>JABXJD010000067.1:1550000-1875000 GCA_013375575.1 Percina caprodes
GTTTTACCGAACTTCAATCATATGATAACAAGCATGATTGTATATGAAATTTTACTGGAAGCTTTCTGCACTTCAATACATCAGATGTTCAAAACCACACTTATTGATCATTTTAGCTTTAAGCCAATAAGCCATTATTAGCAATATAATATTAGCATACTCATTGTGTACAAACTCTGTTCCAGTGGTACAAAGCTTCTTTTTTATATTGTTTCATGAGCAAAATTATTGACAAATTCTTAGGCCACAGATTGATGCTTTGATTTGTTGCCACGTTTCATGCTCAAATGATCTGAACCTTTGTGACACAAAGTTTCTATTAAACTTATCTATTTCTCACCGTGGACACTATATGGTGTGCGTAGGGTGGAAAATTAGGTAATTCTTGTGGAGCGGGCCAGTATTACTTACATATCAACCGATTCTGTCACTCAGGATTTATGCCCAGTGCCAGCACAGGAAGTAGTGTGCCCATAATGTAGGAAGGTATAAAGTAACTATTTATCATAGCCTAGTAGGCATAAATACTGTAAAAAATTAGATGGAAAATAAAAATTGTTTATTATCATTATTATATATATATATATATATACTCTATATACAGTATATACAGTATATATATTTGGTTGCATGGAGATAAGTGTTGTAGAATGTGACAGAGAGGAAAGAGTCCCCAGATGGCTATCCATTGTCAGACTGTGCACTTCAAACATTTTGAAAGAATCCTACAAAAAAACTGTGAGCAAAGGATAATAGATGGGGTGATTGTTTCCCCTGCCACACCTCCACTCAGTACCACACACACTTCCTCACACACCCAGTCATCACCCCAGTGCCTCACATGTTTTGACTCTCTAAATCACTGCTTGTGCTTCCGCAAATATGGGAGAACTGTCATCCATTGTTTTAGCTGAGTAGGCGCACACACACACACACACACACACACACACACACACACACACACACACACACACACACACTTGTCAAGACCGCCGGAAGCTGGCTTGTCTTCTCAGCTGTGATATCTCACATACACAAATACACTCTCAAACACAGACCAACTGCAGCGATGACGCCTGTGATGGTCAAAAATATCCTGAATGGAATATTTAGCAGTGAAGTCATACTTCTTTCTGCTCCTTTTATCCTTTTAACATCTTGGGAATTTACACTGCCGACACTAATGCTTCAGCCTGATGGCAAAGATTATTTTAACACACACTCATTCAGGGATGTACTAAAGTCAGGATGTTAGTTTGTACGAACCATTTTTGACACCGTGGCAGCTGATGTCTTGACATCTCCCATATTACTCAGCATCCCATGGGATACTGGCTGCTGAAAATACCTTTTATTAGTGCGTCTTTCAAAGTATATGTGACGTATTAGACTTCAGAACAAAGGAAAGGGCTTACTGTTCAATTGCACCGTATTGTTCAAAAGTATTATTTACTTCAATCCCATTATAACATCAAACCGTCAAGCACAAAATCATGACGTCCACGGATAGGAAGCTTATGATTTTCCAGGCAATGAAGTACATGATGCTGATGATAATGATGATGTACAAAGCTAATTTCTCAGATGCATGGGATCAGGATTTCAGTAAAACATTTAGGAAATTAAATTTATGCTTTGGTGGATGGAATTAATATTCCTGTATTCTTTCTAAATGAATTTAACACAAATATACCACAAATATGGAGCCCTATTTTATTCATTGGCTTTCATTTTTGTAGATATGTAATATCTTTATATGTCTTCGTTTTTTTGAGTTTTGTCATTAAATGAAATCATAATAAATCTCTCTTGAATCTCAACATTCAATTGTATACATTAAGTCTTATGCTGCCACTTCTTTGAATGAATCAATCTCAAAACAAGTGGCGTTAAACAGAAAATCCAACATCAACAGCAACAACAGCAAAAGCCGACATTATGGTATCCTCTTTTCATTTCCCTGGAAGTCGTCATGGAATTATTCTTATTCTGGCAGTGAATGCGTAAGCAAAGCTATTACACCCACTCCTCTCAGCGTCGCTGCCCAGTCTCCCTCTGGGAAAGAAACATTCAAGTTTAACCTCGTATCTCTTCCTCTTCCCTTTCCCCTTCCTGTCATTCAGAACATGAAAATACAAAGAAGTCCAACTGGGGGGAAATAGAACCTTAAACAAACGTTGAGGCCTATTTAAGGCGAATAATTTACATTCCACACATCCCAGATATCTCATACTGTTTGGTTGTGGCTGTGGCCATGTCATTGCAGAAAACTGTGGCTTCCTCTCTCTTTCTTTCTGTCTTACTCACTCATCCATTTTTTCCTTACCCCGCTTCCTTTCCTTTCTGTTTTTAGGCAACATCCTTTTTTTGTGTTTGTCCAGACTGAAGGAGTAGCTATAATTGTTCTCTCCTTCTACAGAAAGAATGTCTAAAGCAAACTGGCCTTTTGAAGTGGCCCATTGTCTGCTGACCTCAGAAGGTGAGGAGGTGGTGGTAGGGGGAAGACAGGGAGGGGTGGAAAAGCAGCGACTAATGGAAAGATGAGCAAATACAACAAGAGAGGAGGGGAAGCAGAGAGAGAAATGACAATAGACAGAAAAAAATTTGGTGAGAAAAGAAATCCTACTGCCACATTGCTGATTAAGACAAGGGCACTTGCTGATGAAGATCAAAGTGTTGTTTATGGGTCCAAAGTTGTCTTTCTACACCAGCATTTTCAGATTGACGTCCAGTTCAGTGCAAACATTATAATGCCAAAACAACACTTCACTGGTCCAACCCTGTCTTCTAAGAATTCTGTTTCTATCCTACTCATGGGTTACCTAACATTTTGAGTAGGAAAAGTAATTGCTCCATGGATTGGGTGAACTGATGACTGTTTTACTCATCCAGGAAGTGCAAAGTACCGTGGAAAAATCACAGGGTGGTGGTCGGAATGGATGGTGGGCGTACATAGCCCAACATTTTGACTACAGAGGCCGGGGTTCATGTTCCAGTGCGTTTGGGGAGTTTTCTTTTGAAACGTATTTGCTGTTGCAAATGTTTAGTATATGAATGTATTTTTAAGTGACCGGGTTGGACCTCACATGAAACAAATATACATATATATACATTAGCAATTTCAAAGTGCTTTGGACAAGAATAACAACAAGAATAAAGTTAAAAATATATTCATAATTAGTATAAGCATTAATGCGGACTAACTTGTTTACTGACTAACTCACAACTCTGCTCTGGTTTGAGGTGAACGCTTCACATGACCATGGTTCATCAAAGTGCTGCTCTAGGCCCAGAAGGACTACAGCGCCAACATGGTTTTATGTTTGACTTATAAGGGAACTGCTTCGAGCACACCCTCAACATTTGTTTTACAGTTCAATGCTACCTGCCCCCAGGCTCAGGGCACAGGCAGGTCTTAAAGGGACAACAGGAGGGGAATTTCTTTTTTCGGTCCTTATTTTCAGACTCCCTCTGTGTTAGCCTGTTCCCTTAGCTCCCCTCCCAAAGATTTAATCTGTATAATTTTGCTATCAATTAATGCAAAGAGTCTGTTATTGTAACATAACAGTGGGCGGGTTAGTTAGCTGTCCAACAACAAGGAGTAAACTGAGCTGTACTACATTTAAAGCTTTTAAGAACACACATGCTTATGTATTATTTTCAAAAGTGACAGTATATTGTTTCTATAGGTTTCTAGATTGATTTCATAACATCAAATGTGAGGTATTATTTCATTATAATGGTTTCCATAAAATCAATTAATGGCACACAATATGTGTATTCCATCACAATAATCATTTTTTGTTGTCCCTGTTGTCCCCTAGTTTACCACAAGCTTCTTGTGGTAAACTATTGTATGGGCTTATAGAATTGAGAGTCAGCCGCTTAACAGCAACCTATATAATACAAAATAGTTTTTTTAATAGGTGGCTCTCAATCACTTACCATTATCACAAATTGACAGTAAAAGCCAAAGTTTGTTTAACAGGAAAAAACAAAGAACAAAAGACAAATGGAGCCAGTTTTAGACACTGTGACTAGCATTGCGTACTTAAGTTATACCAAAGTATCAGAATTAACGAGACTCCAAATGAAATGAGACTATACAAGTTCCAACCTCAGTAAAGCTCACAACAGATTCCAGCATAATGTTGATTTTTGGAAGTGTTTAGCATTTACTCAGTTTTGAGATCAATAGGTAACTTGCGTTTATTCTGATGGACTCAATACACCTTTCACAAATGAACGTACTCAGAGCTTACACAAAACACACAGATAAGAGACAGCCTTCAAATGTTTAATCTAGTTAACACAGGTTTCTGTTTAAAAGGAAAGACCATTCAGTTCAGGAGTTTGTAAAAGAATGTTGGCAGCGGTCTTCAAATGGCTGGGTATTATTTATAAAATTGAAAATGTCCAATCCAAAGAAAATACTATTTTGAGCTGATTAATCCCATGGTCATGAGATGGTTTTCAACGCGTTTTCACTCACCTTTTAGCTCTTTACCAACACGGAGAGAAATCTGGTTCTTTAGCTGCTGCAACCTCCACTGACCACCAGCTATTCACCATTTGTGTCATTTTGTGTGTGGTTTGTTACTTGGGAGTTAGCAAGTACAATCGGTTTTTAGAGCTTCTTTGGTGTAAACAGCTGCCTGCTGTGTCTGAAAATAATCCTGATGAGACTGAAACAAAACCATAAAAAATTAATTCACTGTTAAAATAAAATTCTTGGTTACAGAGGCCGATAACAACCCCACAATGGGAACAAAGGCTTCATTGTATAAAAGACATTTTTAGTGAGGTTGGCTTGTAATCTTTACTGACTACTTTGCTGACTTACCACGTTCCTCTTTCTTCTTTTACCTTCAATTAAGATCAGCACTTAAGGCATACGGTGTCCCTTGGCAGAGGCCTTTGCCCATCCATCCTATCCAGAAGTTATTTACTGTGCAGCCTAAAAACTGTGGTATGGTATCCAGGCTTTATCAGTTCTTAGTGATATCTGGCCGCTCTGCCCATCTTATTGAGAGGATCTGGGTATACAATTGCCCAGACCTGAGTATCGATCTCGACTGGGATGATGTATGGTCTAACATCACGCAATCCAGACTATCAGCAGATTCACTACAATTTCATACATAGGACATATCTCACCCCAGTGAAAGTGCACCACATGAAAATAATTAACAGCCCTTTATGGACATCTGCCCAATAAAAGCACATGTTCTGGTAGTGCACCCCTGTTGGTCAGTTCTGGAATAATATTGCATCCAAAATGTACGCCTTGATTAATGTTACTGTGCCTGTTACTGTCAATGTTTTGATTCTGAATGACCTGTCAGCCTTTCAGCTCGCTAAAGCTGAAAACCACCAAAACGCGTTGAAAACCATCTCATGACCTTTTGATCCGTGCATGGACCCTTTCCTTCTTGGATGTTGTTTATATGGAACTTTCTACGACACGCATCTATGGAGCGCTAGGAAAAACCCTGGACACTTGGCGCATCATCTCTGACTCAATGAGGTCTGGCCTGTAGCTACAGCCTTGACCTAGACCTGGGCATTTGACTGATCCCGTGTCTTGTGTGTGTGTGTGTGTGTGTGTGTGTGTGTGTGTGTGTGTGTGTGTGTGTGTGTGTGTGTGTGTGTCTGTTTCTGCATGTGTTGTTTTGTCTCCCTCCCTCCCAGCTTTCTTGATGTATACACACACACAGACGGAATGTGCATGTAGTGACAAAAACATAATCAAAATTGGGATTATGTGAATTTATTAGTACTTTATTAGTACTTTATTAGTGTGTGTGTGTGTGTGTGTGTGTGTGTGTGTATGTGTGTGTATGTGTGTTACAGAGATTGGAAAGAAGGCTTAAAGCAATCATTTAACAACATTTTGTCCAAGCAGCTTTTGCAGTTCCCTACTGACTCTCTCCTCCTCCTCTCCTCTCCTCTCCTCTCCATTTATGTCTCCCTCATTCAGACATTCAGAAACACAAACTACTTGCTCTCACACTCACTCACACAAACACACTCCCTGCCATGGCCAAAGGCACACAGTGTACAGTTACTCACATCCCCAGGAAGCGGAGGTATGACATCACCTTATCATCTCATGCGGGCCCATGGGAAGACCAGAGCAGGGAGAAACTGAAAGAGAGGGAGGGAGAGGAAGACACAACATAACGGAGTTCAAGAAAGAAAGATAAAAGAGGGTGAGGAAAATAACAAGAAAGAAGGTAAGAAAAAAGGTAGAGTAAGGCAAAAAGAGTTGTTTGAGAATGAGATTCTGACACCACATCAAATTTGATAAATGAACTGTTTTCCTCTCAAGACAATTGTTGCATTTAAGCTGTCAACCACACACTAACAGATGAAAATACACAACACATACATTATATGGCATACATTAAAAACAGAGACCTCTGAAAAGAATCACTGAGGTCGGTGCAATAATCCTAGTTATGCGTCTCTGAAAAGAGGTCATGTTGAGCAATTAAACAGTGTGCTGGGTTTTATTACTCACACATGACCAAGAATCACTCATTATCAGGACTGACATTGCACTGGGATCCAGCGCTTGCTTCTTGGATAAGAAATGTTGCTTATGTTGGTATACATTATCTTGAGTATTTTTGCTATTACACTGCAGCAAATATTTATTTTATTATTTAGTCATAAGTTCATTAGTAAAGTATTAAAGCACAAGACAGTTTTTCTTTATATTTCCACTTATAGACAAAGCACAAAGACATTAGGGGGGTTGGACTCTTTACCCAAAGCGAGCCAAACGAGTTGAGTGTCAGTTATCTTGGAGCTAAGCTAAAGCTCTCTCTTTTCAGCAGCAAACTTTTAGAAAAATGATGTGCATTTAAACTACCACACATGTGTACCACCGGTATACATAGGTACAGATTGGAGAACATGCAGGAAACTTTATCACAGACAGAATACTCAACACATTATGCAAGCTTTGCATGCTATGGAGACCAGTACCTCAGCTAGCGGTGTGCGCTAAAGTGGAAACGGCGAATGAGGGCAGGTTCCAGCTAACTGTCCGATCATTAGACAAGAAACTGGACTACATCCAACTTCAACGAAACTCCCAACGCGAGTTCAGAGACTGCTGTGTTTGTTTTTGTGGAAACATGGTTGAAGTTTTGAATCGGGTAAGACTCGTGAAGGTGGCCTGTGTTATCAAGGACACGGACAGGTGCAGAAATGGGGTGCTCTTATCCAACTACTGCTAACCGCTGGTGGAGTTTGTGACTGTTAAATTCCGACTAATGCTACCATTGCATTAGCTGAACTTTATGGAACCTATAATGTGTGTTCACTAAATGTAGCCTGTTTCATATGTCGTTTGTATATATTTTGATAAAAACTTGAGCCTCGGTGAAACGTTTCATGTATATGGTTGAAATGACAATAAAACACGCTTGAGTTGAGTTGAAGGCCTCACTGTCTGTCTATATCTGTAAACGGTAGGCGTGGATTGGGACTCAGAGCAGTGTGTGCATTCTGGAACTTGGTTTCTTTCATCCACATGAACCAAAAAAACATTTTCTGGCTTTACTCGGCCTAGAAGGCACCAATTTCTAAACTGAATTCAAATTGAAACTACATAAGTGACCCAATTTAAAGATATATTCATCTTTCCAACGGTGAAATATCCCTTTAATACTGCAGTCCTTCAGTGCTAACCATACAGTAGTAGTGCTAAATCCACTGCACTTGGACTCTTGCTAAAGAATAGGGTGACTATATTTTGATAACTTGTCCCGGCCTCGAAACACAAATTCAGACAGGCTTTTCAGAGGTTAATTAACATGCTTTATTATGCCTCAATGGTATAAAAATAACTTATGTGATAAAATAAAATATGTCACAACCTGTAACAAAATAATAGCTCTTGTCAAATAAATAAATATGAAATAATGTTATAAATATGACCTATTCTGTGTCAAAATCCAGCTTCAACAAAATATCTCTTAAACCTTTTCAATGTAATGAGATACGTTTTTTGGTGTCCATGTGAGCTTTGCGATCTCCAGCACCTTCATTAGACACTGAAACAAATGTGCTGGCTTTGCACACAGCAAAGCCTTGAGTTTGGTGCTACAGGCATCGCCATCTTGTTTTTTGCAACCAGATATGGCAATTTTTGAGAACAGGATGGAGCTGGGGAGGATGAAATGCAAGCTAGTGTTGTTTATGGTCACAATGACAATGCACTAAGCTAAACACTAAAGAGGGAAAATTGCAGATTTTCAACCCATCTGAATTGTCCCCTAAGTTACAAGCTAGAGCTAACTGTAGCTAGATAGCTTAGTTGGCAGAATGCTGTACAACACATTTTTAGGCAAACAAATGTTCCAATCAAATTTGATTAAGTGAAAACACACAGTTAGAGGGTCAACGTTTAAAATGAAAATGTGGAAAACACCCAAAAACAAGTTCACGGCTATTTGAATGTACCATGGATACACATTGCTAAGCCTCTGTCATGATTGACAGGTTTGCCTGTGGTCACACCCCTAAAGGATTCTCTGCTTTACTGTAAATTTAAAAATAAATGGAACCATGATTTACTAAATAAACATTGTTTTGTTTTGAAGACTTAAAAAGTAGCAACTGAGGCCATAAACAATGTTTATTGAGGTAATAAATAATGTGAGAAGTAGGGTGATTTTCCCATAGACTTCTATAGAAACTGACTTATTTTTGCAACCAGTGGAGTCGCTCCTGCTGGAAATGAAATAGAATGCATGTTTAACACACTTCCACTTTGGCTTCACTTTTCAGGCCCAGAGGCTTCATCTTTCCGCTGGGGAAATTCCAGGGCTACAGCAGCTCAAAAGAACAAAAAAATTTACACACATCAGAATAACACAAAGACACATTAAGGTTTCACAACTGATACCTAAACAGCTTACAACCCATTAACAGTATAAAAAATACCTTTGTACCTTTGAAAATACCATTTACGTCACTTGGGTGGAAATAGATATAAAAAGGCAAGTTCACTGGAAAATTAATCACCTACAGTCAATTGTTTGTAAATGTGTGTTTGAATTAAAGACAATGACAGGAAATACCTGTTTCAGCATCAGTCAGTCCAGTTCTCTTATCAAACTAGGTGGGAATGAGCTAAAGAGCTAGTTCCACACCATAATACCACTGAGGTCAAATAATAATAAATGGCATCTGTCAACTACACACTAAAATTGGCCTGTCAAATGTTAATGAAATTAAATTCTTATTACACAAGATTGTGTAATGATTGTTTTTCCCTCCACCACTGTGATTTATCTTTGTCTTAATCTTCATTTTCATCTGCTTTACATGTGGGTGCAAAAGAAATTAAACAGTAAGGAAACACCCTGTAGTTTCATGGTTCGTTCCATTTGTACTCGGAAGTCGTAATTTCTGAAGTTGGAAACACGCCCCCTTGGGAAGTCGGAGAATCTCCCAGTACACCGAGCAAGCTGACCTCGAAATCCAACACGGCTGCTCCGTGCATCAACAGTAGTGAAAGCTGTAGCAACATACAGTTTATTAGCACTTCTGCATTAAACACAGTAGGCTACTGTCCAACTTCTATATGTGGACATGTTGCTACATTGTTTCTATGCACAAAAATAGCTCAAAGGCTCTGATACACTAAGCTGACGGCCGACCGTCGGCGGAAAAGGCAGTCGGTCTGATCATTCGGCTACTTTCGGTCCAAAAAGTGCCTCGGAACAAACCGAAGAAAAGCCAACTTGAGCGTACGTTCTGCACGTGCGTAAGACATAATACGTCTCCATAACAGCAGGCAGCGCTAATCTGTATTGTTTCCCAACAAATGAAAACCAGAAATGACGAACACGTCACGTGGGTCTGGCTTCTCCCGAATTTCAAAGCCGACCATAATGGTGGCTCGATCGGAATACGATCTTATATTTTACAAAAATAGTTCACCGAAAAGTGTTTCAGAAAACATTTTAAGCAAGAAAAAAGCTATACAGTTGCTGAATCTGTATGTTTTTTTGATCGACAAAGGTTTGAAAGATTTTTTTCAGATTTTGAGAGCGTTTGTCACGCTCATCTCGCTCGTCATTTCTGTTAAGTGTTTTAACATAAGAGCACTGATTTGCTAGTCAAGGGCTAGCACTCCACCAATCAGATTGGTCCTTAAGTCTGACTGCCCAATGGCTGATTGAACAAGTCAAATCGGCCCAAATCAACAGCACTGAACACACTGAACAGACTCGAGTCACTGACCTCGCCAGACTGTCCAACGGCAGATAATCGGGTTGGTGTGTCATCATCTTAATGCGTTGTTATTAATTACTATTACTAACAATGGCTAACCTGGATAGAGCTAATCCACAGTGAAATAAACTTGTTTTAATGGAACGCACTTAACTCGAGTGTGAGGTCATTCCCATCTCCGGCTTCAGAGGTAAATGGAACGCACTATTAGATGCCACCCAAGTTTGTGATTTAGATTACAGCAGTTTATGTAACTCTGGAGTAAATGACTGACAGTGAATAAACTGCAATAACCTTGTCAGCCTCAACAATAGCTCTGATGTTTCCATTCAGATAAAAGTTAAGTAGCTTGTGCATCATCATGCAAACTAAGCAGGTGAATCATTGGAAATATATGCCAATTTATTTTCATACTGGAGGAGGAACTTCCATTATTTGTCAATTACACACACAATTCATTTTACTTTTTCCTATTATGGAACTTTCCATACAGGATGTGACATGAAACAAGCATTTAAAACATGTAGGTTGTTTTTACCAACACCATAAAACTGTTGATTTGGAGAAAACAATTTGATGAGTAAGTAATTTGGTGTTGGATGGCTAACGTTTGAAACTGTCTTGTGCAACAGTAAATAGCTGGTGAATATCAGAATCAAGAAAATACTAATAAAAAGATTATCAATCAAGTTATGCATCCAAACAAACTGCTACTTTTATGGATAAATAGGACTTGGGAACTGGGACAGTGGCCAATCCCAACAAATTGACATCAAATAAGGATGGCTGGCTTATGTAGAAAACAATTGGTGCAGGTGTTATTAGACATGTTATTTGATAGATAGAGAGAGAGAGAGAGAGAGAGAGAGAGAGAGAGAGAGAGAGAGAGAGAGAGAGAGAGAGAGAGAGAGAGAGAGAGAGAGAGAGAGATAGATAGATAGATAGATAGATAGATAGATAGATAGATAGATAGATAGATAGATAGATAGATAGATAGATAGATAGATAGATAGATAGATAGATAGATACTTTATTGATCCCCAGAGGGAAATTCAAGGTCCCAGTATCTTACAGACATCACACACAACATCATAACAGGATGTTAAAATAACAAATAACAAACAAAATAATATACAGTAATATACAAAATAATATGAGAATCGTTTTTGAATTGAAACTCGATATTGAATCGAATCGTAACATTTTCTGAATCGTACACACTGCAGTAAGATCAGCAGCAAGATATGTATAACTGTAAATATGCCACACAAAGAATACAAAGCACACTATTTTAATTATATTAACAGATTTATATAATTCGAAACTGAAAAATAAATAACTGATCACGTTTGGACACTATGAGGTGAGGCCATCACTGAGACATAATCCTACTAATGTCAGTTCTCATATTGACTGAGTCATGTCATCCACTTAGTAAAAAACAGCAGCATTCAGGCACCACAGTGTGGCATTGGTCTATAAATACCTCCAGCTCTATGTATAGATGCAAGGCTGTAACTCAATGTCACCAAAAGCCAATGACATAACAACAGCCAATGTGCCACTGTCATTGTGCTATGTTAGCAATCAAGGACATCTGGCTGTTTATAAAAAGACAAAAAGTAACATATTTTGAGGATTTGCCCACAAATCATCACACAGTCTGCACATTTGTCTGAACCAAATGTCTTCCTCCTGGTAATACAATCATTTAGCAGTGAGCTCAGCCATCACTGATGAGTCTGTTTCTTCATCTTCACTCCCTGCTGTCCTGCCCATATTCAGCATCAAAATGTAACTTACTACTGGGAGCAAGGCAGTGAAACATTTCCTTCAGTAGGATGTGGTTCCTTTGTCATGTTTTGTGTTGAAGTTTGTGTCCAAACTCTTGCATGCATTTACGTGTCTGTGTTTTACTAAATATAGCTTTGTTTCCCTGGTAACACCTTATGATCATACTCATACCTTTAGCACATCAGCTCCCATGAACATTTGTGTCAATGAAAATGAACCCATTCATCAAATGCTCATCTGCAATTGCAAAGATGGAAAAAGAAAATTACAGTCCTCCTTTCTCGTGGTCGCTTTCTTTTTCACACACTCAACAACAGTCATACATATAAATACACTCATTAACACACGCACACACACACACACACACACACACACACACACACACACACACACACAAACCAGGTTGGCCATTGGCCTGCAGGGCTGTGTAGGGCAGGAAGGGAATCATTCACTGTAAACTGAACAAGGACTGGCTTAACACACACACACACACACACACACACACACACCTACCTCCACCTCTCAACATGCATTTGTGATCACATAAAGTCAGATACGCACTGGAGGGAGTGTGTGGAAAGGAGATCCATTATTTTAGCTCTGCCTGACGCTTTTGTGTGCAGCTCAGCAGCTGAAAGGCAGCGATCAGCCAACCATAACAATGCATAATGGCTTTTCTGCCTCATCCACAACTCTAGAAGCGTGCCTCCGGTCGGGGCTATCCCCAACCTCCCCATCCCCCCAAGCTCCAGCCTCTACCACCCTTGATGTCTGTGTGTGTGCATGTGCAGGTGGATGGATAAGGACTGTGTGTGTGTGTGTGTGTGTGTGTGTGTGTGTGTGTGTGTGTGTGTGTGTGTGTGTGTGTGTGTGTGAATACAGGGCCATGGCTGTGACTGTGACAGCGGAAGACCCCATTTAAAAGGAGTGGAGTCAGCCAGTGCGACCGGGGGCCCCTGAGCCTGTCTGATCACGCAACAACAAGGGCACTAGGCCCCAGGATTGGTGCAGAGCTGGCTGATTGGATGTTCTGAGGATCAGCATGGAGTTTGGGGAAAAAGGTCTCCTTGAAGTTTCATCAACCAGAAAAACTCAAATAACCCCCCCCCACCCCGCAGCTTCATTCTTGACTCATCATATTGTACTGACTGGCAAACGCTTTCTCCACCAACAGAGACCTGAATAGACAAGAATGTAATGCAAGCACAAGACATGTTTTGCTTTGAGTGACAGGCTATTGACTGTCAAATGAACATCTTCTCTCTATTTTCAACTAAATTGATCACTAAATGTATTACCTCCGCAGGTTAAACCTCAATTCAGTTTTGTGTTTGAATGTAGCTGTTTTTCTAATTGACATACAGTTTTTTTCTGTTTCTTTTGGAAGATACAGTACTTCAAATAACATAAGTAGAGTAAAAAAGTATAAACTACTGATTTGATTTTTTTGTATCCACTTTGGAGAGAAAACAGGAGGTAAATTTCAATTTTAAATAAAAATGCCCACAAGTGATACCCTGGAAATCCAGAGTTTTCGTGAAAGCACAATTTGAATTTGCTCAGAGAGTTGCTATGGCATAGAGTAATGCTGCTCATTAACTATGCCCTTATAGCTGAGCTGCCCCAATCACATCGTTGTATCTGATATAGGCGGGCCAGAGGCAGTTAGCTAGGAGGTAGCTAAGCGTATGGGGCTCTGGATAAGTCACTCTGTGTGTTGTTGTGATTGGTTGTAATGTTATCCTATTGCATGCAGTGAGATTTTCAAATGAACGCTTGGTGCCGCCCCTCGAGATGGGCGACTTTCATTACTCGATGCCAGACCCTTAATCTTTTGGATTTGGGTCTGGATTTCCAGGCTACACAAACGTAACAATTAGAAAGAAACTTTTATTGTAAGTGTAGAACATAAATTATGTGAGGTGCACTTCCTTTAATAAACCACTGCCTGGGTGCCGGCAAAAACCAGAAACCGGCTTCCATTAATGATTTACCTGATGAGAGAAAATGCCAAAATTCCTGCACTCTTTACAGGTGGGCCAATCACAGCTGCAGACCTGTGGCTTCTTTGGGTATCACTTGGTAGTTATATTAGGCACTCAGGTATGCTGGGATAGGTTCCAGTCCAGATAAACCAGCACAAGATTGATGCTTGGGTTATTGGTTTTAAGAATTTTATGAAGTGGCCCTCAGACAAACACGGAACCCGAGGAAATCTAAAATGTAAATGGTCAAATGTCATTGCCATCTTGACTGACAATAAATAGTAAGGCATTAGAATAAACAGAACAAAGACTTAATCAAAAAGCGGTCACAGGAAAAAAGAAAATAACAAGAATAATGACAAACTGGTAAAAGGTCTTTTATTCAAAAGACATAATTAAATAAAAAGTATTATGACACTGATGTTATTCAGTTGGTTACAACAACCAACAGTTCCTCCCTCATCATCATCAACTGCTAACACCTAATCCCTCCATTCATTCATTAACTGCCTTCTTTTACAGGAGCATTAGCATTTAGGCACGGGCACTGGCTCTACAGTAAGTGCCTCCTCCTTCCCCTGCTCTCTGCTGACCACTCCCAGGGGAACAGCATCCATTTTAGGGAGGAAAAGAGCAACAGAAGAAAGGCAAAATGATGGAGGAGGAGAAAGGAAAAGGGGAGGATTGAAAGAATTAAGGTTATATGTTGGGGTGGGTGAGCTGGAGAGAAGTAAAGAGGTTGAGAAAGTGAAAATGAGATGAGATGAGAGGAAGGGAGGAAAAGAGAGTCAACAGAGAAAATGAGAGGGAAATCAAGTAGCCATCCGGTGATCATTTTACAGGCTGAGGGGAAGTGTTCCTGGAGAGGGGAAGGAGCCAGATAAATGACTGAATGAGAGCTAAGTAGGTGGTAACTGGTCTATAACAGAGCTACTGGCCTTCATCAGTCCCACAGGTAGACAACAAGTATCCCAGAGGCAAACTGTGACTTTACAGGCAAAGATACAAACAAGACTATCCCAGAATAGAATTACTTTTCATCTACTTTCCAAGTTAAAGAGATGAGAGAGAGATAAGAGTGTGCAGTTACATAACATGTGAAACATGCACACTTTTTCAACAATATATTATTTCATAGTATTTTTAAGCTTTGAAAACTGTTTTGAAAGGATATTAGGAAAACATTCAGTGGGAAGAGGGCAGATGAATGTCTGCACAAAAGTTCATGGCAATTCATCCAATAGCTGTTGAGATATTTCAGCCCTAACCGAAGTGGTGGATTGACCGACTACTGCTTCTGCTTTTAATTTTTTTGTTTAGTTAGTAGGTTACTTGTCTGAAGAAACAAAACCTCCACTGGCCACTCTGCATTACACATTATAAATGAATAGCCTTGTATGTTGACATGAAGTATTGAGTGTGTGGTGCATTTTGAGCGTGAGATAAACCCTAGGGTTTGTTGGAGAATTTAAAGTTGTAAAAGAAAACTGCCCATTCAGACTGTAAGCAAAAAGGCAGATGGTAGAGCAAAGAAGGTGAGTTTACATATGCAGAGTCAGAAGAATATGAGACAGATGGTCATTTGTTGACTAATCTCTCATTGAGCACCTTTTGCACATTTACACTTTGGCCAGACATTGCTGGCTAAAGACCCAACTCACTTTTCTTTCTTCCTCTTTTTTGCATTGACAGGTTTCATGCCCCCAAGGGCATTATAAATGTTCAGGTTCCTCTGAATGTAGTCAATATCTTATACAGCTCTCCCCAAAGTTCAAAATCTGATGAAACCAAATGATGTGTGATGATGATGACAAAAGTGAGCACCAGGTGTCCCTGTCTCTCCTCTGTCTGCCCCCACTTAAAAACTTTCTCTCTCTCTCTCCACCTGGTCTGCTTGGCAGCCACATGTAGTCCTGGGAAGTGAATGAGAGAAGCTGGAGAGCTTTTGGTTTCAATGCTAACAGATACCATAAACTTGAGAATCTAATAAGAAAAAGTGCTCTCTTTCTGTAGCTCAGGAAGGCAGAATTATAAACAAATGTAAACAAGTGTATACATTATACATGTGCGTGCGTGCGTGCGTGCGTGCGTGCGTGCGTCATGAGTCCTATAAGGCCCCTGGTATCCAGCAGAGGAATGTAGCAGTCTCTTGAAAAGTAGTTATCAGCTAATGAGAATTCCACTCGGAGCAGGAAGGAAGGGCTTAGAATGCGTGTCCCTCAGCGAATTGGGGCGAATGTTAATCACGATGCCTTTAAGTACATGCCCGCGCACGCACGCGCTTGCACATACGCACACACACACACACACACACACACACGCTTGCATGCATGCACACACAGGAGTCTAGACCGAGCAGAGAGCTGCAGAGCCTGACACATGAATGGATGGAAGGAAGAGAGGGGGAAGATGGGGAGAGCGAGCGATGATGTTTTTAAAAACTAGGCTTGGTGTTGTCTTCGTGGTTTGGAACTAATTGGTTTCAGATGAAAATCAGCGCGCACAAACTCGAGAAGGTCTTAATGTTCTTTGCCTTGCACTCCGTGGCCCTTTCACAAAACACCCTTCACCTCTCTGTCTTTCCTTCACTTTCTCTTCCTCCTGGCCTGCCGTCTTCCAGTCCTGACCAGGCAATTCATCAAACTTCCTCTTTTTTTTAATGCAACAATTGCAATGCCATCACTCAAGACAGTTGCATTAAAGGAAAAACCATACCATTTTTTAAATGAGTTTGGATATAACATGAAAAGCAGAGTTTTCTTTGGTTTTCCAGACAACACACTGACCACTTCACTTGCAATCAGTCTGTATTTCCTCCCTCTCTTTCTCTCTCCTTCAATCTCTCCTTCAATCCATCTCTCTCTTCCTCCTTCTTGCCTTCTCCCCATTTTGCCATGAAGGACACCAGGTCTCTAGAGATCCCGTCCCTCAGGAAGAAAGCAAGCGTCCCCCTCCCTCCAACTGTTTTTTCATAACCTATTATTTATGTCTGACAGACCTCCTCCAGACAAATGGCTGCCATATGGAGAAAGAAGGCAGAGAAGAAAGCAGAAAGGAAAATCTCTCTGAGTCCTTTTTCTCTCTCTGGCCTTGCAAGCTCCTCTACAGGGTTTTTTAAATTTTGATCCATTTTTGACAACGCTTCATGGACTGTGTTAATATTTCCTGTCGGATGGCTTCATGTCTTGAGTGGCAGTAGGTACATCTGAGCTGCCTCATTGAGCTGATGAAGATATCAATCATGTCTCATTGTAAAGAGACCACAACCGCACTCACAACTTTTCTGTGGTCCACAGGGACACATTTCTCTGCCATGTATATGTGAAGCCTTTAGCTAAATGATTTGTGCAAATACAGTTTAAAGGGATAGTTCAGGAACCATATTGTAAAAAGTGGGATGACCCTCCCACTCTCCAGTCCGAGTGTCAGAGGTGTGGCAGGAAGAAGAGGCAAACCTAAGTCCACTCTTCCTGATTGCCCTTCTCTTCCTACTTAAGGGCTGGTGTTGCAGTGCACACAATCTCTTTGTCCACACCGCCAGCAAGGTTTGTTTAGGGTTTATGTTTATGTTACATTTTTTGGTTCCGTTTTGTTTTCCACAAGCTCACCTTTACGCATCATCTCAATACTGATACTACTAACAATACATGTTTTATCCTATAGTAATATTTAAATTATTTGTGTTGAATAATTCGGTTTTAATTCTATTCTTAACTATGTGTGATCTCCCTTCTTTGGTTGTGAATTTGAGCTGGTTAATGACAAAATGGGGGCTCGTCATATTTTGCTTTTGAATTAGGCTTCTGGTAGTTGTAAGTCTAATGAGTATTGTACCAATGTGTTTGTGCTAGTTTGTATTGAGCTTTTCTCTGTTCAGAGTGGTGAGTACTCAGACTGCATCTTTGACTTGTGACTGGTACAGTTGTTTGGGAGATTCACACATGTTTTGGTGATTTGTATAGAGAGTATTAGTTGTGCATGCTGGTTTGACTCACCTCTTAGATTTTGTAGAATAAATACTTTTCTAATTTACCATTGTGTAAGCCAGGTGTGGACAGTCAATGCTTAAAGTACTTTTCCCCGGTTAGGCAAAGTTGCGAATTCAACTGTATGAACTGTAGACCGGTGGTGAACGTGGGTCAGGAGCACCTCCTTGGCTGTGATCCCGGACGAGCACCTACTTTGTCATCATTTCACTCTTCTGTCATTTCAGATTCCTCCTCTCCCTTAGGCCACGCCTTCACCTCATTCTCCTCAACTGGTCCTTCACGCCCATTTTACCCGTGTTCAATCTCATTTGCCTGATTCCCAAATTTTGCCTCTACCACCTGCCCCTTGGATTTATTTGCTTGATTGACTGATTTCCTGGTAACTGACTGTTACCTGTCTGACCAAGTAAACTGAACTTTATTGTTGCATTGCCTAGCTCACTGTCATGCGATTGGGTTCCATTCAGAATACAGAATTATATGGTTTGTACAGGTAAGGTGGTTTACTGTGCCTTCTAATATGATGGGCACTTTAAATAGCATCCCTTTTTTACTGTAGTTCCTTTATTCCTGTTCTTCCTTTATTGCATTTGTCCTTCTGTTATTCTACCTCTGCTTTTTTGAAAGTTTGTCCTTCTGGTGTTACTCTTCCTGTCTCTTCTTCACTGCTCTCTGGAGTCCCTCTTCCTGTCAGAATAAAAGTGTCTCTTATGTCTGGTCCCTGAGGAAGCAGCTGGCCAGCTAATCCCCATGAGACCCTCTCCTCCTCCTCTTTCTCCTCCTCTTCCACCCATGCACCCCCTCCTTGAATCTTCCTTCCTTCCTTCCTTCCTTCCTTCCTTCCTTCCTTCCTTCCTTCCTTCCTTCCTTCCTTCCTTCCTTCCTTCCTTCCTTCCTTCCTTCCTTCCTTCCTTCCTTCCTTCCTTCCTTCCTTCCTTCCTTCCTTCCTTCCTTCCTTCCTTTGTGTAATAGCTCCCTTGTTCCTGTCGGACAAAACAGTACCTTTGTGGCCTCTATGCCTCTCTCTCAATCTCTCTAACCCCCACTACCCCACCCTTTTTTTCTCTCTCAGAGCAAAGCAACATTTAAAGCAGAAATAGGGAAATTGTTAACAGCAGGTTTTTGGGCCTGGAGGCCAAGGCAGAGTCCGGTAGGGCTCAGAGTCCAGCAGAGCAGAGAAGCAGGCCTTTGTTACTGAGGGATTAGTTAGGGAGGTGAGGGTAGGGTTGTCACCTCCACCTTTAATCACACCATCCCCAGTACAACATACCTTATCTCTTTCACACACACACACACACACAATATTAGGAAAACATCCACTGCCTGCATAGTTGTCATGTTGAAGTTTAAGATGCTTTCTGGGACTTTAAAACTTAATATGATCTCAGTAAGAGCACTTTCATTTCACATTCATATATGTTTACTTGGATGTTTGACCTAACATGTGCAAATCAGTATAAGTTATTCATTACAGCCCTGTGGTCACTGTTACTGTTACAATCATCTGGGGAAAGTGACCATCTGCGTTTAACATTGTGATTCAATAAGGAAGGCAATGTTTTTCTCTATAATGAATAATGAATGAGCTGTTATCTGCCGTCTGTCTCCAATCTTTCTTTCTGTCTTTGTTTCATTGTGTTTATTAGTTTTGCTTTCATCAGCTTGTTCTTGATGGATTCTGTCATTAGAACTGTGTAATACTACATGTCTTTCACCACCAATAAACTACTAAGAGAAGAAAACACAGCAGCTGTGGTTAAGGGTGGCCATGATTGTAGCCAGAGGGTTGGACTCAAAAACAAATGAACAAATGGAAGATGTACAAAAAACTAGCTTGATATAAAAAAAAAAACAAGCTTGGATGTTTTGTGTGCAGAAAAGCTAAACGTTTGTGATGTGCTGAAAATAAATCAGGGTTACTTCTTGTGGTGACACACAAGACATTTTTGACAAAACCCAGATTTTTATGAAAGCCTTACCATTAACATACAAAACACCTTGTATGTTTGGTCTGTTAACTGCATATCTGAGAAGAATATGCAGACTTGAGTTCTAAAATGAGATAATAATGCAACTCATCCTGCATTACTGGTTGCTGCCTAGCATGAAAATACAACTCAACATTGAAGATATTTGAAGAAATGACACAATGTCACAAAAGAATCACATTGTCATCTTTGTATTTCTGAGCATGGACCATAATGGGGATTGAAAGAATTTTGGAAAGTAAATGCAGCTGGACAGCTTTGATTTGCAGACATCAATTAAAACCATAAAAGGTGTCTGCCTTGGTGACAGAACATCCAGCTGAGGCTTTACATCTTTGCACTACAGCAGATAGGTTTACAAAAGGGCAGTACATCAGCAGACTATTATTCCTATTTTAACCATCCATCAATACCTCAATAAATCACAAAACAATATTTCCTGTCTTCTGAAGAAAATCCCCAGCATGTGGCTCTGAGGTGTGTGCCCTAAAATCACACATGCAAACTGGTGGGATCGATCAAACACCACGGCTGAGCTTGATGTGCATCTGCCGTGGAGAGAATGACAACCTCATGTTGAAGATTTAACATCAAGCTGGAAATGCAAAGTGAGGCAGGTTAGTATCGGTCTTTGATGAAAGATATCAAATGGCTTTTGAGGGTTTTTCTCTCTTTGCCTTTTATCTCTCTCTCTCTCTCTCTCTCTCTCTCTCTCATCCTCTCTGTCTCACTCTTAGTTTTGCACTAAACTTTCCATCCACAGCTTGCCTCTCCCCGTGTGTGCTTTGAACTCCTCAAACTGTTCTTTTGAAGGGCAGAGTCATAAAACGTTCTTTTATGCAGGCCCGGTCTCTTTGATGGGGTTGTCACTTTGTACAATGCTCCGTTCTTAGCCTCAGAAACTTCAGACAGGCATGGCCACACCCACACAGACGGACAGACGAACACTTAGATAGACCCCATGAATGACAGGGAGACTGTCAGATTTGGTGCCTTTATTAATAAGGGTTGAAGACAGAAAATTGAGATTCTGGCTAAAGACATTAAGGCATTAAGAAAAGGGCGCTGGCAAGCATGGCTGCACCCACCATTAAGGGTCACCAAGGTCCGGACTTCAATATTTTTCCTAGGTGTACATGAGACAAGTTGTGAAATAATTGGATGTAAATGTTACATTGTACAACGTCAAGATTACCAACTTGCTCATCTGTTTACCTTCATTGCTTGTTGGTTGGTGGTGAAGTGGATGATCTTATCGTGTTTTTTGATCATGCACAACAAAGCAAAACATGCAATAATTAAATCCAATTGCAATACCATGGATCTAGTGCCAAGAATGCCAAACACTTAAATATGCACTTCAGTATTTAATGTAAAATGCAAGGCTTTCGAGCCAGTGAGCGGAGTTCAAAAACAAAATACTTTCACCCAGGAAATGTTTGTTCATTCTGCGAGAATCTCTTGATCTAAACCACAATCTTTTTTCTAAACTTAACTAGTGGTTTTGGGGCCTAAACTTAACTGTCATCGCAGCATGACGGTACTTTTTTCTGGCTAAACATGGCCCCTGAAAGAACTGTGATTTAGTGGTGCCTGTACCCGGCTCACAGTCACCTATTGGCAGCTAAACAACTGCCGCTGGTAGCTGGCATCCCCGAGCTCTGTTGCGGCTAAATACAACCAGCAGTCAGGGCTCGGATTTTATTGTTCTATCACACTATAAACGTTAGAGCGCTTTACTTATATTTCTTCTTTATTAGGTATATAATGGTCTATTGGTGAAGTAGCATTGATCACTTTGAGGGGGAATACATTTTGTCCCCACCAGGAATAAAACTAACTCAGCAGAGGCAGGGATATGTAGACCAGAAAGGGAGAAATCCCACGTATCCTCCAGGCAAATTGCACCCTGCAGGTAACTAAAGAATGCTACCGGTGGACTGCTTATACTTCATTCATCCCCAGACATCATCTGACGAATTGCTCCTATGGGGCTACGTCAAACAGTCGGCATCCATCACAATGCCAGCTAGTTTAGTTACCTTGAGTAAGGGCATTTTCACACCTACCTCATTTGGTCTGGACTTTCAGACATTTCAGTTTGGTCCAAACCAAAATTGCAGGTGAGAAAGGTGCATCAGACCACGGTCCAGATCAAAAGACCAAATTTGGTGGTCTCAGTCCAGACCAAACTGAACCTTGGTTCAGTTCATTTGCAGTATGAAAACACTTTTTGGATGGTTCCGACTTTCGTGCCATAGAAGAAGAAGAAAAAACACAGAAAAATCCTTCTAGAACAAGCAAAAATGAGTCGTGGAAGTAGGTGGGGAGAGGAGGAGATTAGATATTTAATTTCTATTTGGTCAGACAAAAACATTAAAAGTCAATTAGAAAACACAACAATGCCGACATTTGCTCCGCTTGAAGTTTGTGCTGACGTTGCTCCTGGTATTAATACCGTAATAATGCAATTGGAATCTGCTCATTAAACTTTTCATTCATTTTCATTCATACGGAAAAGACTACACGCCAAAATGACAACACGCCAACGTTAAACGCACACCCTACTCACCAATCAAAGGGGGACGCATGTACTTAGTGACAACACGCCGTAGGTATGTCATGGAAAGTTTTTTAATGTGCTAGCAAAATCACTACGTGAAACCAAAAAGGACAGGATCAAATGTATACAATGTTATTAAACACAAACTGTTTTAGTCTGGCAGCGCCGTTGCTATCTTAGATTAGCGTAGTGAATGGAATCCTATGTTGCCGGTTAGCATGTTGTGAGTAAAAGTGACCCAACAAAAACAAAAACAAAACTTATTTACTTAATTACTGCTTGTGGCCTGTGTATTCACAACAAGAACAAATAGCAATGCTAATTAAGACTAGACGATTTCCTAGGCAGATATTGACTTGGGACTATGGTGGAAGTGGGCCACAGCCAAAGCGCTGCTACTCGGGCACAGAGATATAATGCGATACATGTATGAACGGTAAAAGCCTCTTGCTTGTTCATTGGTGGAAAACGTATGTGAAAGCAGCACAAAATGATCAGTTGACATCAGCAGTAACTTAAAGGGATGCTATGCAGTTTTGGCAATTTCTTTTGCTGTTGTTTTGCTTTTTGGTCGCAGGTTTCTCTACAGAGCTCCCCCTACAACTTTGGAATAGACATTTGGCAAATCTGTTGTAACACATTCCCTTCTACCCTCTCCCATCTTCTTCCTCTGGTTATGTCCATTTGTTTTTAAAGAAGCCGGCAAACGCACAGAGCCATGTCCACTAAGGTAGACAGCTAGTAAGCCCCTAACAGACAGCAATCATAATAAAAACCTTTACAGACAATAGCAAACATCCTGGGGTCACAGTAACAAGAAATTCAAAGATTAAACAGAGTTTATCCCAAAGTTACTTATAAGTGCAACAGCAAGAATGCCAGGTCAGAATCGGCTTTGCAGGTCTCAGTTCTCGCCATTCTGAAAATGCAGGTCCAATGTTAACTCGTGTTTGACTCCTTGCTCATTCAGTCTGCTGTTTCCTCTCCCTCTGTTCCTCCAACAATTGCCACCTTGTTCATACAGCAAGACCTGATAGCACGCGATACTTCCTGACGCTGAGGCTGGCGGCCCGTCAGCCCAAAGTTGCAAGGGTGGTTTAACCGCTCACAGGCGCTAGAGGGGAGCAAGACGACCACCATTCAACACGAAAAAAGTTCCCCTTTAACAAACCCTGAATTTAGCACTCTGTGTCCCCAAGTGTCCTTTAGGAAGACATTGAATCCCCACCAAAAGGTCTGTTGTTCCTTAATGTCCTTGAGGAAGAATTCAAGACAAAAGGTAATCATGCCCACCACTGCACAGACTCATTTTGAATTCTAGTGGCTACAACTGATTTCTCAAAATGCTTCTGTAGAGAAACATGGGATCTGTAACCCTAACAGATCCCATACCCTAACCCTAACTCACTATATACCTAATTTAGACAGATTATGACAAAAACTGTGACAGTCTATTTCTGCAGGTTACTAAAACACAAGGGTGTAAAAACCTAATCTCCCAGCCTTATACAGTAGACGTATCCCAACCACCTGACCTCCATATTCTCCTGTTGATCCCCAGTTGTCAAACTGTGACCATTACAGTCTGGGTTGGGTTTCCTATAAGCATCCCAACACTAAGACAATCTTTGTTCCATTGTGAGCCGCGAGCACTGAGAGGCTTTTGGGAAGCTGGAACCTGGCTGTTCCCAGGATCCCTTTCACCTGGGCAGGAGAACAACAGGGGGAGAAAGGGGTAATACAGAGAGCGGCTTTGGGGAGCAGGAGTAATGTGAATACAAACATGCATGCAGACACACACAGCCACACAAGAATATGGAAACACATGCACTCACACACAAAGACATGCAATGAACTTCCTCCGAGACACAAAGCAATATTGGACAGTATTACACAAGAATTTGGTGCAAATGTTGGTCATTACAGAAAATTTCTTGGATAGTTGGAGAAAGTCTTTGTGGGGTGATGTAGTGCAGTTTCCTGACTATTGTGGGTTTGCCTGATATGTTTAATTTCAGAAACCTTCTCCACCTTAGAAATGAGATTTTTAGGTTTGGTTAGTTTGGAGTTTTGTATAGCAATATGAGTCTTAGTCCTCATTCCTCAACCTCCATTCATACGGTCAGAGGTGTGCACAACCCTTGGCCTTTAAGCTGGAATTATACTTCATTAAAGATGCACATTAATGTCTGTGTGGAGTTATAATGGGTAACCGTAAGTTGCAGAGGCTTGCAAAACAGGTGACATGTCCAACCGAATACCCAAAATAGTATAAAATATACTGTATATTCTATTATATTCTAAAATGCTTGTGCCATGCAAACATCTCTAAATGAAACCAGTGCATGTTTGCTAACATGCAGGCGGAGAATGCAAGGTACAAACCCCAAAATCTGTCCACGGCATTGCTAGGTGAGCGTACTTACTGTAGAAGCTGGAGAAAGGTTGAAGCAAACCAGTTGATGGACAGTTTCATCTTTCAGGCATTCATGGTGTTGCACTCATTTGCACATACTAAAAGTGCCACAAATAGTTGTGTGAAGCATGGACAAAGAGAGCTTGAGAGAGAAGCTCAGACCATGCATACTTTCTCACCTCCTTACTAATAAAATAAACATCTCTGATTTTGGACACATTTTAAAAACTGTTCACTTCTGTCATTAAGAGATTCTCAACTTGATGGTGCTTTGATATACTTTGAGTAAAAACTAATTAAAAGGGTTTTAAACACAGGTATCATCAATTCTATAAAAAACAAAACATGTAGAGCTCACATGCTCTTGAAAACGGAATAGCAGTTTGACTCAAATTCATATCAGCACTTGACAACTGGCTAATTGTTAAAATTTGAAAATGAGATTAGAGGCCAGAGACGGTTGAGAAACACCTACTAGCAATTTACTATCTGTATAATTTATGCCCACTGTTTACTTATAGAAATTATGGCTGGACTCTGTTTGTGGTGTCAGAGAGGAGGATGCTGTCCAAACTACATGTCAATACATGCAATAACACTGGCTTAAAATGTGTGCAATACTCTGCTGCTACTATTTATTCATTATTACTGTTCACCATTATAAACACTTAATTATATAAATACTGTACTGTAACACAGAATTTCCCTTGGGGATCAATAAAGTAATTCTGATTCTAATTCTGATGAAATTGGAGGAAAATTAAAGTATATCAAACTTCGTCAGTGGTTAACACTTCAAGCATTAGACTTTGCAGCTAAAAAAAAACAAAACTTAAGACGTTTACTGCTCATGATTTGTCAAGGTGCTTTCTAAATGTATTGCTGTGCTATGAAAGCAAAGTATTGCTGTGCCAGGAAACAAGTTTTTAAATACACAGTACCGGTATGTTTGTGTGACAGGACCCACTAACTTCTGAAATATCCATCACCCTCACTTTCAGAGTTCAGCGGAAGTGCTGTCAGGGTTGAGTATGTGAAACAGATTTCTAGGACAAGATCTCTATACAAACATCATAAGGCCTCTGTTAAACCGGTTTGATCATCAACCTGTTTTCTTGCTGAGCATGTCTTCCGATCTTTGGTCTGTGGAGTATGTGTGTTGGTGAGGCTTTTGTCTGTGTGTCTCTTTAGAAGGTCTAAGAGGATGTAAATCACCCCGTCAAAAGTGAGGGTTGTGAAAACATCCTGAGTGCACACTGAGACAACACACACACACACACACACACACACACACACACACACACACACACACACAACTGAATTGTCCGTGTGAGATGAGTAATAATTCAGCTGGTGGAGTGAAGTGAAGAAAACTATTAGAATCTGAATTGAAATGAATATATGTGCTTTTCTAGAACAATAATATTACGTCTTTAACTTGTACTGTACAATACGGAGTCACGTGATCGTCTGGACGGAGATGGCGACTTGAGGCAAAGCTCCCGGACCAACTTTGCCAAATAGTTGTTTTATCCTACTCCGGTATTCTACCTAGTGACGTAGGCAGAAATAGAATTTTGGGTGGGCCAGTACAAAAGTGAGTGGGCCATTTTCAAAAACTTAGACGTAGCACTAAGAACCAACAACAATTTTACCTTCCAACATACTGCATTACAACGGCAATGGCAGTACTGTCTACAACATGCTCAACCAACAAAGCTCTAGAAAGCTTGTACACAACAATATAGACAAAAACCTGTTGATGTTAACCTATTCAGAGTACAACATATTTGCACTGGCAGAACCAGCAGCATTGACTCTGCACAGCACGGTTATAAAATTAACCATTTTATGGCACAAAGTGGCAACTAAACATGAACCCAAACAGCAGAGAAGGTGTTTACAAAACCATTACATAGACTAGCCCACATCAGACAGCAATCACACATGTAACATATCCTTTGTACATTCATAACAGTATTGTTGCTTCAGGACTATGGCCAGAATATGAGCAGCAAATGTACTAGAAGCAGTAAAAGAAAATCAGAGAATGAAAACTTCCAGCCAAGCACTGTTGAGCATTATGAAAGATATAATGAAAAGTGTCCAGCAAGGCGCCAATTCTTGTATTGAGTCCACAGCAGTAGCTAAGTTTTCATCCACTTATTTGAAGTTTGGTAAAAAAATCTCATGCGAATAAAGCTGGTAAAAGTGTGTCTCCCTCCAACGGCTTTAAAGTGAATAAAACTTGTGCGTAATGATGTTACATGCTGTTGTGCGATCAAATTGGTATACCCAATTGATTTTAGACATTTTAAGGTGTTTCCATTAATTTTCGCACTGAATCTCAAAGTTTTTCTAGACAAAATGAATTGCGCCGTCTACCAACATATGATCAATATTGTACAGGTTGTAGTGCTTGTGTGCCAGCTGATAGAGACATATCAAGCTATAATAAGAAAACAACGACGCTATCAACACATTGTTATGATAATGCAGATGCAACTTGCTTTTTATTTTCCCTCCGGCACCGCTGTGAGACAACTCTTTTTTTGAGACATATATCGCTGTTTGAGTGCCTTCCATTTACTCGGGAGGACGTCCCACGGCTTGTCGTAACCTTTGTTGGCCATTTCCTTTGCGAGGTCCCGATAAATTAAATTCAAAAAGTCTCTTGTCTCCTTGTTCGTCCACTTACATCTGTCTTTGTTGACACCCTTCATGTGTGCAAACAGCGGAAATACTGAGCGGAAATTAATTAAAACTTCTTCGTTTTGTGCAACCATAAAATGACCTAAAACTTAATCGCAATTCATTATTTATTCGGCAAATAATGTTTCCATCAGCGTTTATCACATAAGCCGTATTTCGATCAAGATAAAATCATAATTCCATTGAATTTTAGTGTTTCCATAAGGCATTTTTCATTTGATATCACTTCATTCGGATAAAAACGTGTGGATGGAAACAAAGCTAGTGACAGGACCTAAGTAAAACTAAAAACTACATCACTCACAGGTCAGTTATCTTCTTATTTAATGTGGGCAAAACACAAACATGTTTCAGCTAGAAGCCATCAACAGTGTTTACAATTTCTTACTAAATATAAAGCATGGGTCAAGGGTCAATAATTCAGCACTCCTGATTGGGGGGAGGCCGATAACAGCCCCACAATGGGAGCAGAGGGGACTTAATTGTCTAAAAGACATTTTTAGCAAGATTGGCTTATTGCCTTTTTGTGACTTGCAGAACGTATTCAATCTACCACGTTACTCTTTTTCTTTTATCTTCAATTAAGATCAGCACTCAAGGTGTACAGTATCCCTTGGCAGAAGCTTTTGCCCATCCATCCTATCCGGAAGTTATTTACTGTGCGCCCTAAAAACTGTGAGATGGTATCTAGGCCTTATCAGCTCTTAGTGATATCTGGCCACTCTGTCCATCCTATTGAGAGAATCTGGGTACGCGATTGCCCAGGCCTGAGTAGCGATCTCAATTGGCATTATGTATGGTCTAACATTCCAGAAGTATCATGCAATACAGACCATCAGCAGATTCACTACAATTTCATTCATAGGACATATCTCACCCCTGTGAAAATGCACCTCAGGAAAATAATTAACAGCCCTTCATGCACATCTGCCCAATAAAAGCACAAGGTACAAATCTTTGTTGGTCCGTTCTGGAACAATATTGCATCCAAAATTTCCGCCTTGGTTAATGTTACTGTAGACGTTAATCTCAGAGCGTCTGAACACGCTGTGACACCATATTACATGAAAAAATCTGGCCCACGAACATAGTGTGCCAATGTTTTGTTTCCATTTCCCTCACCTCGGAAACTTATTTTTTTCGGTTTCCTGTGTCAGTTGCAGATGGCTGAAAGTGTTGTTACACCAGAGAGCTAAATATAACACAGAGACATCTGTGGTAAGGAGGTTTTGAAATCATGCAGATAAGCGTTTTTTAGAGATGTGGGCTGTGAAAATGTTAACTTCTTAGTTATTGTAAGATGGCTTCCAGACGGTAAGGTGAGTAAGGTAAAGTAAATTCTGGAAATGTCACTTTATTTGAAGAAGCCATATGATGCACTGGACTAAAGGTTCAAGACTTTTGAACCTTAATATTAACTTTCTCCTCCTTATCATTATAGACCTGTAATTTGTGTTAAAATGGGCTGAGAACATTCCTTAGCTGTATAACAACAAACGCATGGAAAGGAGTGTAAACCAACTTTAGATGGTCAAATAAATTCTAGGTTATACCTTTAAACAGCCCGGCCATATGAAATCAGAACACCCAGCTGCACTTTGTTTTTAACGTATGTCCTTGTTAAATATCCAAGTCATATGTTGTCCTGTAGCTGTCATTGAGAAATAAGAAAGTACTTTGATGGCTGTCAGAGAGCAATCAAGTCATGGGTCAATGGGTCACATAGCAACAGGCTGCAAAGGCCACAGAGGAAGAGAGAGCAAGGGAAAGACACAGAAGAGTAACAAGCAAAGACAAATGCTTATCGCTTGAGTGCCCTCGTGTCGGCAGCGCCATCTCTGACTGTCACCACCTTGAGTGACACACATCGGGGTTGAGGGGTCAGCAGGGGTGAGGAAGTGTGATGTATCTGTGTGTGTGTGTGTGTGTGTGTGTGTGTGTGTGTGTGTGTGTGTGTGAGGAACTGTAAACTTCCTTCAAGAGGAACAATAAAAGCAGTGATTGCAGGACAGATTTTGAGCCAAACAAAGTCTCAGGAAGCATCCGCAGGCATTAGTCAAGGCTATTTTATCTCATTAACTGTGAAAATTACGCCAGTAACAGCTTTTAGTCTAGTCATGAAATCTGCTATGATTATAATGTAAAATCAAGTAAATTAAAAAAATGTCCATCTAAAAATGTAGTTAACTAGTGCTTGATTGCCAATGGTTTGTAGGTTTGTGTTTGATCACTCAAAGCTTCAGCAAATCTATCGCGTTACATCCTGGCCGATAAAAAGTACTAGCCCAGCAGCAGGGACTTTTGGGGGACCAGAAATGAGGGCCCAGGACCCAAATCCTTACTCCTAAAAATTGCATTCATATAGAAGTAAAACAATTTCTTATGTACATTGTGGTAACAAATGTAATCACTGGTGATGGTAAAGTCAAAATCACCTAAACGTTAGCCGAATTAATTAAAGCAGAATTTAAATGCCAAAATTAAAACATTGTGGCAAAAGTGAAAGAAAAACAAACAAACCTGAGCAAAGGCAGGGCCAAAGTTTCAGTTTGATGCCTGTGACTAAATGGATATGAATAAATGAATGGGTAACATTCAAAGGGACACTTAGCCACATTTTAGAGCAGAAAGCAAAGTGGTCCTAGAAGTTGTGTGCCACTCTAAGTGTTTGCATACATGTGATATATGTATGTAAAGCAACAAGCTAAAAAGAAAGAAATTAGTCAAATGCTTTCAAAAGGCATTTTGACACAAGCTTCATTAAAGAAAGAACAGTAGATGAAGGTGAACGGGGGATGGTGAGTGAAGGTGGAAGTGTGTGTGAGTGACAGAATAGAGGATAGGTAGGGGGCAAGGCGGTAGGTGGTTAGTGTGACCATTGTGAAAGGATAGGCTACTGTTAAATTGGGTGGGAGCTGCAGAGGAGATTGGAGGTGAAGTAAGGGTGTGACTGACATATGGATAGTGACGACTAGCAGGGGGTGGTAGGCAGAGAATAATGGTGGCAGGATGCGGGTGTGCTGCAGTGACGAGGGTGTGTGTGTGTGTGCGTGCCACTGGAGGCTATGCATGGTCTCCATGTTGTTTCAGGTGTCCATGCACCCCCAGACAACCAGCAGGCCCTAGGGGGAGGACTGGCAGCTCATTAGCCTGATCAAAGACTCCTCTTCCCCCTCTGGTTTAACACACACACACACACACACACACACACACTTTTCTGTGTTTACCTGGCTAATCCGAGGCTAATCTGCCTCAATATGCAGGATGTAGGGATCAATTTAGGAAATGATGGTGTGGTGATAAAGGAAGGGGTGGAGAAAAGGAGAAGTGAGGTCCAGATTGTGACATTACCGGGTCATTTACACATGCTTTACCGTGCAGACCTGGTTAAAAAACAACAAAGAATTAGCTCTTATAATATAAGAAAATATACTGTTGCTTAGTGGTGAGAGTATTAGTGTCATGGTAGCCTCAGAAAATCAATTTGTTAGGTGCACATTTCATATTTCCAATATATCTGTGTAAAGTGCATCAGTTTAAAATAGTTCTTATGAAGCAAAGCAAAGCTAATCAGCCAAAAAGGTTTGGTAAAGTCTAAATGGGAGAACTGAAGTAAACATTGGGTTAACTCAATCATTTAACCTTATAAGTGAGTTAGGTTGCCCACAAGTTACAGAACTCTTTATGTACAGTATAAACAGATAAGCAGCATATAAACATATGATAATGACTTATCATAAATTGATTATGACATATTATTGCGTTACCTAACCAGATTTCTCGTTAACGTGTTTTAGAAATCAAGTTACTGCAGAGAGCTGATGTAACCATGTATATAAGTACATGTACATGTGACAAAGCTCATCTGATGCTGAAAAATATTCTTTGTCGATTACAATGAGCTGTCAGGATATAATCATTAGCCTATTACCATGACTATCTATACCATGACTCAGCTTCTGAGATGATTCATTTTAGTGAGAATCACATCATGTAAAAACAAAAAAAAGACCCTATAGTGAAGGGCCACTGTTTATTTTTTGGTCATATTGAATCAGATCCTGATTCATATCCTGTATTGACTTGGCATTAGTTTGGAAATTGACCACCTCATCATCCATCACAATAAAAGAGCCTTTGAGTCAAAGCATCCCTCTTGAGCCACATCCTCTCAGCTCTGGAGGAGATCTAGTTATATTAATCAGAGGCTTGTGAAGCACACTCACTCACATTCGGACACAAATGCACACAAATAAACATTGACTCTAAGGGGCTACATCTAATTTGCATACACCTTGTGCATACACACCCATACTGTATACACACACACATACATACATACATACATACATATAAACATACACATATATATATATACATACATACATTTACATATATTTTCCATTAAAGTCAATGTGTGTACTTCCACAGACTGTGGAACAGCTGCAGAACTCTACGTCCCAGCTCCGGCGATCCGCAGCCCTCCGGAACAGATACACAGAGGAGCATCTTGTGAAATTTGGGGGGTCAGTGCGTAACTTTTTGATATTAATGAATGTCCATAACATTCAAGCCATTGCCAAATGAGTTGCTACAAAGCTTATTAAGACTAAGGAAGATAATGACCTCTTCTGAAGAAGAATCCTCCTTGTCCTCCTTGGCTAGAGGCAACTGTGTGGAGAAGGGGTGGGGGATTGTGCGGTTTTGTTGTCATTACTAAGAATTCCCCATGGGGGCGACAGAAACTACGCACAATAGCTTTAATAAAAATGTTTTAGATCATTCTGAACAGCCAAACCCTGAACCATGTCAGCTCCATACATGGACAAAAATGTTTTTTAATTCTTTTTCAAGAATACAAGCTTTTCCTTTTAATGATTAGACTCTTTAGACACTTTATTTCATATTTTGGTCCAGATCTGAAGTAAGATTACGTTTAGATTACATTCAAACAAAGTATGAAAAAGACACCTCAACTAAAAGCAGATTAAACACACTAATTAACATCTAGTTAATCAGGATAGGCTATCAGGTAAAACTGAAGAAAAGATTTGAAAAGATAATACAATGAATCAGGGAGACTTCATTTCTCAGCTGTTCCAGGGCCTTGGGCCCCCAAAGGCTCAACTACTGATAAAGTGCGGCCTTTACAGGATGTGACAGGGGCAACAAAATGTTGGCATTGTATCATGTTTTGGGGAATACACATATTAGTTTTTTACCCAGAGTTAGATGAGAAGATTAACACTACTGTGTTAAGTATGAAGCCAAAGACAGCAATGATTGGCTTAGCTTAGCTTAGTTTAGAACAAAGACTGGAAACAAGTGGAAATAGCTAGCCTGGCTCTTCCAAAGTTAAAGGCTCCACCTCCCAGCACCTCCAAAACTCAAAATATACATACACGCAATATACCTAATGTTGTTCAATCCTTCCTCAAACAGAAAGGCAAAAACAACAAGTTGTGTTTTTTGGGAGGCACGTGCTGTAAATATTCCTTGGCCGGATGCAGTGACTTCCTCAAATGAGGTAAAAAACGCGAGAATGACCTGAGAGCAGTGTGACGTCATGCGAGCGCCGTAACTGTTTATACACGACACTAATTGCAGTCTTCTCCTGAACAGAGGTGGTGCTAATGAGAAAAGGCTACCGACGTTGCTATTTCTACGGACTAGAAGAAGAAAAAAACGGCAGAACTGGCAGCAGCATTGCCGTCAATGGTTTGATTTGATTTGATGTCCTACTTCGATTAAAATAAAATTCTTCATCTTAACCCAGTAAGTTTACAAGAGAGAGTCACTCTGAGAGTCCTGAAATCCATTCAGGCTTCCTCTTTCAGCTTTGTCGCGCGCCACTGAAAATATATAGTGGTGCCCTCTGGATGCGCACTCAAAATCCTGGCGCACCAGCGAGATCCACATCATTTTGACGTCACGTTGCAAGCTTGGGTGTGTCAACTGTAAAATGGCCTCAGAGGTGCTGGTTTGCAGAAAGCCAGGCTAGCTGTTTGCAACTGCTTCCAGTCTAAGCTAAGCTAGGCTAATTAGCTCAATAAAGTGTCTCTCTGCAAGATAGTTTACTCCCCAAAATGTTGAAGAATTCCTTTAAAATAATGTAGATGTTTAATAAAAGCCCGGCATTGCTATGTCAGTATAATGCTGTTCTCAGACATTGTTTGCCTGCTCCTTTGTATGACCAGTTCACAGCTGACCACATTTGGAAATTATCATGGGTTTGTTCCCAAGATTAAACTGATTTCCTTTGTCTGCCACCCACTTCCACATGTTCTGTGTTGCTCTCCAGACTGATGATGAACAGGAAGTTGCTGTAGCTGTCTCACGCTCATCCCTTGCCGTCTCCTCCTGTCCTTTCTAATATCACGTCTCCTTCCTCTGCTCCTCATTCCTTCTTTTCCCCCAATCATTTAATACTCTCCTCATCTCCTCCTCGTCAGCCTCTAACCTCCTTCCTCCTCTCCTTTGATCCCCTCACCCATCTCATCTACCCTCCTTTCTTCTCCCTCTTCCGTCCTCCTGCCCTCGCCTATTATTTACCTCCTTTTTTCCACTCACCTGATCCTCTTGTCTTTCTTCCTCTGCTCTACTCCTTTTCCTCTCCTCTTGTACACTGTCCCTCTGAAAGCTTAATTTAAGCTTGTCATCAGAGTGTCTGTGAGCTGAAGTTGGATACTGCTGATGCAGCAGCCATCACAACTTCTGGGGTGCAGATAAGTCGCCTGCAGTACTGCTGGCCTCTAAATGTTTCACAACAAAATATTAGATAAAAAAAATGTCAACTCAAATATGTAAAACGTGGAGGAAAAATAGGCTGAAATGATTCTGCTCAGAGACAATCTAAAAATAGGGAACATGTTGTGGCTTTAATGTTGATTTCACCAATGTGTTATCAGGCTGGTTTCTAAATTTGACTTTAAAGCTACTTTTACCTGGAGCTAAATTTACCTCTTTTGCTATCCTTTCATTCCGTATTTATTTCAATGAATGACATTTCATACGGTGGCCATGGCACTTCGTTACACTGCAGCTTAAGAAAACACATTCAGGGGCATCTGTGGCTTAGTGGTAGAGTGGTCACCTGCCAATCAGAAGGTTTGTGGTCCAATCCCTGGCCCTGCAGTCCCACGTTGAAGTGTCCTTGGGCAAGACACTAAACCCCGAGTCTAAATGTGTGTGAATGTTTATCTAATTAGCAGGTGGCACCTTGTACGGCAGCCACAGTGTGTGAATGGTTTCTGTACTATGTTAAAGTGCTTTGAGACTAGAAAAGCGCTATATAAGAACATTCAAACAAAACCATGACATAAAGGAAACATTTCCTCCAATTTGACAACAAAAGTTTAGAAGGAAAAAACTGTTATGTACAACCATTAATTTGTTAACTGTATACTTCTGGTGTGTATTTGCAGCTCTTACAAAGTAGACTTGGCTTTTCCTATTATCATGACATCAGGAGACTGAAACTAGACTGTGCAACTAGAACTAACTAGAATGTTACGTAAGCTAAAGAAAAGGTGGTCATATCAGAATACCATAGTCCATTATAACTGCTTGTGATTAAGCTGCTTCAGAAGTCCTTTTTCCCAATACATCCTCATACCTAAACGGCATTATAGGTTGATTTCCAAAGACTCCTAAAATGACACATATGACTGTTTTATTTACTGCATGGTGGCTGTTTAATCATGTGACCATTCCATTTTATGTAACAAGCGCCATTTTAAACACTTAGTAAACATTTAGGAATGAAAAACACTTAGTTAGGGTTAGTAAAATCAGGGATTGGCCTAAAATGAGTCTTGTAAAAGGACGTGACTGACATCATTGCATATAATAATAAACATAAAACATTAATATTATACTTTTGATGCTTTAAACTCAAATCACAGTGTGACATTTATACTTGTTGGGTCTTAGTCAAAAATATAAAGTTCAGATAAATCAATGATTTTTAGCAGTAAAGCTTTCTGTTTTGTTCAGTTCAGTAGAAAAATTCCTGAAAAAACGGTTTAGTTTGGACTTCGTGGCTCTCGTCTAAATTGGAAGAACTCTGCAGGGCAAGTAGAGGAAAGGAGAGCTCTGGAGGAAGTTGACCTACGAACTTTCTTCAAAGGAGTGACAGGAACCCAACTGTACTCTGACCTCCAGGGACCAACCAATCACTATAGCGTGACCAGCTATCAGGGGCGTGGCTACAAAGGCCCGAACTTTTCCTCACCACGTCTTACATTCTGGGCATTCCAAGTCGCTATGAGCATATATCATCCAGGCAACCCAGGAGCGAACAAACATACAAACAAACGAACACACACACAAACATACACACACACCACATACAACACACACATTCAGTGGTGAAATGTAATTGAAAAATATATGCATTAAAGTACTCTTTAGGAAGTACTTTAGTGTCACTGTATACTTCTGCTAGCCTACGATTTTGTACTTTTCTACAGTCATTTATCAGGGCTTTAAAATCTGTACCACATCTTATCCCCTTAGACCTTTAGATTCAGATAAAGAAAAACTTCAAAACTTTATTACAAAAAAACAAAGCAAAACAAAACAAATACAGTAAGCTACAGTATACAACAAAAAGTGTGTCAAAGTGAAATTACAATAAACCACCAAGAATTCATATAGAGAAAAAAATCATGCCGTTTTTTTTTATTTATGTCCTATTTTGTCTTTGATGTACCCTATTACTACTTGCTGGGACAGGCATCATTAACATGTCAACTAAATCTGAAAGTCGAAACTCTGCTGTCTGCTTAGTTTGGTACATTCTTGAGATTCTTGAGTTAAAAGTATTCGCCCCACATTGGTTGTTCGTTGCCATTTATGCATTTTTTAATATGACTACATGCATATCTTTGGCAAGTGTACTAAGGATTGACCCACTGCGTGCGTGTGTAGTTGCTTGGTTGCGTGCATGGTTGGTTGGTTGGTTGGTTGGTTGGTTGGTTCCGTGCGTGCGTGCGTGCGTGCGTGCGTGCGTGCGTGCGTGCGTGCAACAATAACGTATTTCTTTATGTGCCCTCCATGTGTGGTTCAGCTTAGAGCGGTGTAGTCTGCATCCCGTCCCATGGTGCTGGCTATCATCACACTCAATACACACTCAATACACACACACACACACACACACACACACACACACACACACACACACAGAGTCTCGACACTAACCCAGACAGAACGCGACCAGGCTACACACTAATTACATGCCTGGAATTAGACATAATATCAACCAGCCGGTTATGGAAACAGGGATGGAAGGCCAAGTTAGGTATGTGTGTTCAAGTGTGTGTGTGTCATTTCTGCATGTACTGTATGTCAAATATGAAGTCAGACAAAAGGAAAGGAGAAGATTAAAGTGAAGAACATAACATTTTCAGCCTTGATAGACAAGTTGGTGCTACAGTCTTTGGTGCTACAATATAAACTCTCCTAATAAAGTGTTTTAATGATGCTTAGTTCAAAGATGCAAAGTGCTTTCGCCCATGTTTTGCCTATACAGTGTCCTATTGTAGGACAGTATCCCACAATGATTGAAACATTCAAGATCAAATGCAGTTTTAAGGCAAGAGACACTATGCATCTATGAAATTGTTGCTGAACTGTTGTTAAAAAGTGAACAAATATTTTTTTTAAACCTCAGTTGAGTTTTACTTATAGTAACATAACTTCATATATTAGTAATATACCTTTAATATGTGTCTGTACACTATCAAATCTTTGAATTATTAATGTTTCTATGTGACTAAGAAAGGCATACTGCATACTGAGCTGATTTCCAATACTGCCATGATTCGTGGAGTTCATCATAGCAAATAAACAATTATATAGAAGAAATCAAGCGTTCAGGCCTTCTATATCAGCGTACAATTTCCATAGGACCACCCATGCTAAAAATGTATCAGTGTTTTAATGAGATGGATGTATTCCCCTACAGGGAAATTATTTTCGTCGCTTTTTCACCAATATAGGAAGTTCAGAGGACAGGGTCAGCGACAGAGCAGCGCCCCTGCAGCTGACATGGATTCAGGGTCTTGCTCGAGAGCATTTCAGCAGGGCAGATGCTTGTCAACATGGACATCTTGTGTCTGGGTCATCCAGTGAAAATATTGTCTACCTGACTTTGAGGTCAGGGCTTTCAAACTAAGGATCCTCATGTGTCCCTAAGATTCACCAGCAAAATGAAGCTGTTGGAGTTTTATATTTCATTTAGCCTATTTTATAATCAAGCATTTTTCACACATGTATACACACATTAAATGATCATTATTTTATATTTTCACCACAAATCATATTTTGTCCTCCCCACTTGTCAATAACAATCCTTTCAGCAGGACTGCTGAGACAAGAACTCTTTAATAGGGCTCTGTGGTCTTTTTGCAGTTATTTTGAGGTCACTATTTTGAGGACCTATGCTCAATGTACAGTCTTGCCTGTAATAACACGGAGAAAAGCATATGCTACTTAAAGTTGTCTGGAGTATGACCAACCCAGACCAGGTGAGGCCACATTTCCAGGGATGGCTGCCCAGAAAAAAACAACGTCCTTTGGGTTCACTGCTGAGGGACCAGGGCTTTTCTAACAATGGGTGTGACTATGTGGAGCCACAGAACCCATTTCCTTCTGCATAACCATGTCAAATTACTGGTCACAAGATTTCCTTTCAAAATGTCATAGACTTATGTGGAATAAACTTGTGTCGGAGCTGACAGTGCCGACAAAAGTGTTGCTTGGTTTGATGTTTATATTTTAATTCTGGTGATGGATTTGTTTGAATGTGCTCCTTGTGTAGACACTGATGAAAAACACATTTCAGACAAAAAAGTATGATCCTTTAAAAACTTGTAGGATGTACTAATTTGTTTCTAGGGAGCAATAAAATCAAAATAAAATTGATAGTTAATTAATCTGGAGTTAATCATCATTTAACTGTTAGCAAACCTTCACTTTACTGTTAACAAGCAATTAAGTTATAATTAATACAAATTATTAGTAGTGCTGTAATTTAACAGTTTATTGTTACACACATTATATTCCTCATATACTACTTTAGGTAATGATTTATTAAAAGAAAATGTTTTTAAGCCTTTAAGAAACCGTTTTTAAAACGTCTATAAACATTACATAGATAGATGGACCAGATATTCCTAACATTTTGTCTGGAACAGTGTCTGGATGGTTATTATAAAGTTGCAACAAATGCCCATAATACCTTGTTAAATGGTTAATAAATACTTTGTAAACCATCTATAAACATTATCTGGAGGGCTATTGTAAAGTTGTGACTGATGTTTTTCATAGCTATTGTTAGTAAGTGCTTGGTAAAGCAATGATGAATTTTTTGCCCTTTATTAAATTATATTAAAAGTTTATCTATATACATACTGTACATATATATGTATATACAGTACTGTGCAAAAGTCTTAGGCAGGTGTGAAAGTCTTAGGCAGGTGTGAAAAAAATGCTTTAAACTAAGAATGCTTTCAAAAATATAAATTGTTTATTTTTATAAATTTACAAAATGCAAAGTGAGTGAACAAAGGAAAAATCTAAATTACATCAATTTTTAATGTTACTACCCTTTGCCTTCAAACCAGCATCAATTCTTATAGGTACACTTTCAAAAAGTCAGACAACGTTGAGGATTGTAGACACAGTGGTCGGCCAAGGTAACTTAGTGCAGAGATGAAAAACACATCAAGCTTATTTCCCTTCGAAATCGGAAGATGTCCAGCAGTGACATCAGCTGAGAACTGGCAGAAACCAGTAGGACCCTGGTACACCCATCTACTGTCCGGAGAAGTCTGGCCAGAAGTAGCCTTCATGGAAAAGTTGCAGCCAAAAAGTCGTACCTCCGACATGGAAACAAGGCCAAGCGACTCAACAACGCACAAAAACCTAAGAACTGGGGTGCAGAAAAATGGCAGCAGGTGCTCTGGACTGATGAGTCGAAATTTAAAATCTTTGGCTGTACCAGAAGGCGTTTTTGCCAAATGGCTGGAGAGCGCTACATTAATGAGTGTCTGCAGGCAACAGTGAATCACAGTGGAGGTTCCATGCAAGTTTGGGGCTGCATTTCTGCAAATGGAGTTGGAGATTTGGTCAGGATTAAAGCTGACCTCAATGCTGAGATATACAGGCAGATACTTATCCATCATGCAATACCTTCAGGGAGGCATATGATTGGCCCTAAATGCATTCTGCAGCAGGACAATAACCCCAAACACACAGCTAAGGACATTAAAAGTATATCTTCAGTGTAAAGAAGAACAAGAAGTCCGGAAAGTGATGGAATTCCCCCCACAGAGCCCTGATCTTAACATCATCAAGTGTGTCTAGGATTACATGAAGAGACAGAAGGACTTGAGGAAGCCTACATCCACAGAAGATCTGTGGTTAGTTCTCCAAGATGTTTGGAACAACCTACCAGCCGAGTTACCTCAAAAACTGTGTGCAAGTGTTCCTAGAGGAATTGATGCTGTCTTGAAGGGTGGTCACACCAAATATTGATTTGATTTAGATTCCCCCTCTGTTTATTCACTGGATTTTGTTAATTGATGGAAATGGAAACACATTTTTGAAAACATTCTTAGCTTACACCAATTTTTCTACCTAAAACTTTTTCACAGTACTATATATATATACTATATATATATATGTACTATATACTTATATATACTGTATATACACATATATACACACATAAACACATACTTACTATATATGTATATATATATATATATATATATATATATATATATATATATATTTATATATATATAGTACATGTTGCAACTTCATAATAACCATCCAGACACTGTTTATAGACAGACATACCAGTGACAAACCAGCTAATAACCACTGACAAAGTCTCAACTATCTATTTAAATAATGTTTATAGCTTTATATGTTTAAAAGTATTTATTAACTATTTAACAAGGTATAATAGTCATCTGTTGCAAATTTATAATAACCATCCAGACACTGTTTATAGACAGACATACCAGTGACAAACCAGCTAATAACCACTGACAAAGTCTCAACTATCTATTTAAATAATGTTTATAGCTTTATATGTTTAAAAGTATTTATTAACTATTTAACAAGGTATAATAGTCATCTGTTGCAAATTTATAATAACCATCCAGACAATGTTTATAGACGGTTTACCGGTTCTCAAGGAACCATCACCTTATCAAGGTTTGTGTGTCCCTATGAACCTGAGGGCTTTGTTGTCTGGATCTGTGTGCTCCTGGTAGGATTTCCCATAGCAAAGCGGTCTTAGGTTAGGGGCCAGACAAAGAATGGTTCAAAAACCCTATGAGTGAGCGTTGGCAGAGAGGGAGTGACCCTGCCCGGAGGAAGCCCGGGGCAATTGGTCTGGAGCTAGGCCCAGATGGAGGCCTCGTCAACAAGCGTCTGGTGGCCAGTTTTGCCACAGAGCCCAGCCGGCCACAGCGACTTGGCACCCTTCTTTCCATCCCGTGGGTCCACCACCTGTGGGAGGAACCGCTGGGGTTGGGTGCGCTGCCACATGGGTGGCAGTGAAGGTCAGGGGCCTCAACGGACCAGACCCGGGCGGAAGAAGCTGGCTCTGGGAACGTGGAATGTCACCTCTCTGTGGGGGGAGGAGCCTAAGCTTGTGCGGGAGGTGGAGCGCTATCAGTTAGATCTGGTGGGGTTTACCTCTACGCACAGTCTTGGTTCTGGAACCATACTCTTGGATAGGGGTTGGATTCTGTTCTACTCCGGAGTTACCCAGGGTGTGAGGCGCCGGGCGGGTGTGGGGATACTCACAAGCCCCCGGATGAGCGCCACTGCGGTGGAGTTTACCCCGGTGGACCAGAGGGTCGCATCGCTAAGCCTGCGGGTGATGGGGGGAAAACTCTGATTTTTGTTTGTGCATATGCACCAAACAAAGGTTTGGAGTATTCAGCCTTCTTGGAGACCTTGAATTGAGTCCTGAATGGGGCTCCAGTGGGGGACTCCATAGTTCTGCTGGGGGATTTCAATGCACACATGGACATTGATGGAGATACATGGAGCAGGGTGATTGGGAGGAATGGCCTCCCTAATCTAAACCAGAGTGGTTGTCTGTTGTTGGACTTCTGTGCTAGTCATGGATTGTCTATTACAAACACCATGTTCAAACATAGGGATGCTCATAAGTGTACTTGGTACCAGAGCACCCTAGGCCGAAGATCAATGATCAATTTTATAATTGTTTCATCTGATCTGAAGCCGTATGTTTTGGACACTCGGGTGAAGAGAGGGTCGGCGCTGTCAACCGATCACCATCTGGTGGTGAGTTGGGTCAGGGGATGGGGAAGACTCTGGACAGACCTGGTAAGCCCAAACGGCTAGTGCGGGTAAATTGGGAACGTCTGGAGGAGGCAGACTTTCAACTCACACTTCTGGTGGAGCTTTTCGTGCATCCCTTTGGAGGCTGGGGGCATTGAACCGCAGTGGACAATGTTCAAAGTTTCTATTGCTGAAGCTGTTGTGGAGAGCTGTGGTCTTTGGGTCTTAGGTGCCTCAAGGGGCGGTAACCCATGAACACCCGGGTGGACACCGGTAGTTAGGGAAGCCGTCCGACTGAAGAAGTAGTCTTTCTGGGATAAGCTAAACCGGAGGGATCCAGAGAAAGTTGCAAGGTACTGAACGGCCTGAAGGGCTGCAGCCTCTGCCGTGAAAGAGGCAAAGCAGCGGATGTGGGAGAAGACATGGAGAAGGACTTTCGGTCGGCACCAAGGTGCTTCTGGAAAACCGTTCACCACCTCAGGAGGGGGAAGCGGGGAACCATCCAAGCTGTGTACAGGAAGGATGGGATCCTGTTGACCGCAACTGAGGAGGTAATAGGGCAGTGGAAGGAGCACTTTGAGGAACTCCTAAATCCAGCTAACACACCTCTATGATAGTGCACAGTGGCAAAGCCCCAGGGATTGATGAGATCCATCCAGAAATGCTTAAAGCTCTGGGTGTGGAGGGGCTGTCTTGGTTGACAGGCCTCTTCAACATTGCGTGGAAGTCTGGGACGGTGCCTAAGGAGTTGCAGACCGGGGTGGCAGTTCCCATTTTCAAAAGGGGAACCAGAAGGTGTCCTCCAATTACAGGGGTGTCACACTTCTCAATGCAGATTCCATCCTGGTCATGGAACAACGGATCAGATCTTCACTCTAGCAAGGATCCTGGAGGGAGCCTGGGAGTATGCCCAACTGGCTCGGGAAAGGGAAGTTTGGTGTCCACTGCTGGAGATGGAGCCCCCGGGACCTAATACTGGATAAGCGGATAAAGATGGATGGATGGACAAACCAACTAGTAACCCTTAACAAAGTATTAGGAACATCTGGTCCATCTATCTATGTAATGTTTATAGCTGCTTTAAAAATGTTTTCTTAAAGGCTTACAAACCTTTTTTAATCATTACTCTATACCTAATATAGTATATGAGGGATATAATGTGTGTAATAATAAACTGTTAATTTACAGCACTACTAATATTTTAATAATTATAATTTAAGTGTTTGTTAACAGTAAAATTACGGTTACTAACAGTTAAATGATGATTAACTCAAGATTAATTAACTATCAATTCACAATCTATTAATGATGATTTTTATAAACAATTAGATTTTCCAAAGTCTATAAATCTACAGTATAAAAGTAATAAATAGCTAGGATATTGTTACTCCTCAGGCTGCAGAGCCAGTGTAGCTCATTTGGCCTCCGTGCTGTTATTCCTTTACAGGAATGTTAAAGCTCTCTAAGTGAATTAGGTCTAATGTATCCTATTATGGTGCAATGAGGGCAGGCCAAAGTCATCAAACTCTTTATTTTGATGGATGTGGACACACAGACTCATACAACCATACGTACATGCTCCCCCAACTCCTCTTTCCTACCTCTCTCACCACACACCTCTCCTGACTCCAAAAGCACACAAACACACTTCCTAACTAGGCAGGCAGCGGAGAAGGAAGTCAATATTTGAGGAGTTGAAGCTGGCTGAGATAGGCCTCTTACTGTAGGCAAACTATAGTTTTCTACAATGCAGCTCTCAGCATGCTCAGGTTAAATGTTGTAGGTTAAAACACAACCATACAGTTAAATAGAAAGCCCACCCTTACGGTAACACTTTATAGAAACACAAGTACTGTTGATACTTTACTGCAGTGGTTCACAACCCCCACAGCCATTTTAGATTAGCTCAAGTAGCCTACCTTTCATCTTCATCACCCATCATGTTCCAAATATGCCCTTAACTAACCATTTATTCAATACTTTTAGCTAACTATTGCTACTGTTCAGTTTGCTTACTATAACTGTTTATTTATAGTTAACAATTTCAACATTTTATCCATTGGCCAACTATTCTAACTCGCTTGGTAAGTAGTGTTCATGCAACATTCACTTTCAATTGCTATGTAGTGACAAAAATTATGGGCAGCTTGTTATTGTAAATTTACTAAAGATCAGCATCCACACCAATTGAACCCTATTTGGCTGTTTATTTTCCTCCTTATCATAAACATGTGTGTGTATACAATTTTCCGTACCGATTTTCAGCTGCAGATGTACCCCGTGGGAATCAATGCTCGGTTTCGATATGCACAAATCTCACATGATGATAACTAACATGTTGGGGCTCCTCACAATTTCCTTTTAATCCGTCTTTGCGTTAACATTTAGTAAATTTGAGTAATAAGCATTCTGCTCCACTGGAAAGAATATCATCATGGCCAAGCAGAGTTGTTGTGATATGTAGGAAGAGATGCCCTTCTGAATGCACCAGAGAACTAATGCTCACAGCTACAAGGTAGAATAAGATTGCTCAATGTTCCTTAACAACACAAATATTTACAGGAAGCAAGCAAAGCAGACTTGCCAACTCAGAGACAGAACTCTGAATAGAGACAGAATTTTCTGTGGGGTTGCAGCTGTTTTCAAACGTTAGTATTTAACCTCAAACATGGCCATTTTTACTGCTACTCTTTAGTTAGATACCTATTTATAAAATATATATACATTATATACAGTATATATACACACACATTTTATATATATATATATATATATGGGCAATGAGATACTATTTACTTTATATTGTTTATGTCTATTAAGTCCTCTTTCATGAGTCATTTATGAGTCAGTTTTTGTGTTATCATTTCTAAGTTGTTCTCTTTAGGAATTTGTTTTGTGTCTGTGAGGAAAGCTGTGCAGACATGGTGACCTGGTGTGAAATACACTTTGAAGGCTTTGAAAAATCTTCAGCCTGTTGCAGTGCAACTATAGCCCCACACAACTTAATTGGTGAGAGATGTTTATTGTGAAGTGTAAAGGGGTGGGGTGAGGAAGTAAATGGTGGTTTACCTGCAACAGGAAGCTTTTGATGTACCCTGTGAGCACTCTAGGGCTATGGTTGTGATTTGCATTTAAGCTCTCACACACGCCCACATGCGCACACGCATACACACACACACACACACACACACAGAGAGAGAGAGAGAAACACTCACTCACATACACACATACATACACACACAAACATACATGCATTGAACAATTACCAGCTTTTCTCACGTTATTGTGTCTTGCGAGCAGTCAGGAAATACAAGATTGACAAACACCAATAGATTAGTAAAAACATCAAGTGATAGACTTCAGTGATAGACAAGAATGCTATTGACATTGTAATTTGATTTAGACAGAAGCATTTGTGGGTTAGTCTGAGCTGGGGATAACAGTTCAACTGGACATTTTTAGTAGAAAGTCTTTTAAAAAAAATACAAATAATTAAGGTTGTGTTTGCACAGTGGAATGATGAAACATTCTTAACATTACATTTTTTTGCTGTGGAAGCAGATGGGGTTGTCCATTAGAAAACTGAAGCTCACAGCAGTAGCCAGCAGATGTGGCAGGAAGGAAGACTGGGAGGGAAGACTCTGGAGGGAAATCTAGGCCTTCCCTTCCGTGCATGTATGCCTGGATGATCACACCGACAAGAAATCTACAATTCAACAAGCACTTCATGTGGGCCATGCCTGCAAGCCACACAGCTGTGCACAGAAATACGCAAGTATATCTACAGTATGTGTCTTTGTGCATCTCCCTATGTGTGTGAGAAAGAGCGGAAGATAATAAAAATGTTAGGTAAAGGAAAAAGAGTCTTCCATGTGAGATTTGCATATTTGTTGGTCTGTTTTGAAAGCTTCCATTTTTTATGATACATCTTTAAATTGCAGTGCACTTTTTATTAGAAAGATCCCCGTAGACAGAAAGTAAAACCATACAGCTTATTAACTAATGAAGGTCTGCATTGCATCATCTTGTTTTTACAGAGCTGCTTTGCGATACTGACCTGTAGATATCAGTGATGCTATTTAAAACTAGTAGCCTGCAGTTATAAGTTAAAATATTTCACACAAGACACCAAATCACCAAATTTTCCTACAAAAACTGGATTACAATCATCACATACAACACCCTTTAGCCTTAGTTTTACTTAGTTTCTGTTTATGTATTTACTTTATTAATAAATAGTGTTAAAAATATAACAATAATAGTAAAGTCATGCTAAAATAAAAAATAAAAATGCCCCATGCATTATAAGTAACTCATTCACACTTAAAATCTCTATATAATCATTACAGGCATATAATAAAATAGGTAATAGGTGTATAATAAAAAGAATATTATAAGAAATAAAAAACGCCATAGTGAATAAGTGAAATTCAGAGGATTCAATTTGTTTTTGTTGTTTTACTGAGAGGGATGATTTATTGACAGTTACCAGTATTGCTGATTCATCCAAACACAATGACATTAAATTATTTCCTTCCCTTTCTTTTTCTCTTTGTCTCTAGCTTTCTCCAAAACAATAATCCCAATTTGGAGGTGTAGTGGTTGCCATGGTGATATGTGCAAACGGATAATGGGGCAACTGTTAACCTTTGACTGGTTAAAAGCCCCAAGCTGAGGGAGGGGGGTGGCAGGGGGTTGCAGGAAAACACACACACACACACACACACACATGTCGGAGAGAAAGGAAATTCACACTCATTTCCTCCGTGTGGTTTCGGTACAAATCAACAACATCCTGTCCTTTTGTGAATCCTGCCTGCCCCCATGCTGGTTTGCGTTTCAGAGTAGGCGTTATAACCCCCCACCATTCTCCTCTCCTCCCCCTCCATATATATATATATATATATATATATATATATATATATATATATATATATATATATATATATATATATATATATATATATATATATCACTACCATAGAAGCCTTAGTCATACCACCTCACATTGTTGGAGAGAAAGGAAGGGCACGTCGTTGTTTGCAATAAACGGCTTTAGACCAGGGAGCAGACATTATTTAGCCTCATCGAGCTGAGGCATGTGATTTGAAAGGATCTCTGGCATCCTGAATAAAACAGAAAATAGCCTTCATATTATACTATGTTATTCATCAAACCCATTCGAATCATATTCCCACAGATTTATGACTTTGCGGAGATGTTTTGTTTCCTGAAATGTAGGCCATGACTGCATCTTCGTGTTTTTCATTAGACACTTTGGCACCCATTTATCCAAATCATTAGAGATTGGATTTACCAGCAATGAAAAAAATTAATTAGTTGCAGATTCAGCCCCCTCACAGCTCCCTCTGATCTATGACACAAAACAACCATAAGCACGTCTCCTTTAACATGTTGCAGGAAGCGCGAGCTGCATAGATAAATAAATTATCAGGCTAAAATAAAGCGAGAGTGGCACCACAGCCGATGAGCCGACTCTGTATGTAAATCAGGCCTGACATTGCCCTTGTGACCAAAAACAACCCACCTCCCCGTTCCCTCACCCCGCTTCCCTCTCTCCCACGCACATTCGCTATTTCTTCCCATTCATAAAAATCTCGGCATCGCGCATGCGCAATGCTTTTCGGAGTCCTCCCCATTCATAAAAATGTAACCTCCGCATTTCAGCCCTCCCGAGTCGCTCTGCCCTCCCATTCACAAAAAAAGAGAAAAAAAAAAAAAAAGTCGAGGCATCTGCGCAGTGCCGTCCCTTTCATTTCCTCTACCCTCCCATTCATAAAAACCCACTTCCCTCCCCCTCGGTGGTTGCAACATCATATCCAAAGCCCTGCGTCCACAACGGCAATCGCCTTTACGCACCAGCAAGTGGATAACCGTGCAGGAGACCCGCTCTCCTTTCGCATTACCTTGCTCACATTATTTCCCAACATTTGGACTTATCTTTACTCAACATCTGTGGAGCTACTCACTCGCTTGGACTGGACTATAGCCTGCGCGCAAACGTCGTGCGCAACGAAGAGATGAGAATTCTATCCTGAAACCACAGTAAGTGATCACTTCTGGTGTTTCCTCATCGTTAAATGTGTGTAACTTGTGGCTGCACGAACATTCAGTCCATTAAATGCCTTCGCTTGACTGTTCCTCTCAATCTACCGGATCACAGGCATGAAAACGCTCTTGCAAACTCTATTTTGCAACAAGCCGTTTCGCCGAACTGGATTTGCACTTTGAGTCAATATTTAACCACCGATTTCGTACCAAAAGCAAGGTTGAGTGGAGTAGTGAGAGGGGAAACACTGTAGTGATTTAAAGGGTACTTGTTAGAAATACCGCTTTATTTGACAGCAATATTTCGTATTTCAACATATAAAGCGTCGCTATTTGTGGCTTCTTTTAAAACCACTGTCACGATAAAAAGGCAGCACAAAAGATCCATATTTCCACTTGTGTCCAAATCTTCATCCACCCTGAAGCCTGTTCATGTTGTAGCCTATTTCGGGCGGTTCGGTTGCGTGTCTCGTTCTCGCTGCAGCGACCGCCTGGTTGGCGCACCATGTCTGTTGTGTCAGGTGTTTTTCCCATAATCTTTTTTTTATGTTATCCGTTCACGTCCCATAAAATATGAAAATGTGAGTAAAGCTTCTTTTGGTTGCCAAGAGCAATAACTTCCAGATCTACGCATCTAACTACGCATTTAACCACCGTCGATTAAAACTACCTCTCCACCTTTTTGTTTGTTGGCACACAATGTACCAATTTCTTGATCAATGTCATATTTTTGTCAATTTACAGATATTAAGAGTAAGGTGTTGCATACGTGGTAACAATGCCTATATAAACATGCTATTTGAGTATACCGAGCGGCCGCCTCCGGTTTATGACTCAGTCCATTCACGGGGAGGACGTACGCGCGCGCACCCACACACGCGCACTTGAACATGTACTGTTCCGACTTGGAGCTCATAATGGTCTAGATTTGACGATCACAAGCGCTTGTGTCGGTGCCAGCAATGTCGCAACAGGTTTCTCAACCCGGCTTTTAGCAAATCAGAGGAAAAGGAGAACAACATAAGCCTAAGGTCCAGTAGGGCTGTGTCGACTGATAGATTTATTTTACTTCTTTATACATAAAACAGATAATCAATCATAAGTAATAAAGCACAACACGACCGTTTTAGGTCCTTGGAAATTGCAGATTGCCTTGAAAGAATCATCAAAACCAAAATGCATTTTATGGACTAAAGCTGGGTTGTGTGTGGTATTTTGCAATTAGCTAAGCATCGCAGATGTCGGTCAGTGGATGTGTGCGTCGTTTGTCTTCAATCATCTTTTTGTTTCTCTAAAGTAGGTCGAGGGTTCATCGATGAAATGAATGACGAAACCGATTTCATTCAGGTTCATCATGACTGGAGCGTATTGATTCATGCTTGCAACACCGAATGCAGCCAGCAGCTTTCATTCAGAAAAAACTGCAGTTCACAAATCCATTCACAAATTGCCAGACTGGTCCGTTTTTTTCGATTCAAAATTTGCGTGTAGTTTTATAGTCCTACATTCACGGAGAGTGACACAATTACAGTACAGCAATTAGAGGTAAATGATATTACTGTCCTATTAATGTGTGATTTGATACAAACACCTAATTTCCTTAACCTCGTTTTCATTTTGGCTTTGGTAAAGTTCCTTCACTGGCAACCTCTCCTCCTCTCTTTGCTCTTCCTTGTTTTGCATCTATAAGTCTTTTGCATGCAAGCCCTGCTCTCTGGTGCTCCCTGCTCTTTAGAGGGGAGGCGGTGAGGGCCCAACTTCTATTGTTCTAATGTCAAAGTTAGAATAGAGGAGGTTTGAAACCCTGGTATTCAGTCTAGATCAAGATTGGTTGGAAACTCTACATTCAGATTATTGCAGAGATCCGGCCTTGAAAAAGATTTCTGTTGAGAGATTGAAACACTCTGGTTGGGAAGATTGAATAGCTGCTATTAGTGGAGCAAGCTACTTGTAATATATGTCAGTTTTACATGCTCTTCGGGGGTGTTGATTTGAAATCTAGTGAACCCGTCATTGTATGATTTATTACAGTCACGCAGAAAATCTCAACCATGTTGGGAAAGTAGTCATCAACAGAAGCAATGAAAAAGCAGCAGGAAATTGAAATTATACCACAGAAGGTAAAAATGACAATTTGCATCCTGACCCTCCAATATAATACATTATATATATTATATAATATAAACACATGCAAACAATGTTTTTTTTGTCATACCAAGTCAAAAAGTTTTGACCTCAACCTCTCCTGGTAAGGTTAAAGACAAATGGAAGGCACATGTTCACAATCTGTTCATTACGGCTAACCTGGCTGTCAGTCTTTGGACAGTTTTGTGATAATGTAAAATGATCACAAAGTTATTTTACCCTGTCACCTTTTTTTCATAATATACTTTGCTTTCTTTGTGGTTTAAAATATGGTGTTTGGAAAAAGAGCAGGATCAAAAGGGTACTACTGTCATAACAACCTGTCATAACTATCTCTTTGTATCTGTCTTTGCAGTTTTGCTAAATGCTGCTTTAAAGTGAAGACGTGCAAGGCCCCAGCCTACACATGGAGTCCAGGGTTCCCCACCACATCCCCGGAGTGTCCTCCTCCCTTATATCTCAGCCCCTGCTGGACAGTCGAGTGCCCTACGGCCGACTGCAGCACCCTCTCACCATCTACCCCATCGACCAGATAAAGTCCTCGCATGTGGAGAACGACTACATAGACAGCCCAGCCATCATATCCCAGCAGCCTCCGAGCCAGAAGTCTATGAACCGAAGAATCACCTGGCTTGGTCAGAATCAGGAGGCCTTCCTGGGGGCAAACCACAACCATCATCACAATCACCAACACCAGCACCACCAGCAGGGCAGGTGCGAGCCCCACCTTCACCAGGACAACACTACTCACCCTTGGATTTCCTTCAGTGGGAGGCCCAGCTCTATCAGCAGCAGCAGCAGCACCTCGTCTGATCAGAGGCTGCTGGACCACGCTGCGCCCACCCCAACAGTGGACCACCACCCAAACCTGCACCCACACCAGGGCCCCATCAACACAATCACTATCCAAACTCCAGGCTGCTTCCCTTCCGCTGAATCAAAAGTACTCACCTCCTCTTCCTCTGCTTCCTCCTGCTCCTCCTCCTCTAAATCGCCAGACCTCAAGTCTGCAAAGATGCCTGCAGGAGGCGTGTGCACCACTGGAGGCCAGCAAGGGTTGGCGCTGATCCCTTCCTCCCCGGCCGAGAAGAAGCATCTCATTCTTTGTGAGCACTGCGGGAAGTGCCGATGCACAGAGTGTACGCTCCCCCGAACCCTACCCTCTTGCTGGGTCTGCAACCAGGAGTGCCTGTGCTCTGCTCAGAGCCTGGTGGATACAGCCACCTGCATGTGCCTGGTCAAAGGGATCTTCTACCATTGCACCGAGGATGAGGACGATGAGGGCTCCTGCGCCGACAAGCCCTGCTCGTGCTCCCAGGCTAACTGTTGCGCACGCTGGTCCTTCATGGCTGCCCTTTCAGTTGTCCTGCCTTGCCTGGTCTGCTATCTGCCAGCTACAGGCCTGGCCAAACTGGGACAGAAGTGTTACGACAATGTTAGCAGGCCTGGCTGCCGCTGCAAGAACTCGCAAGGTGGTGTGAGCGCCCCTATGTGTAAAAACGGTGGCATGGAAGCAAAAGTTGGGACATTAGAGAAGCAGCAGCAGGGGTCATGATAGTGGCCCAAACCGGCTAGCAGTGGCCTCACTGAAAATGGACAGGACCACACAGTACTTGCTTGCTCTCTATGGATAGGACAATCCAACACCAACCCCTTAAACTACCCCATTAATCTGCTGGAAGGTGATTTATGTAAAACAAAGGTACTTAAATGGCTTCTTGACTTATGTTTGAAGGATGGATGATCAAAGGGGGCCTGATCTGAGAGAGTTGGCTAGTATACCAGCTACCAGGTTCACTGAGATGTGAAGAGTGACTGAAGAAGAAGAAGAAGAAGAAGAAGAAGAAGAAGAAGAAGAAACTAGATTGTGGGACTGGTGTTTGTGTTGAAAAGATGGCTGAAGGCACAAAGTCAGTGTACCACTCTGCTGCTCTGTATTTCTCAGATAATTTTGTAAGGGTAACTAACCAGAAGCTGGTTTGCTGATCCTCGGATAATGTAAAAGTTATTTGATGAAGATAAATATCTGTACGTCCCTACCCCCAAAAGCACAGCCCAGTGTCCTTCAAGAACAAGTGATTACCTGTACGTTGGTTTTATGCTAGGCCACTGCAAGAGTAAAACCACCACTTACTCACTCTATTATAATGATGATCACCATCTTTAAGTGTCACCATTTTTTCTCTCTTAGCTTAAAGATGCTAGCTTGGTAATGCTAACATTATATCTCTAATCTCCATGGAGGAGATGTAAAAACAAACGTGTTTTTTTTTAGAAAATAATAGTAATTTCCCATAGCCTAATAAAAGTCTGTATTGTGCATAAGCAGTTGTACAGCAAGTGACAGAGAGTAAACACTTTACAGTGTGTTTCCTATTTTGGGGGGATGAAGCCCAGATATTTTGAATGCTGTTCACCAATCACCTCAGAGGTAATGCATGTCATGACCTGCATGCTCTAGTCTAATGGTTACCCACTGTGCTAGAAGTCAATGTGTCGTAGAGAAATGTGTAAAAACAAAAAAAACAAAAAAAGTACACCCAACCTTCTCAGGGACTATTTCAGTAATCCTCTCTAGAACTTGGCTTACAGCATGTTGATTTCTAAACTGCCGAAGAGCCTGGTCTACTTCCTCTTTGCACAAGAAGGCAAAGAAACATTTAGAAGCAAAAAGGCAATAGTGAATAATTTAAATAAAGTAAGCTAAGTGAGAGACAAACTGGCCAGAAAATAATGTTTCCAGAGAAGAGGAGATGCAAGTGATAGAGAGCAAAAGGAGGGAGGGAAGACATAGCAAAGTGGTTGTTGTGTTTGTATCTAGTCAGCCTTTGTCAAATTCAAACCTGCCACTTGCACAACCTTTTAGGAAGACGCAAACCCTTAAAGGATGTACTAAAGCACAGTATTAACCACCTCAGCTATGTCACATTAAGTTTGCGCGCACAACATTTAGTCCACACTTCCTTTTCACAGTGTCTTCATTCAATTCTAATCATTATGCTGCAAGCTGCGTTAATCAGATAGTCTGTCTTTTATTCTTAAAGTATATTTTTGTGGCTAGCATGATGTTCTTCGGACTTTGCCAAAGGAAGCTAGCATACAGTAGCTTGTTTTTACTGTCTGAGTGATCACAGTTGTTATGCACTCTTGCCAAATGAGGTTGACGGCAGTTGGTTGTAAAGGCATGCTGCCCTTTAATACAGATGGCCTTTTCTGTTTGGTATAAAGGCATACTGTCTTTGTTAGCCATAACACACACCTCTTTCATTTGGGACCCTTAGGGTGCCCAACTTTACCTGTATTTGTCTTGTTGCACAAAGCTGATAATCACACAGGAAAATAGGAAAGAAAAAAACAAGCTGTCCTTAGTCTTGAATGTATGAGGCAATATTTTCAAAACCTAGCAATTCCAAGTCCGAGAGTAAGGTGCCAAAACTGAGAATGATTGTGTGACTGGGCAAAGGCCTAATACATGTAGATGGGTGGCAAAAATCACAAATGTTTTGACAATATATTTAGTAATAGAGCTATGCAGGTGAAATGTTATTTGCTGTAAATAGTTTCACAACATTTGTGTCCTTTAGAAGAGACTTTTAAATGTCCTTGAAAGATTGCATGGTACGTTATAACTACAATTCAGTACAAGATATATAGAGATTATATTAAATATATATTTTGAGGGTAAGATTAAGATGTTTTCAAGGTTGTGTGGAGAAAAAAGAAAGGGAGGGTGGTGGGAGGAAGGTCTGTGAAGGGGTAACAAAAATGACAGGTCTTTCTATCACTAGCACTTGACTTGGAAAAGTGTGCCCAGCAATAAAAAAGAAGAAGAACAAACTCCTGCTGTTTATGCTATCCATGGCTCATTAGCAGTCGAGAGGCTAAGCTAATTCCCAGGTTTATCTCAGAGTCCTAAAGACTGTGGACTCATTGAATCCACACAGGGAACACAATCTACCCCTATACGGATCAACCCATTTCCTGCTGTTACTGTCTCAGCTCTCGCCCCTCTTTTTCTCTTTCTTGCTTACCCCCCCTCTTCTTCACTCCTTCCTCCCTGAGAAATAGTCTAACAAACACCCTGGCCTTGATTGACAAACACAGCTGCTGTGCATAAACTTGTCATACCACAGAGATGGGACAGAAAGACAAGTGTGTCTCTCTTTTCGTCCGTGTGTCCGTCCCCCCCATCTTTGTGTCTCCTCTTGATTTGTAGTTCTGTGCAAATTACTTAACTAGTGGACCTATTTTTTCAACTGTCGCTGCCTTTCTTTTCTCTGTCACTGCAAGAGCGATGCTTTTTACTTCTATACTTTTACATGTGATTGCTAGCCTGTTTAAGGTGTGGAATAATCATCCAACAATGACAACTCAATGATTAATACCTTTTTTTATCCTTTGCAACAATGCTGTGACTTCTACACACCCATATCCCTGTATCGCTCAATTGCGGGCACTGATTATTTTTTAACCCAAACAAGAGGAAAAGTCTAAGACAGCTGGGTGATGCTACTCCATTCCTTTATGCCTTTGCAATGTCAATGATGGGGATTAAGAATGAGATCTGTGCTTTTGTTTTGTTTAGATATAACAAAAAGAAAAAAAACTCTCATATAAAAGGTTCCCTTTATAGATATATTTATTTTGAAGTTCTATTTTATATAGTATTTATTTAGATGCCAACTTTTTGTTTGTGAAGAAAGCTTATGGTGAAATGGAATGTACATTGACAATGGAAATATATATTGTTAAATATATCGGGCTGTTGTGTCATTACGTTTGAGTCATTTTCACACACACACACACACACACACACACACACACACACACATCCCTTTTTTTAACAGCTTTTAACATCTCTGTAACCACTTCTAAGCTTCTTATGAAGAAACTTTAGTGACTACATGATGATTACTTACAATTAATCATTCTGTAAGATAACATTTACGGCTTTAGTTGTTTTACATCAACACTTCAACTTCCTGAGGTCCCCCGCTTCCTGTGTCTGAATAGATCGCTCTATAAAACACTGGTAGGTCACTGAAGGCCAAATAAAGCCGCTTGACCTTAAACTGAAAGAAAACATTCCATAAGTAACAGGAAGAAATTCAGCGACTTCCTCTAAATGATGTAACATGACACAGATGGTCACTTCATATCAGAAGTTAATACTTGATGGCTGCTCTATTTGTGTGTGTGTGTGTGTGTGTTTGTATCACAGGTTAAACTGACTTCCTCCTAGTTTATAGGGGTGGTCTGTTATAATCTGGATGTGTAACATTCCTTTCTCTCCAAAGCACCTCCTTGAGAAGCAACCCCCCCACCCCACCCAGCCCTGCTGTTACCCTGAGGCATTCTTATTCCGCTCCTTCCCTTTTACACGCTTGTTTCCTGGGTGTTTACCCAAGTGCACCTGGGAGAGGAGAGTGGAACAAATGAACGACACAGAGTGTGTGAGAAAGGTAGAAAAGAGACAGCAAGCCAGGAAACAGAAGACATAAAGAGAGCAGAGCAGGCCTTCCAGCATCACATAAATAACATGTTTCCATTGCAGAAGCCCTGCGGGCGCTGCAGTGTCTGCTCCAACAGGTGAGATCAGAGACTAACCTGCCGATCTGTCTCACCTGGGACCACACACACACACACACACACACATTTGAGAATGTCTATGTGTGACAAATTACTAGAACAACAGAAATACTTTGCCATAACAACAGCTGACGTGTCTAAGGGTACAACCTTATTCTTGACATTGTACAATAACTCTCCAAATAAAGCAGAGCACCAACATGGAGCAGCAGTCTGATATAGCCCCCCACCCCCACACACACACCAAATGCTTAGCAATTTTTTTAAAAAGCCCAGTAAACGGGCAGAATAAGTTTTTAAAAGCATTCAAATATTAGTTTAACTGTTTTCTGGCTGGTGTTCATTGCATTGTCTCCTGTGGTAAACCCAACCCTTTTGGTAGTGCAGCATGCCAAACCACAGCACAGAAAAATATTAACACAGTGTTTCTGACCCAGTACAGGTTCCTTAGTAAATCCAGCCTTCCATAATACTAGCCGATAATAAATGGTTTCTTCTTCACCTGCCTGTGCCGAAGCTTCCTGTGTGTGTGTGTGTGTGTGTGTGTGTGTGTGTGTGTGTGTGTGACATAGTCTAAATGTCAGGGGTTTAATTTCTAAACAGGGTGCATTTGCTATGTCTGCCCAATATTAGAGTGTACATTCCTGCAGCCTGCGCAGGAACTTACGTGCATACGAGCATTACGAACCTCTCCCATATGCACACACATTAATACGCAGACATAAACTCCTCATCACTCGCCATCATCACCCTGCTGCTGAGTCAGGGCACCCAAGTCTCTAAGTGTGATTCCATGCACCTGTTTTTAAGTGATTTTAAATTTTTTTAAATAGAAAAGAACCTGCAGGAAATTCGTTAAAAAAAAGATTAAATATTGCCATATTGTGCCTTATTTCCATCATATCTCTTATTTGTGTTCATTTGAAATTTGACTGGTGCTGTTTTTATTACGTCACCTCATTGCAGTGTCTTCTTCAGCAGTGGCTTAATGGCACCCAACTGGAGAATTAGTGCCACCAGCTGTATATCTCGATGCGGCAAACTCTTAATATTTACATACTAGTAATGGATGGAAATATGCATTCATTTGGATTTTGTTTTCCCAATTTACTGGAAATTTGGAATTTTTATGAAGTTTTATGAAGGGATAGTTTTTTCCCAAATGCTATATTTCACGTGTGGTTTAGACACTATGAAAACCAAACCTTGACTGAAAACAGCTAATAGTGTTAGGATTTCCAGATGGTCACTGTGTCCGAAAAACTAAGCTTGTTGCTGCTGTAATTTGGATGAGAGACAAATTATAGCTTCCAGTCTTGCACAACCTGAAGGTACAGAGCGAGTTGTTTTCCATTATGAAACAAAACACCAGATAAAATTACAAATCATTGTCTGGTGCTAATTAAAGTTCCTAATGCCACACATTTGAGTGTTTGGGCCATTTTAGGGGCAAGAGTTTGCAGTCTTGTAACCTGATGATCCTTTTGTCCTGCGTTATCGCAACACAACCTTTTCAGTGGGACTCAAATGTAATAGTGGTGCAACACACACACACACACACACACACACACACATCTTTTTCTCTCCTCTCTATCCTCTGTGGAATTCAAAAGTAAAATGAACCAAAGTGTGACAGGAGGGCTTGAACTGCAGGAAAAACACACATTTCAACACTTGGGATGTAACGGGGAGAGAGGAGTGGAGCAGGAGCTGCTGGGACAGTTGGAGGAGAACAGGGAGCAAAGGAGGAGCATTTTATTGGGATTCTGAGAAGCTTATCTTGTCTGATTTAATGTGCATCTGACCTCAAATGGTCAATAAGAGCCTCAATGTGCTTGAGCTATAACTGTAGGTATTAAAATAAAACATCTTAAAGTCTTTCATGAAAAATGTCAGCTTTGGCAGCTATTGTGAAACATCGAAATAGTTTTCACTTCCATTATTTCAAAATCCAAGGTTGTGGTGCTGGCACGTTTTTTTTTTTTGGAACAGAATATATCCCAGTTCACAGCTTATGTGTTCCTTTGAGCCCAAGGAGGCAAAAGAGGAAGAAAGAAAGAAGAAGAGAAAAGAGAGATTAGCCACGATTTTTAGTGCTGCAGTTGCCTGTCTACCAGCAAGTCAGCCAGGCAGTCAGCCTGTCTACCATGAAGCCAGTCACCCAGCCAGCAAGCAAGCCAACCGGTCCATTTCATTCAGTGGGGCCACTGGCATGGGACCAAGTAATGCCACGAAACAAAGAGCTACTGTCTTGCATCACTTCCCCTCAGAGAGGCCATCCAGGCCACAGCCTCTTATCACCAGGCACTGCCAGACTGCAGTACACCAAGACCTGCACCGCACCAACGTCTTTACTACTTTCTGTTACAGTCTTCTCCCATTATACCACCATTACACACCCCTTGTACCCAGAAAGAGGGTTTTATTTCAGCTTTAAAGAGTGTCAACAAAAGGGGCAGTATGCGTCAGTGGACTTCTGCTTTAAGAGTGCAGTCTTGTTTATTTGGAGAAACATTTAATATCTGAAGCCTAGACAGGTGATATTCTACATATTATTCTATTATGTTGTATTGTGTTTTTAATATTTTGTTATTGCAAAAAGATAAGCAGTGAAACTCAGGAATCTTCATGGGCAGCTTTGCTTCTCCGTCTCGATAAGTATTCTGCCGGTGTAGTTTGATACTTCCTTCCATGCCACAACTCTCTGTGTGTGTGTGTGTGTGTGTGTGTGTGTGTGTGTGTGTGTGTGTGTGTGTGTGTGTGTGTGTGTGTGTGTGTGTGTGTGTGTGTGTGTGTGTGTGTCATGGATGCGTGTCTGTTTTCAGGCCCTGTGGATGCCTGAGAAGGGGTGGACATGTGTAAAGGAACAGTTGCATTCCTTTCAGATCCTCCTCTTAAAAGGGAAAACACACACACACACAAACACACACACAAACAAACACACTCTTTCAAATCTATACAAAGTAAACTTACAAGAACACACAAACCTACACCCTCTCTCCCCTCTCTCCCTTTTCCCTCTCGTTCTCTCTCTTTCTGAACAACAGCAGAGCACAACGGTCCCCCGAGGCGCCAGAGGGGCCAAAACTGAACCGACCAAACTTGGCTTCCGACCCCGGAGCAGCGACACGCCCACTTGGCGGCAGCCTGCAGTGCATTCCTGGTGAGAGCATTGTCAAAGCCAAGCACTTCCTCTGGAAAAGTGCCAGCCCCGCCACAATAACATTTCATACATTTATCTCTTGAGTCTCAGTCCAGACACAAAGAGAACAGACACACGTGTGCAGGCACATACAGAGACGAGTATTGCTGTTTTGATTCCTGTCTTTGCTGTCCTCTTCTCTGTCCAAGTCTTCCTATCCATGTTCTTTCTCTAATCTGGTTTTCTCTTTTCTAAAGTGAAGCTGTTGCTTTCAAAATAACAGAAAACAAAAAAAATGGCATCTGCAAAAGTTTGGGCACCCTACAGAGTTTATAGCATGCACCGCCCCCTTTGGAAAGCTGAGACCTGACAGCGTCATGGATTGTTCTCAATCATCGTCTGGAAAGACCAGATGATGTAAATCTTAAGGTTTTAAATGCCCAGACTCATCTGACCTTGCCCCAACAATCAGCACCATGGGTTCTTCTAAGCAGTTGCCTAGAAAACTGAAACTGAAAATAGATGACGCTCACAAAGCCGGAGAAGGCTATAAGAAGATAGCAAAGTGTTTTCAGATGCCAATATCCTCTGTTCGGAAAGTAATTAAGAAATGGCAGTCATCAAGAACAGGAACAAGTTAAAGCAAGATCTGGAAAACAGCTCGCAGGATTGTGAGAAAAGCAAGTCCAAACCCACGTTTAACTGCCCGATCCATCCAGAAAGACCTGGCAGACACTGGAGTTGTGGTACACCATTCCACTATAAAGAGATACTTGTACAAATATGGTCTTCATGAAAGAGTCATCAGAAGAAAACCTCTTCTACGTCCTCACCTCAAAAATCAGCGTAGTTTGCAAATGAACATATAGACAAGCCTGATGCATTGTGGAAACAAGTTCTGTGGACCGATGAGGTTAAAATAGAACTTTTTGGCCCGAATGAGCAAAGGTACGCCAGTGGCACAGGGAACATTTCACGACTAGAAGGAAAAATGGATTAAAAAAATGTCAGCAAATTTTGGACGCTAACTTGAAGCCATCTGTGAAAAAGCTGAAGTTAAAGCAAGGATGGCTTCTACAAATGGATAATGATCCTAAACACACCTCAAACTCCAAGATGGTTTACATTAAGTGGCGTAAACTGAAGGTTTTTCCATGGCCTTTACAATCTCCTGACCTCAACATAATTGAAAATCTATGGATAAAAGAGACAGACAGCCCAGAAATCTCAAAGAACTGGAAGACTTTTGGAAGGAGGAACAGGCGAAGATACCTCAAACAAGAATTGAAAGACTCTTGGCTGGCTACAAGAAGCGTTTCCAAGCTGTGATACTTACCAAAGGGGGCAGTACAAGGTATTAACTCTGCAGGGTGCCCAAACTTTTACAGACGCTATTTTTTTGTTTTCTGTTTGAAAGTGTAAATGATGGAAATAAAATTTTACTTTTCTGTGACATATATAAATGTCTAATCTGTCATTTGATGCCTTTTGGAGATTTTTCCATCTTTTCTTGGCTTCTTTATTCACATTAATACATTTTTTTATCTGGGGTGCCCAAACTTTCAAACCCCACTGTACAACTGAAATCCTTTCCTACTCTGACAGTTTCTGAAATTTGCTGCATCCAAGAAAAAAAGTGTGCACAAAATTAGGTTTTTGAGAGACATAAATCATGTAAAAAGAAAAGGTAGCTTCTTAACGTTAATGTTAACCACACCCTGTAGTTGATATAGCTGATTGGTCCATCTTCCAGCTGCCTAGCGCATTTGATTTTCAGTGGATGTTTTATTTAAGATATTCTCACAATGAAAACTGAGATTTAGGTTGGTTTATTTGTTGCTCCACATGTATGGTAATTAATTATTTACACAAGAAAGACACTGAGCTTACTGTACATCTAAATGAAAAACATGTATATCACCTGTTTGTCTGGGGAGGAAAAGGGACTTTAGGGAATTTGTGAGCTATTAAGTCATTTAGATTTGGTGTATGTTAATAATTCATACATATTATTCATGTCAGAAAATAGTGAAAGGTGTCTGCTACAATTTACCAAACATGATATTTTCAAGTTGCTTATTAGTCTCTTAGATTTGCCTTCAAATTCACTCATGCTTCTTCATGTAATTCCTGCAGAGGTTCTCAAAGGTTAAATCTGCTTCATTCACAAGTCTGTTTGTCTGTCCTTGCTCCAGTTTCTATTCTGTCAGGACAAACACAAAAGGAGCCAAACACACACAGAGAAAGAGAGAGAAATAAGGAGAGAGAGAAACTTATGTAACAGGTATGACTTCACAGGAAGTCATTGCCATTGTGTGTGTGTGTGTGTGTGTGTGTGTGTGTGTGTGTGTGTGTGTGTGTGTGTGTGTGTGTGTGTGTGTGTGTGTGTGTGTGCATGTATGCGTGTCATAACAGTGTGTTTGTATCTGCCAGCTTTGCTGTCAACAGTGAGGCTTTGTTGTTGGACTCAGGAGGATGAATCAACGTCCTGTTAGACTCTTGATTTTCGGTTCCCTGTGTGAGCCAGTACACTGATTGAACAACTGACATATCGTCATATGTATAAGATGGAGATAGTTTTGTTTGATTTTAAGGTCCCATTATAGATTAGATTAGATAATACTTTATTCATCCCACAGTGGAGAAATTCCCCTGTTACAGCAGCAGCGGTTTCCTACAGTAAAAGCAAAAAAGAAATAAAAGGTATTGCAGTGTAAGTAAGTAAGTGACATTAAAATTACATTGAATATGTACTTAAATAATATAGCAAAAGTAGGTAATCATAATATAAATGATATTGACTTGTGACCATAAATAATATTGAAAAAAGTAAGTACTTGTAATGGAAAAATATAAATACAATTATACCACCATTAGATAAACCTTGTACCCAAAAAGAAGGTTTTATTTTTTTAATCATATATTGGTGTTGGACATGCTGTTTACTGAAAAATTGTGGGACATTTCACTGCTGTCTTGAGGGTTTTTCTTTAAATTTGTGTGGTAAAAAGCTACCAAAAATTCTAACAAAGTCACCAGCACAAATGTATGCTCATCTTTATAGGAAATGAATGAACTTCCAGAGACTCACTGACTGCAACTGACACTGAGGCGAGAACCAGAAGAAACAAATCCAGGTTACACATCAGACTAGAAACAGGCAGCTTATGTGAACTTTATTCTGTGGGTATGCAACATGCCAGCATATAGACTTCACTTTATCATGCTATAAACAAACTATGGATGCATACACACATGCACAAACTAATATGGACTCACTCTCACACACCCTGGGGGTCGTGTAGAGTTAAGTTGTGAAGGCTGGATGTGTTGCGATAAACTTACAAGCAGCTTTTTATTACAAATCCAACAGTGGTTGTGCCAGGGACTGAAATAATGATGTTACACACACATCTGTTACTCTACTGAATCTGCCAACTCACTCACCAGTTCAGGGGAGAAGAGACCCTACCCTTGTGAAACGTCGCTCTACTAAATTTCACATGATCACATCTTCTTTAACAGCCAATCACTAACTTAACTCTACTCTGAAATTCCCCCTCTCCTTCTTGTTAACATACATCTGTTCAGTGAGTATCATGAGCAACAAGGTAAATCACCACGGCAACCCATCACAAACAACTCACGACCTTGCACGCTAGCACACCTATGGGCAAAAAGAGAGGTCAAGTCATGTTTTCTCAGTTATGTGAGAGTTGTGTGCATTTGTGTGCGTGTGAGTGTGTATATGTGTTTGAATGTTTAGGACCTAAGGGTGGGGTATCTTGGCATGTCTCACTACGGTTCAATGTTTCCTTTTAGCTTAGTTGGCACTCTCATGTTCCTGTTGGCTGACCTTTTCTCTTCCTGTGAAGTTCCAGTCATGCATTCTATGTTCTCCAAGTTCACAGATCTCTTAGCCAAAGCCAGTTGTACTGCACGGACGTTTAGAAAGAGGTACATTATCACAGAAATAGAAGTGAAATATTTAGCACAAAAGGTTTGATGAACCTTTGATTACATCAGGAAATCGTACGAGGTACAATTTCAGTTAAATCCCATCAATATTTTCTGGCTGCACAAGTTACGTACAGTTATGATATGCGAATAAATGCTCTGGGTTGTTTGTATTTCTTTAAACGAATTGCCCTGGATGAAGCAACGGTGCACTTGCAAAATAGATAGCTGAGATAGCAAATGAGAGGACTAGCACTGTACATCAAGTAAACCAGACTAGTTATGTAAGTGTTTTATCCAGCCGTTTTAACTTTCATAACAAGTGTGTATGAGCATTAACAGTTAAGCTTGTCTTTCTTTGCCAGACCTTCCTCTACAGCACTGTGGAGGAGGGTCTGGCTAATCTACACAGCAGTCTGGGATGAGAGAAAAAAAAAATGCTCTGGTTTATCGACATTTCTTTAAACCAATCACAATCATCATGGCACTGGTGCCGGGAAAAACCTTGTTTTGGTTAAATGTGTACATTCAAAAGTTCTTTCAGTCAGACAGATAGTTTAGCTAGCTGTCTGGATTTACCCTGCAGAGATCTGAGGAGCAGTTAACCATAGTCCTCATAAATAGACTGGAGTTGAAAATGCCAACAGCGTATGCTAATGGCTATCGGTAATGGGTATCCAGCCTAAAAGAAGAACGTACAGCTGAACTTCTGGCAGCAACAGAGCAATCCCCAGAGTGGAAGGTCGTGGATGTAGACTACAGTTTAGCTAGCCCTTTGGGAAGGGCTTAGGGAAATACAAAAAGCTTTGTGTGACAGTAATGCACATGTGAAATGGTAAGAAGGCAAGTTAGAAACAAAGTAGCAAGTGTACACTCTGAGTGCGCAATTATTGTTGAGTGGGAACCATGCAATTTCCAATCATCATTAAAAAATACAGATCATTTTAAGAGAAAGAATCATCACATGAGGAAAGGATAGAATATCTCTAGTTTTACTGCATGAATTTTAATGATTCTTTCTCCTTTTTAAAGTGTGTGCATTGAGACTCCCTTGACTTTAGGGAAGTGCAATATTAGATAAACTGGCTGGCTTTTAATCTTACTCAACAAAGCTCTGTATCCATCTGCCAATCAATAGGTCTCAATAGACAATTCCATCTCTCCATGTTTTCAGAGGTTCTAATTATAAACCCTCTGGATTCACTTCCTGCCAGCCATTGTGAGAAGTGATTTAGGTAATGGTTTCCAAGAAAAGAAACTACAGGAACTAGTTTAGCTGAATCACGTACTTGTGCGCACACGCACACGCACACACACACACACACACACACACACACACACACACACACACTTGTGCACAGCCATATAAATGCAGTGAAATGTATATTAGCAACAAACCTTGTGAATTATGTGGCAGTGGTGTTGTCTGAGAAGAGGTCTGGCCTGTGAAGCCCTGTGGCCCAGATTGTGTGTGTGTGTGTGTGTGTGTGTGTGTGTGTGTGTGTGTGTGTGTGTGTGTGTGTGTGTGTGTGTGTGTGTGTAACAGCTAGCTTGCTGTTTGGTCGTCCCACCAGTCACAGGAAGTTACAGTGTCCCAGGCATTATTGTACTGTGGGACAGAGGTGTCTTTGTCTGGGCCCCGAGGTCGTTGAGCAGGTGCTTTGTCTCGCCCCTCTCTCTTTTCTCTCCCTCTGTCTCTATCTTTTTCTCACTCTTTATCCAGATCTCTAGCTGTGTTTTCCCATGTATTATGCACATTAAATGCGCAAAATTACAAACAATTAAGAATATCTTCATGATATAAATGCCACAAAAGTTTGAATTTCAGAGCTACAGAAAAATGAGCATATATTGTACAGTCAAGTTTGTTAACATTTTATTATTTAACTTTTATTTATTCTGAAACTGACAATTTTTCTTTCGATTGGTTTTCAGTCTGAAAAAAACAACATTATTCAACATTTGCAGAGAATAGACAGCATCTCCAGCCAGATGGTTAGGATAACAATTTAATTAAAAACACTGATGGGTGGATTTAAACATTTTTATAACTTGGGTTATTTGCTGATTTCTGGGATTGCTACAACATTGCTGAAAAGTAGTAAGATGATAAGGCCCCAGATGTTAGCCAAACTTGATTGCTTCATGCTCTGGATTCAGTCTCTGATCACACTTGAGCATGTGCTTGTACTTTAAGATATATGAGCTTTTGTGTTTCTCATACACATATTTGTTCAACCAACTATCTAATAATCTACAGTACATTGGCAATACATGTGTTTGCCTTATGTTTATCTTGACTCTGATGAAGACACAGTGTTGAAAAGGTTGGTGTGTTTGAGTTATTACAGACTGTAAACTTATTAAGAAGAGAATACGGAGGGATGCAATTAGCAAAGTCACACATTATAAGGTTATTCACAGGTATTATTGAAACCAGTCAAGCTTCATAAAATGGGATTAATGAAGGACAATCTATGTTGGAAGTGTATGAATGTCACAGGCTCCTACCTCCATCTTTTGTATGATTGTCCCCTGGTTTTTCCTTTTTGGAAACAAATCATTAAACTATTGCTGATTGGTTAGCCACACCATTGCCAGAGTCTCCCCAGCCACGAGAGATGTCTAAAGCAGTCCACTCTGGCACTAGCTGGGTTCATTACTGCAGTACGAATCATTCTTAGACACTGGAAAAGCCAAGTTAGGTTTACAGACTGGCTGAAGTAAATTACGTCATTTGAAGATCTTATTGCAAGACTGAGTGATGGTAGAGGTAAATTCTACAAGGTATGGTCTCATTTCCTGCATTTTATTTATTTATTTATTATTATTTAACCCCCCCCCCCAAACTTTCTTAATATTGAAATATAGAGATTTTCGGATAAAGAGCAAAGATACAAAAACCAAGGAAGACATACTGGTGAATAAATACATTAAAACTAAATAAATAACTACTATACTTTTGAGTGAGTAGTTAGTTATTGTGCAAATATTCCTTTTGCAACTTGGAAATGAGACAGATGTTGAATCTTTTTGTCTTTTACGTGCATAGTATGTCAATAGCGGTTGTGGCTGTTAGAGGAAACATTACAATTATACAAAGTGCATTTTCTTATTCTTGTTTTCCAAGCAATAATGGCTAATCTATTACTTAAATTGTTTTTTGTGGATGCAGCACTTAAAACCAGCTGATGACAATTCATCTGACATTTATTTTATACACTTTCAGAGTTGGATCAAAACAGCAGCCAGGACAAACATAACATGATGTTTACATCATTGTAGACCATCAGCAGGAAAGAAAAGGATGAATGGGGACTGTGAGGAAGTATTGAAGTGTACACAACCACACAAAAACACGTGCACACACAGGCCCAGGAAGGAGGAACGTGAGAAAAGAACGAGAGGGAGATTAACACACTAATCCAATGCTCCTGGACGGTGCGGCTGTTGAATGATCACACACACACACACACACACACACACACACACGCACACGCACACAAACTGGTCCTTCATTTTAAACTGCCTCAGATGAAACATTGTTTCCTGGTGGAGTTTGGAGTCTGATTACTGTAACATGATCAGCATGCTTTTTCTAACATTTCCTTGCAGGTTTGAATTCATTTTAATCACCATAAATGTGTTTTGTCTGTCTCATTTAAAATGCAGAAGACAGGAGTCTGGTGCAACAAAAAAGAAATCACCATCCACAAAAGTTGGCTACCCTCGCCCTTCAGGGCTAAACTGGATGCTAAACTTGAGAATACCATCGCCATGGAAACATCTCAACAACCACAGAAGAAATTGATGTAATATTGCTCAAATACTGTGGTTACCAATAGGAGGATAATACAAAAGAGAAAGGGAAAAGCTTGTTGAAAATGGAAACGTTACATTAAAGCTTACATCAAAGAATTTTTTCTCTCTCTCTGTTTCCTTTTCTTTGACCTCACAACTCAGCTCAGCAACAGGTCCATGATATTCAGTGTTACATACTGTAATTGTCCACCACCTCAACGTCTGTCTTTGATAACAGAAAGGAGACTCAACCTTCTAAAATCAACAAACCCGTCCTTGGAGTTTTATAGTCGTACAGAATGTGTATACCTCGATTTCAAGGAAATCAAGGCATACACATCCTGACCTTTTCCTGCTTACCAACTTAGAATCAATAATATATTTTAAATGTATTCGTAACTGCAGATCCCTTTTATTCAAAATACATAAACCATTTGAATTTACTGGTTAGCTGCTTACAATTTTAAATCAAAAAAGCAGATGTATTCCTTATTTTAGGCTGTAATTGGTGTTTAACCACAATAAACTGCTTTCAGACATGCTAAAAAGGATTCCCAAGTTGATTTCATTCATGCTCTTCCCTTTTATACAAGCCAAAAAGTAAACCTTTAGTTTGAGAAGTAACTGTTTATAGTAAATGCAGATAAAAAAAATAGGCCACTATGACTGCAGAAAACAACCTATTTCCACTTAAAATAGTCTATTGAAATCTATTGGCCTGCGTCCAGACCTTTGAATCTGCAGACTCAACAGAAAGAGTGTAGCTAGTTGACAATTCTGTCTGATATCAGGCAATTATTCTAGGTAACTTAATATACACTATATGCATCCTGATTTATGTTACAAAAAATATGTGACCCTACAGTTGTTTTCACCACAACAGTGAGTACATGTCAGTGACTTGCAACTTTGCAGATTTGTTTTTCCTTAAATACAACTTCTGTAAACCAATTACATACATTCCGACTCAACCAAACCCTGTAGTAGCAGAGCTGTGTCACAGTCATTATGGCACAAGATATATGGCAAAAGGACAGGGTACTAAGCCTCGCCGATAGGACGATGTGATTGGAGTTTGATCCTGGCCACCAATTATATGGTTGCTATGTTTCCTCTGTTGCTACCCATGTATCTTCCTTTCACACGCCCGAGAAGAGGAGGACCAGGGGAGAGGAAAGGATATTATAAACACATGTTGCATTTGAAGCCAAAAAATATATAATTGGTGGATTAAAAATTGGGAATTTACATGAGTTTTACAAAATACACACTAAACTTGCAGCTCCATTCCATATTAGTGATACGTGTTAATCCACAGTAAAGATTCTTGTTATGAAGTACATTCAGAGCCACTGTAAACAAAGTTAGTTAACTGCTTGATCACTAAAGAAACTGCAGGAAATATTAAAATTAACAACAGACCTTAATTGGTACCAATTTCTAACAAGGTTACCTTGTAGATCAATTCTAAGCCAACAAGCAAAAGGTTGTTCTTAATGGCTTATAAAGTACCTATAATGGCATTAGTTCATTGTTCCACCTATGATAAAGCCATTACTTACAACATAATGTATGAACCTTTATTAAGGGTTTCTTAAGGAAAGTGGTGCCTATTCATTATTATGAAATGGTCTCAGGTTGTCATGCAATAATGCTACTCACTAAGTAGTAACTTTTGTTATTGTATATACCTTCAAAAGGTTCTCCTTAGTAAAGCCTGCAAGCATGCAGATAAGTCATATGTATACTCAGGGGCTGTGTCAATTTGATCAAACTTTAATGTTAAGAAATGAATGTAGTAAAACATGTTTTAGTCCCATGTTGGGTGTTGGCACAATCCCAGTGATACCACACAATCTCCTTTCCTGTTTGGCTAATCACAGTTTATTTGACACAAAGAACCACAGATTTGCAAAACAAATGTTTTAAATTTTGGAGGATTGCACATTGGTTTTGTTGACGAGCTATGGTTTCCCAGAAACCACTTCTTTCCATCCCAACTCACAAATGCTCAGCCAACATAGACCAATCAAAAATTTTCTTCGGCCTGGAGGTGAATTAAGCTGATTTAACAATAAGTTATTTTTCTAAACCTCCTAACCTTTACATCTACATTAGACGATAATGCAGCCATTAAAGTCCCTCCATTTAATACTAGCTAAAGGTAATTATCAAGTCAAAATAAATACATTTAAAAAAAATTATTTACTTTCTTGCCAAGAGTTAAATGCAAAGATCAATACCATTCTCATGTATGCTCAATATAAAATATAATATAAAATCTGACTATAAACATCTTTAAAGGCTCTAACACACCAACCCATCGGCCGACCTTTGGCAGAAAAAGCAGTCGGACTGACACCCCGAGGTAAAAGAAATGCCTCAGAACACACCGAAGCGTTGCCAACTTAAGCATACACGTGCACGAGATGTAATATGTCTCCATAACAATAGGCGGTGCTAATATGTATTGTCGCCCAAAAAATTTAAACTGGCAGCTGATTGGACAAATGCGTCACGTGGGTCTGGCTTCTCCGGAATTTCAAAGTCAGACCATAATGGCAGCTCCTTTGGAACACAGTCTCATATTTTACAGTTATTACAGATATTTTAGTTCACCGACACGTGTTTCTGAAAACATTTTAAGTGAGAAATAGGCCATGCAGTTGCTGAATCTGTTTTTATTTTAGATCAACAAAGGTCAGTTTAAAAGATTTTCATCAGATTTTGAGAGGCGTTAGTCACGCTCATCCTGCTTATCATTTACATTGGTCATTGAGTTTGACGGCCCGCCTTCCAATTCAACATGTCACATCATCCCAAATGAAGGCCGACGGCACGGAACACAACGAACTGACTCAAGTCACTGACCTCGCCAGACTGTCTGACGGCCCATAATCGGGTTGGTGTGTCAGCGCCTTAAAGCTCACTAATTAACACCTGGTATTTTCTTGCTCGTGCGAATACTAATATGTTAAAATGTCCCTTAGTGCTTTAAAGCAAAAGTTATGCACCTATTCCCAAGAAATCATGCCAAATTCATAATGATAGTGATAGAAAATACTCTGGAAAACTGGAAAACTTGCAGATAATAGAAAAGAAATCAGGCAATGGCGACCCTTCTGAGAATGCCGTGACATTAATCATCATGTGGATGCATAGTTTATTTGATTTGACCTCTTAAATATGGGCATTAGATATTTGCGCCATCGCTGGTTATCTCCTCTGAATCCTCTCTTCCCTCTTCCTGTGACAGAAGGAGACGTTTCCCCTCTTTAACTGTGGAAACCTCGGGACACTGAGTCCAAGCCCACAGGCCTCTCAGAGTGTCAGCTCGTAATGTTGCTGCTTAATGAGGTAAGAAATAGCAGTGGTTACCCATTTGGTATGAGTCCTCTTTCAGTCGCAGAGTGTGTGTGTGTGTGTGTGTGTGTGTGTGTGTGTGTGTGTGTGTGTGTGTGTGTGTGTGTGTGTGTGTGTGTGTGTGTGTGTGTGTGTGTCTTCACATGCCTGAATGCTTCTGTGGGTGGGTTTGCACCACGGCTGTGCACGAATGAATGCTTGTGTGTAAATTAATGTGATTGTTTATTTGCTTTTTGTAGGATACAGGAAGCCTTGGGGGACCAGACCCTTGCTGTTTGTTATGGAGGTGTGTGAGAGACACAGAGGAGGCAGTGGAAGTGAAAGCCATGTCTGCTGTCTATAACTGCTGTGCTTAGAGTCTCAGTGGAGCCAGAGCATGGTGCAAGGGGACACGCACACACGCAATTTATAGCAGCCTACTGATCCAGTCAGGCCTTGAGCCAACTCATCACTTATGTCAACTCCTACAACTAAAAAACTTTGCACTAACATAAAGGTGCATGAAACAGTCCCAATTTTTTTTTGTAAACTTTCAACAAATTAAAACAAAGAAAAAAGATCCCATAGAAGCTGTAACTTCAGCAGAGTAAGAGTGTGTTCTGAAGTTATGGGACATCCTGTAATGTCTGGACTCCACAACCAGCAAAGTCAGAGTAAAGTGATTCTACTGAGCACTTCTTTTTGTCATTACTGTCACTTTGCACTTTCCAAACGATAATGAGAGCTTTGCGTAGTACCTTTCAGTGCTGAGTGGAGCAGTAAAGGGAATTAAATGTTTTCTCTTTTTGTGGAGGTGTACATGATCAACCAATGATCAATATTAATGCATTAATAGAAATCCACAGTATCAGGAAACCTTTAGTTTGGAAATCCAGTCTCCTAGAAATTACATATAGACTAAATTACACAGCAAATTTGAAAAAAGTCACCTTACCGACAATGAATGTAATGTAATATATAAAAGTCGCAATCAACAATATCTGCTATAACAGCATGATATACATTTGTTTATGTTTAATTTTAGATATTGACAGCACTTGTCTTTGGTTAGAGAAAGATTTAATTCTTTGTTAACCACTGAAAAAGTGAAAAGGTCAAAAAGCTGAAAAACATGTTTAGTTTAAAAAGTAATGGATACTCAGATCTTTCTAAAACTAAAACTAACTAACTAAAAGTACATTTGGTGCCTAAGAAATTTTTGCACGCCCTCCATCTACACCAGGAAACGCCCTACGACTTGCATGTGGTATAAAAACCTAGCACTTCCTATAGCTCACTAAAAGAAATGTTGTCACTTGATGTACTCAAGGTATTAATTATGTTTCCACCAAAACGTAACTAGCAAAACAAACTGGTATTAGATAGATTTACAGCGTTACAAATGGATGTGGTCTGGTTGGTTAAGCTCACTAAATAAAAGTACACTTTTCCAATTATCAAGCATTGGCAAATTTTACAATAAAATTGATGTCAAGGTACATACTGTAGATAAAATCTCAACTTCTGAGTACCATCTTTTTTTTTTAAAGTTAGTTTTCAGAGGTGAAAAGTGCTTAACCATTAATGCATTTCTAATGTGACCCAATTCTTGAAATGTTTAAAAAAAAAAGCTTTTTAAATAGGTATTTCAGTGCATTTTTTTTGTTAAGACACCTGGATGAAAAAGGCTATAGTTATCTAACAAAAAGTACATTTGAAAGTCACAGAAAATTAATACTGTAAGATACTGACAATATGTTCTCTAACAGCCAGGCCTCCCAAATGACAGTTTTTTTAAATCAAATTATTTTTCAAATACCATTTTGCTTGCTTGTTATGCAACGCAATGAATATAAAAAAACTCCTCTCCCTCCCTGTTTTTCACCTCCTGAGGTTTTGCTGCAGTTTCCTTAAGTAATTTGACAGTTTCACCACATCCAGTTTGGTTTTTGGCTGGTGAATTGGCTGGAGCGCCGGCCGAGCTTTTTCTGGAGCCTTCTTCTACCCCCTGCTACAGCTCCAATGTGGTTTCATCTCTGAGGGCCTCCAAAGCACATGGCTGTCGTCCCAGTGGGAAAGAAGGACAGAAAACAAGAGAGGCAGACGGTGGTGGAAAGAATACGAGTGAAAAAGTGGGGGAGGTGGGGGAGAGAGATGAAGAAAGTTTTGGAGAGAAGAAAAGACTGAAATGACCACAGTTGACATTTGTGCTCCAAGCAAACAAGGCAGAGAAAGTGAAGGCCTTCACTCTTCCTTCCAGGTCGTCCCCACTTCCTCCCTCTCTTCTCAAGCCCAGGATATAAACACCAGACAGGCAAAGAGTCTAACCTAAAGAAGAAGAAGCACTTCATTTAGCAATTTGTCCTTGTGTTCTCTGACCTCCACTAACCTAACCCTGGGCTTTCCATGCTGGACCAGAGACAGAAAACACTCCCTGCAGCTCGTAGCTGAAGTGTGTCGTTTCTTTGTGTAAATGCAAAAAACAAGATCCATTCATACATTTGTCATCATATAAACTTTCCAGACATTTGATCAAGTCCAAAGACCGGTAAAATAATTTGCTGTAAGTTATGTAACACGTTTGTTGCAACTGTAATGCAACATCTGTCCTGTTAGTATAAGATGCACAAATTTATCACAAAATGGCAAAAAAAAGAACTAAAAAAAGAAGAGTATTATTGCCATATTATCTACTTCTATTATAAATAAAACGGCTTACATGTTCCTGTGAAGCGACCTCTTGCAGTTATTTGTTGTAACACTACAAAACCTCTCATTGTGGAGGCCTAGGGATCTTGTGTTTCTGATACTTAAATTACATATTTGGTCAATTTAATCATTGGTCATAATCATGTGATCGTTCTATTTAACGTTATGGGCGAAGTTTTAAACATGTTAACATTTTGAAACTGAACTAGTTAAGGTTTAGGCAACAAAAATGCTGTCACGTAAAAAACTGCTAAAATTAGGACCTAACAGGATGGACGTCATAGTGTCACAGTATAAGGTCTGTAAAACTTGGTTGACTTTTGTTTGGTTGAACCCTCCACCACCCCAACTTCACTCCTCATTATGTGGAAATTAGTGCTCTTACTACTACTACTACTACTACTACTACTACAACAATAACATGCTTTGTTACCTAACTTCCTTGTTTGCTCTTACGATAATTAGGTCTGGCATTGCAAGACACCAAGTCCTGACATGGACAGTGTAGCGATAGAAAGAGAAGAGGTGATGAATATAAAAGAAATAGCAATTGCAAATTACCGTTTGTTGTTCTTCCATTGACACCAAAATGAATTTGAATTTACTGTATATAAAATTGAACACCATTTATTCAGTCTTTCTGTATATTTATGCATTCATTAGGGTATACTGAAAAACATGCATAGTGCTTTTATGATTAAGAGTAAAGAGACAAAAGGAGAGAGAGAGAGAGAGAGAGAGAGAGAGAGAGAGAGAGAGTAATTTACACCAGGAAGTAATTACGTAAATTCTAAGCCGGGTCTTCTAGTTTACAGTCCAGCCATAAACCCACTGTGATGTCTGGCTCGCAATAAACATTTATTTCTTTGTTAATAATGCTTCCTCTGCAACTTCTCCCCCATGTTCCGTTTTTTTATTTATTTTTTTTATATACAGTAAATAAACTTATACAAAACCCCACTCCCAAAGTTTAATGTTGAAACAGCGGGTCCAAGATTAAAAGTAAGGGGAGGGTATGTTAATATAATTATTTTTTATGAAACAAACATGAGCCCTTGATGTGGGTTGTTTCCATGTGGTTTGATATGGTTTTGTTTGTGTGGAATGAAAAACTGAAGTTTCAAAGTGGGCATTAAACAGATTTAAAGGCCTTGGGACAAAGAAAGTGAAAAGTTGAAATCTGATATCAGAATGTCAAATGGAAACACATTATATCCTGTACACATAAACTCTTATCCCAGCTCATGTTATCCCAATTTACCCCATGTTGTCACATTTGTATTAGGCTATAGTGTATTTTAACTGCATCCATACAAAATTGGCTGATTTAAAAATGCATCATTTCTTCATAATTTTCACACCCAAAAACAGATAAATAAGCCAATCTCGCAGTTTAGTGTAGATTGCCTTTCCCTTGTTTACTTGTATTTACAGTCATGATTGAAAGTAAAATTAAATATGAAAAGTCCTGATTAAAACCTTTGATCATTATTTCAGTAAGTCCAGATCGAGTAGCCCTGATTCTGCACAACCACCCACATTTCAACATGGCCTAATGCCGCATGTCTTATTTTCATAACATCTCGGTTGCCCTGTCACAACATCTGCAATCCTCAGTTGGATGCCAATAAGCCACCCGCTGAAAAACACTAAGCAGAGGTTAAAGTCCGCGGGGACCAGGCAGCTTGTTTTCAACTGTCAGAGAGGCGGGATTCCTTAATGACATGTTGTATCCCATCCTAACTAACATCCTCCCAACAGGGTAAATAAAAGCTCAAAGTTACTAAGTAAGTGTGTGTGTTCAGAAAGAGATATATGATCGGTCATACTCAAGGAAAGAGCCTCCGGTGACGTACATGCACAGCTCATGTGTTCAGGCAAGAGAAACACAGAAACAAATGTCCACATGCATGAACTCGTATGTGAGTGTACACACACATGTGCATGCTCACCAGATAGCCTCTGTGTTTATTTAGTTTGAGGTGACAGCAGGAAGGAAGGCAGGTTAACAAGCTGCCGGCTCCAGGCACCCAGTGGTTACGCAACCCCAGCCAACTCCACCCACCCACCCACCCACACACACCCACACCTCACCTGGGTGAGGAAACAGACATACTCACAACTATGCAGACACATTTGAGGGCTCATATACCATGTTAATGGGATTGTGACTGCACATACTGTACTTGCATAACAAAACTAATAGTTTACTCTGCCTGACTTGGTTTGTCACTATAAAAGGCTTCTGTCACGAAACACAAAAAGTAGAGTACAGCGTTGAAGTCGGACTTGTAATTCCTGTTGACATTATGTCATGGTCCTGCTCTAGAAGCCTCATGTGTATGAATTGATTTAGCACTTAGAAAAAGATTTGGCACGACAATTGTCATAGCACCATCGCAACAATAGATCACCGTCAATCGATTAAAATTGTGCTTTTATTGCATTCCCAAAATGATCTGGTTTACGGACACAAACAGGTGAGGATCATCAGGGTAGCAGGAAATAAACTGATATAATTTGGCCAAGAGGTAAAATATAATGAGAGAAGTGCAGAGGGCCAAGAACAGAGCCCTAAAGAAATTCATTATTCACATCAGAAAATGTAGATGGAGTATTATAGGAAATACACTCTTCTTTCAGATGAGACTTTAACCACACAAGAGTCAAATTGAATTTCCAGTCGGTCTAGAAGTATCCAATGATCTATGGCATACTATGGCCGCACTGAGATCCAGAGTAAGTGCAGTTTCAGTGGAATGGCAGGCCCTGAAAGCAAAGTGAAAAGGTTTAAAAATGAGGGCAGAAAGTTGCTGGTACACAACTCTTTAGGAATTGAAAAGATTGGAAGGTTAGAAACGGATAAATAAATATTCAGAGACCCCATGTCAAAATCGGTGCTAGCAAACAATTTGCTGCAGCTAATGGCTGAAACTCCGAGTTAGCTAAAATGCCAGATGTGGGGGCATATTCTAAGTGCCTTTGTGCCTCTTAGCAGACACAAAACACAATTAAAATTTCTGTGCAAAATGAACAGGGCCTTACGTGACAACAAGATGTGTTTTCAACTCAGACATTGTGAAGAAACCACTTAAATTCAAAGTTTGTACTGTCACTTACCTTGTCTCCATACTGCCGGTAGCTAGCTCGGCCTGCTAGCTGCACAGCGGCGTCGGGATGAGGAGGTTCAGCCTGGTTTCGGTGATAATCATGAAGCAGTTACGTCTGTAGTTGTTTGTTGCTATGCTGAGTTCCAGCTCATTCATTTTGTGTGCGATGCATCTGGCGTTGGCGAGTAGGAGGCTTGGCAGTGGAGGTCTGTGGTAGTGTCCTTAGCCAATCTGGCAGGCCCGACTGGCATCCTCGCTTCTGCTTTTTTTCCCTGTCGCCGTCTTACACGCCTGCCGCTGCCCCCACAACTGGCATTTCAGCTAAATGGGAGCTCTGGCCATTAGCTGCAGCGCCTCCAGTTTGCTAGCATCAATTTAGTTTTTTCCAATCGACAGTACTTCTAGCCATCAAGATTAAGTTAGGGTGACCAGACGTCCCGGTTTGATCGGACTGTCCCGGTTGTCACCGATTACATCGCCGACATGGTCTTATTATAGCCTGAAAATTAACTAAACCTATGTAAAAAGACCAATAAAGCGTCCAGCGTATAATGTTAACAATGTGTGCATGTGAATCATTCTATCGTAGCGGTCTGCGTCTGCATAATCTGTGCAGCCAGTGTTACAATGTACGTATCTATGGAATGAATGTTTCCAATAGGGAAGCTATCCACTCTTACAAATGAGAATACGTGTGTGTGTGTGTATGTGTTGGTTAGAATAACACTGATAGAACACTTTTTAATTGCTGTATATATTATTATCATAGACAGTTAAAGAAATGGACAACACCACACTGTAGACTTGCAATGGAGAGCCATGTGATCTATTAGAAGCACTTTTCAATGATGGCTGAGCGTCACTGCACAGCTTCCAACTGAGCCTGTATGACGTATGACATGAGCAAGCAACGGTAGCTGTGCCAAGACAACTCTTGCAGAGACTGAGAGTGTAGGTAAATGTTAGGAAATAACATAGGCACAGGCTAATTATAGCTCATTAAAATGCTAGTTAACTTTAGTAATTTAACTAAAACAGAAACTGGCTGCGAGCTTATCCTGTACGGTAATTTGTCTGTGTGACAGAAAGTTGCGTGGTTTTGACACAATCGTTAAAAAATCGTCTAAAGCCTATTTTTACAAAAACGATTGCTTCCTTAACGTGAGATACAAGGTAATGGACCCTTTTATACATTGTCATGTTGCTTTAGAAAAACAATGGACGAATCAAGTCTTTAAACGCTTCAGATGTAACATTCGTTGTCAAAGTGGCACCAAAATAAGTGGCAGTCACTGGAATGCTAACGTCGGGTGATGGCATGTTAACAAAATGGCTCCATAGGAAGTATGCTTTGTGGAGGCTTGCTTACCCCACTGATTATTATGCATTATGTAATTAATGACTTATGTATTAATGCATTCCTTAATATTCCATGAATCATCAGGAATTGACATGTTCATAGTCTGTCATTCGTGACCTCATACATGTACACCACAACTTGAATGATGTACCCACCTTACCTAATGCTTTAGTTGATGTGTCGTTAATGCATAGTTATAAATGAGAGGCTAAGAATTCATGTCAATTCTGATGATTCATGAGACAAAGGAATGAAGTTATACACAAATAATAAATTAATTAATGACGCTTATCGTAAAGTGTTACCATAACTTTAGTTTAAGCCAGTAGCAGCAGTTCCAAATAATTTGTTTAGTGCCATGCAATGAAAAAATACTTTTCGCAGTTTTTCACAAGTTCAGTGGGTGCATTTTCCAAAAAATGCTTTAACTCTGAATAATAAAGTTGTTCCCACACGAAACTCAGTGTATTTTAATATTATTTAAATTAAATAGATATGTAGGCTGCATACCAAGAAAATTCATGAATATTGACCCCATTAGTTTGTTAGCAGTAGGCCTATGTGTGCTGTTGGCAAAATTGTGTCTAATCTGTCTGCGCCTATGTCTGACCAGGGCTGGCACATGTGTTTAAAAGCATGTGCGTGCACAAGCACTACGTCACACACATAGTGTCCCGGTTTTAGTTCTGGGGAATCTTGTCACCCTAGTTTAAGTTAAAAATCTTCAAGAGTTCTCCTTTAAGTAGAGGTTTAACCACAGAAATATATATAAGGCACAGTTCCAGTTGTGATAAATTAACAATATTTAGCATTGTTGGTCATAAATAAAAGGTTTAGCTGGTAGGGGGGGTCAAGGAGGCAGGTGGTTGTTTTAGAAGCCAACAGTAGCAACAGACAATATTTCAAGAGAGGTAGTCTCGAAATTTGAGAGATTATTAAAATATTTCAACATGAATATTGCACTACCAATTATGCTGGAGATGATTTTTTTAACCTAATCCAATCTATTTTTTTGCGAAAGAAAAGCATCTAACGGATGGCTGCTTTTGAAGTTTGGCTACAGTTTCAAGAAGAAACCAAAGATTTTGTTTGTTACTGATTACAGGAAAGAAATTGCTGCTTTACCCGTTGACAGCACACACACACGTAAGTTTATACACTCAAACAAGGTAGAAAATTTTAGTTTGGATTAACACTGTTCCCATGTCCTGCAGACCATGTGTTTCTTCAGTAAATCTTGACTGACATCCATCATTACAATTTATTTAACACCAATATGTTTGCATGTATAAGTTTGAACAAGCCCAACTAGGCTTATTTATATAAAACCCACCAAGATTACACCAGATAGTCAATAATTTAAAATTACTCAATTCAGTTCACAGTTCACTCAATTTTCTTTTTTTTAAAGAAATGCAAGCACAGTTGCCATCACACAATCACTGGCAGGCAGGCATGCACTCTTACATTCTCACATGTACACACACAGAGCTGGACATGTGCACATAGTTACTAACATGTCTACCAGGTGCAGCATCTGTGATTGTATTTTGTGCTAGGTAGAAACATCCAAACTGATTTACAGACCCAAAGGCAAAACACAGGACAGAAAGAGACAGACCGAAGTGAAAAGGAAAAGAGAGTAGGATTTATAATTTACGTATAATTTATAAATGTGATTTTATGTGTGTCCGTTTGTGCACATGGCAGTGATGGTCAGTCAAGCAGAAAAGACTCCCCATGTCACCCATTAACATAGTCTCACCTTTGACCCTCCCCGCCTAAACTCCACTGAATGGCCCTCTAATGGAGGACAGACATTAAGAGTGTGTGTATGTTAGTGTGTGTTTCCATATGCACTCATAGTTGGTTGCATATGTCCATCTGTGTGTGCATGAGAACAACAGACACAAAAGAGACAGACTGAAAAGAAAAAGAAATTGAGTACAAAGAAAAAACAACTCCAGAAAGTGGAGGAAGTTTACACAGCCGACTTTGCAGAGCTCCAGGAGCTGCTCTATTTATAAAGACAGCAAACCATCCCTACATATGTGAGTGTATGTGTTTATGTACACAAGAGCATATTTTCATGTGCTGTATGTGTGAGCTGTTTAAGAACAGCACAGCGTGTGCACGGCTATGTGCATCCGTGTGAGTGCCTGCGTGTGCGTTAGAATGAATAAATACGCACAATTGAAGGCTTCCTGTTATTTGGCATTGAGGATAGAGGAAGTTATTTTGTGGTACACTGATAATTTTGGTCAGAAAACCGGGCTATAAATACTGTCAGCACTAAGCACTCCATCCCGCCTTCCTTTCATTGCTCCACCCCTCCTTAAAAATGAAAAACTGGTGTGCTGCAGGAAAACAAGATAAATAAGCGTGCAGGGAGTTGTTTTTAGATATTTTACAATGTTGCTCTCTCCACTCACTTCGGTGTCAAGTTCATTGTAAGGAACAGGCATTGTGTTGCAACATATGAGACCAATAAAGTCCAAGACGAATGTGCATATAAAGCTTTATATTAATTAAATTAATTTGAGTTATGCTTACATTTTACATTGCTTATAGTTTGAGGGCATAGTAGCATGTTAATTCTGTATGCCAGTGCTAAATGAGAACAGGTGTTCAGACAAGAAAATGTTTTTGCTGAAGGACAAGGCTGGCTTTGTTCTATGTTTCTTATTGTCAACAAATCCCAAGAAAACCGTTAAATTGCACAGGTGTTTGTTCCCTTGTCTTGTGTCTGTGTGTGTCTGTTTCTGCGTGTGTTGTTTTGTCTCCCTCCCATCTTTCCTCCGTTTTTATATATCAAATTTATAAAAATCTGCTCACAAAAAAGAAATCCCAAGAAGACCTCAATACCAGCAATATATTTATCCTGTAGACAAGCATTGCCTCTACAGCCAATTATCTGATATAGCTTATTCTTCTGTGCAAAAGACCTCCATTTTGTCCAAAAACTATTAACACCACAATGAGCAAAATTTGTTTTTTATTATAAAAAAACATGGCCAGTGCAATTTGCACCTGAATCATTCTGGTGCCGTAAATATCCAGCACCATATCAATACATCAATACACCAAATGTGTATTGATCAGCAGGTAAAAATAGTCCCCTACAAAAGGGACAATTTACTCCTGTTAGAGTGACTAATACCCATCTGTTTCAAGGAATTACTGAGCCCTTTTAAAAATTAAATTTTCAATCAAAAGATTGTGATCTGTAGTAGAAACAAATAGCCTTGAGGTCACAGACATGGCAGAGAAGTCAAAGGAGAATATCCTTATTCTTGAAAGGGAAACACCTAAAAACAATTGGGAAGAAAAAGTAGAAAAGGAGTAAAAAAAAGGACAAACCTGAAAGTACGAGCGCCCTGATATTTGAGGGCTTAACAGTAATGAAAACTATTAGTGGAACGCATACAGGTACACACACAAACCAGGAACATGTTAACCAATTTGCAAACATTCACAAAGAGAAAAACACACCAGGGACACGGCCTGCTACACATGTGCACACTTGCATTAATATGCCACTCAAAGATGCATTTAGTCACTGCATGAGGCATGCCAGGAAATTCTTTCAAGGGCATGTTAATATTCCAGATGCTTTTTGACATAAACAAGCCTCCAAATTGGAGAGCGGAAATTTGATTTGAACGCAGCTCTGCGTGGCGATACAGAGATGTTTATCCCTCCCTGCCTATCTCTGTAGCCGGATGGCTGAGTGGCCACTTAGTGTTTACCTATGATAAGGGCTTTCTGTTTGACTACCAGTTAAGCTGCAGTCAACAGAGAGGCCACAGTGGGGAACGTAGTTTTTATAAAAACCTAATTGCTGCTCTTGGTAATTCAAGTCGGGCTGGTACAGTTCACTCTAGACAGGCTAAACAGGATGGGACATTTTTCTGTTTGTTTTATCGTACTTTGGTGCAAGATGGGTGTGGAGTTTGCAGTGCACAAACAAATGAAAAAAAGGTTTAGGACATTTAACGTCACCTGTCTGTGGCAAATGCATCTTAAAATCACACACTACTAATTGATTCATATCTTATGACGAATAGTATTTGTAGTTCAACAACAGTTTGTAGCTTATCTGCTTGTTGACACTGAACCGCTAATGTTTTACTGATGTGAAAAATGTATCTTCAGGCAAAGACATTTTGGACTGAATGTTTGGGGTTAGACATCTGCCACAAGGAATTTGATCCACAGCGAACACTCAAGAGCAGCCTTAACACGCAACTTTTTACAGCCATGCTTTATGTACAGGTTGTTAGTCTGAATGGCCACTCATTATTAAGGACAAAACAAGCACAGCTCAGAGTGTATGGCAGAAGCACTCACGTCAGCAATCCACAAGAAACTGCACGAAACTCCTTGTGGACTCCTTAAGAGAGTTCAAGAGTGTAACAACAAACAGTACAATTTCATTTCAAGGTATATAATACAATGAAACTTAACTTTGATCATATTATGCTAATAATTTCTATAGAACATAGCAGTGCCCCAACTAGTGTGATAACCAGTGTTTACTAACACTCAATCTTTCACAATCTTTTTTTGGTAATCCAGAAAACTCTTGTGTTCACCGTGCCATGTCAGTATTGTTCCTCTCAAGCAACCCCAGTTTGTCCCGGGACTCTCTCCCCCGGCAACATCGGAACTCACTGTTTACCCATCCCAAAATAAGGCTCATTCAGCTGAGGACATCTTGATTAGGTCTACTGAACGTCTGGTTCTCATTTAGCATGGAGGATGGGGACAGAGAGAAAGGAAGGAAGGAAGGGGGTTAGAAAGGGAGACGAGGACAAAACAAGAGAGGTGAGTGGAAAAAGTAAGTGACTGCCTATGAAACTGAAAATTATAAATAAGGAAGTAATATTGTCTAATAGTGAGATTTTGGAGTATGATTAAATTGATGTCTACTAGCAAGTTTAGGTCTATATAGATAATTGATGAGAAATTCAGAGTGCATATTTGTTCCTACAGAACTGATTTGGGGAAGATCTACTATAATGCAGAATGTGTATTGATTTGTCTACAGGGCATGAAAGTCTACCCCAGTTACCCCATGCAATAATGTGGCAAACCCATGCTGATAACCCTTGTCCTGGGATAAGATGACCTAGTATTTGCAAAAAATATCTGGTTGGTATCAACATTTTTTAACAATACCCATCCCTAAACAACACAGTTATGCAGAAATACAGACCAACATACATACTCATACAGTATATTTAAAGTTGTGTGTAGCCGAATATGCAACACACAGAGCATGTTTATGTGACTGAGTAGAATTCATGTAACAGATAAGGGACAGTAGAGTCAATAGTGCTGTAGATAGCCTGCTGATAGAGTGTTCCTGAGCTTCCGCTGCCCTTTGTTTACCTAATGATAAAGTGGATCTGTATGTATGCATGTGTGTGGATATGTGTGTCTGTGTGCATGGACACTTGTGATTAAATGGGTGTTTTCCATCTCCCATTGTGCCACAGCCAGGCCACATCCTATATCCTTGCGTGTGTGTACAATGATGTACAATTGGAGCATATCTGTCTCTCGGAGATTCTGTTTATATAATTTTGTTTTGATAAATACTTTGAGGGACATTTTTTGCCTGGATTATGTTCTATGCCAACATTTTTTCAAGTGTAAGATAAAAAAAAAGTTAAAACTAAACAGTTAGCATAAACCATTAGTATATGAACAATCTCTAGGAGACTGTTGAATCTGCATGTGTCAAGAGTTTAAGCAGTAAATAAGCCTGATATTTGGAATATTTAGAGAAATAATTTCTATCCATTCTAGCGTTATGGCTCTAGGGATGGCAGTTTTAGTCAGTTGCTTTACCACTTGGTCCAGATGGAAATCTCAACTATAGGATAAATGATCATGACATTTTGAACAGACATCCGTAGTACCTAGACGATTAATTCTAATGACTTTGTGGACCCTCTGACTTTTTCTCTAGTACGACAATGAAGTTTGCATTTTTAGGTCTGATGGAAATATTCCCATCAACCATAGCTGTACATCGTGTTGAGTGCTTATTTCCAAATATTTGCAGGATAACACGCTAAATTAAGACAGTGAAAATGGTAAGCATGTTAAGCACTGTTGACATTAGTATTTAGCTCAAAGCACTGTTTTGCCTCTCAGGGAGCCATGTCATTTCTCCGACGCTCCATTGTTCCGACTTCTCAATAATCCCAAAAAATCCTTTTTGGTCCTACAGCCCACTAGTCCGAAGTCCCTTTGTTTAAAAAAACAACCTCTGCTCCGACATCCCATTGTTCCGACCATATAGCTAGGCTTTTGTGGATCACCTCCCATAATCTAAAATCTGAATAAAGAATAAAAAGAGAAATTACTTTTCTCTAGTTTAACACATTTAAAATGTTAATCTAGCCAAATCCACACAATCTCTCCACCAGTTTGCATGCAGTTTAGTGTCCCAAATTCCCCATAATGTATCCCCATTGGTACAGGTCCTGTCCCCTGACCAACCGACCATCCTAACCTTAATCACTGAAGGTCAAATGCCTAACCCCAACCAATCAGCTATCCTAACCTATATAAAAAGCCTATATGGTCGTAACAATGGGATGTCGGAGCAGAGGGTTTATTTTTCCGAAACAAAGGGACGTCAACGGAGCCACAAACCTGTCCTGTTTTGATGTATCATCCAGTCTGAAACTGGAAACAAAAAGCGTATTTCCACATTGACACTACCACAGGATAATTATATTACCTACAACCACTGCCAGACTGAAATGTTTAAGCTACAAACATGTTACAGGAAAGCCTTAACTTAAGAGGCCATCTCATAACTTAAAAAAGGTCACAGGTTCAAGTCACTCTGAATTAGAGAACAGGTTAAATGCCTGCAGACAGTTGGTTAAGCAGCCACACAGTTTGAAACTGATTTGGCACTACTGTGCAGCATATATGCCCAGAGACAAATAGTTCCTTAATGTGATTTAAATCTAACGTTACTTTGTCAAGCAAAATCATTAAGCTCCATACATTTTAGTGTTTGTACCTGGAAAACATGTTGGCTTTTGTAAATGCTTCTTAGTGCAACTTCCTCTTAATACAGTACAGACCTCCTCTGATTTCTGTGTGGGAAATTAGGTTACAGTCCAGTCAGATCAACAGAAGATTGGAGAAAACAGGATAACAATACATGGACATACAGTAGGTGACAGCCAGGAGGAAGAGCTCCAGGAGAGGAGAGAGAGAGATATATAGTCTGACAGAGAGGCAGTTGTTGTACTTTCCTCTCTGCAGTCTCCAGTTGAACACAGAGCGGAGGAGTCATGCATCAGCGGAGGAAATTGGGAATGTGAAACATGCCAGATTAGAGAAGCAATCTGAGGGCTTGCAGACAAACTCAATGGCTCCAACCATGGGAAGAAACATGCACTCAGACACGCACTCATTTGCACACACAACCGCAAATACCCATTCTGATTTTAAACCACCTGCTGCATTCCACAGCCAATAAGTCAGCTACTTAAGGAGCCAGGTTTTAATCAGCAAGTCAGTCAAAGAGCCAGGCAGTAAAGCAGCCATCCATCCCATTAATCAGCAAGACAACTAACCAGCCGATCTGTAAAGCAGTCAGTCAGTTAGTTTAATTTACTACCTAAATATTTGCAAGCAAGCAGCCATTTGCAGCATCTTGTGACACAGAGACATCAGTACAGAGTAACACCAAACACAGCAGGAAAAGCAGCTTGAAACGATGACCATCAAAACATGTATAATCTGCAGGAAATTACATGACATATAAAACAAAATACAAACTGTGATAGACCTTTATGTTCAAGGGACAGATTCTGGGAGACAATAGTGTAGTCTTTTAGCAATACTACAGAATTTAGCTAATCATTGGTCAGCCACAACCCCCAACCCACCCACCCACACATGACAGGACAAGAGCAGAGGAAGCAGTTATTAAGGAGGAAGCCAAGACGTCTTAAAGCCATTATATGCCCCTCACAGAGAGGCAGTCAGAGGCAACACAGCTGACTGGAGCGCTTCAAAGCAGGAAGGAGCCCAGCCACCACCTCCACCAGTCTGCATGTTCAAGGGTAAGAGAGGGGTTTACAGGGTGAGATGGGGGCAGGGTGAGCAGGGTGGGTATTTGGAAGTGTGATGGCCGACCTCCTGCCACACAACTAAATAAAAAGTTGGTAACAGCCCTCCTTACACTAATTTTCTATAGTTCACGCTTCATAGTTAATTTTCTCCTCATTGGGTTTGTTGACCTTTTTCCTCATGCGCATTGCACACGCATCAGCAACAGATACATGTTGGCAGTACAGTAAATTAGTTTGTATTTGTATTGCATACATGTACATGTAGTTCACCTCTGTACAGTCACAGTCACTTTAGTTTGACTGTAGATAAATTCGACCTAAATAATTCTAATTTTTATTTCTTTGAGTTCCCTTTAGATTTCTTTACAATACCTTTTATATAATGGCACTTTACATTCATTCATTGTTTGCCTGTTATTTTTGTTTGTTGGTTTGCTTTTTACTGTGGAAAACCGCTGCTGTAACAAGTTAATTTCCTCATTGTGGGATGAATAAAGTATTATCTACCTGTGCTGAGAATATTCAGCTGGAGGGCCATCTTGTCAGGCTAGAGCTCAAGGTGCACCACGTAAAGCAGAGCTCTTATATACAGGAAGTGGCCAATCAGAATGTACCAAGTTCCTGCCACATAATGGGGGGATTGGAATTTTTTTTTTTTTTTTTGTTATTATGTGTTTTTATTTCTTTAGTATATTAATTTGCTTGTTCTTTTCTATAAGTTAATTAATCAAATATTTATACTGATATGGAGTAATTGTCCTGTTCTATCAGTAGTTTATGTATTATGTGGTAGTATCTTCGTTTGTGTTACCCCTTTGTTAAAAAAAAAGGTCTGATCAGCCATTATATACAGTCTGTTCCCCTTTGTGTTCAGTTAGTGTGACAAAATTAGTCTGTCCTGTTCTATTCAGTTTATGTAAAGTTAGCATAACCTGAGTTAGGTTTTGTTTAGTTGAGCTTTTTAAATTGTTTGCTTCATTTTTGGGTAAATAAAACCCCTCTTTTTCAAAAATTCACCCATTCTACTGGCGCATGACACCGTGGCACAAGCCTCCATAGATGACGTTGCACGTTACGACCATACACGGAGATGTTTATGCTCAGCGACTTGTTCGTTGCAGTGTTCTCCAGAACACCAGGGGGCTAACAAACAAAATAATCTGTCAATAAATCAGAAGTAGTAGAGAAGAACTAGAGAGCGGAAGTAAAGGGAAACAACTGCCTGGCAACAGTAGTAAACACATTCAACAACATGCCGCCAAACATTAGGCTACATTTTTCTTCTCTAATTATTAACGGGACTGTTGTTTATGTCTAAATCAAAATTACTGTCTGCCTCTAACACTGATACGAAAAATCTTTCTTTTAGGCCGTTTTTAGCTTTAACAAAGCAGTCTTTTCTTTTACACATTTTTACACACTCCAGCAAAATGCTTCTTCTTTTTCCAGTGTGGTGTCTCTCTGAACACAGAACACCATTTGACTCCCTGTGGTCTGTCCATGAAGAATGATACAGATGTTTGAGGCAAACCTGCTTGATCTTCCCAGCCAAGCTTGTTGAACTGAAAGTACAGTGTGCGCCGAGTTACACAAATTTAGAGGTGCACGACCACGAACTGTGACAACTTGCGGAGCCATCGCTCTGAAACGACAGATGTGGTAACATCATTTTATGGCACCTCGCACTGGGAACACCACGGCAACCATAAACTTAGCTTACTTTACCATTAGGGTTGGACATCGTTTGGATTTGAACAATTTTGATTCCAAATCCGATTCTTCCTTTGGGGTCACATGCCTATTTTCACAAATAAGAGGAAAGTTTAATTTTGATTCATTGGTGGTTTGCAGTTTTACAGAGCTTTGTCAATGTAAAATAAAGCCATATTAGCGAGCTAATTACTGTGATCCAAGGCTGTAACACAATAAGCGCCTGGCCGCTTTGGAAACCAAAACCTGCCCATATTAAATTGGGAAGCGATGATCAGATTTGAAACCAAATCCTTTAAACAATTCCAAATGTTTCCAATAAAGAAACGATTCTACTGGAATCATAATTTTTAAAACGATTTCAAGTAGGAATCGATTCTTGATGCTCACTTACCATGCCTCCCAGCTCTGTCCTCCCTTGTCGGAATGAGATGATTTTGTGATTTTGTACAGGTTTAGTGATGTCTATGCAAGTTTTTTCCAGAACGAAAGTCCCATTTACTCTGGAAAAACCACAAACCTTGATGTGCACAATTAAAACTGCATTAATCAATGTTTTGGCACAGTTACACATTGACCATATGCAATATTCACTTTATGTATAGGTGGTAGTATCTACATTTGGGTTCACAACTCATTCCGCTGCCACCAACTGGTCAAAACAAATGAGTTGATACTGCTTTGAGACAGATATGAACTTGAAAGAGAGGTGGCTAAAGTAAAAATAACAAGCTACTGGATTTGCTGGTACTTTGTGAAATACGTCTGGCCTAATTGTGCTACATGTTGCTAAGTAGCTATAGAACAGCTATCGTGTAGCCTTTAGTCAGTGCATCTTTGTGGCAAATAAACATAAACTGAAAATCAATCCAGCAGTCAAATACAAATAAAGTTAAGTGAAATGTGATCTGAGCGCATTGTTGTGCTGAACTGTTTATGTTAAAGAAGTTTGAATTCATGACAGCTTAAAACAAGTTAAAAGCTCTCACAATTTTGCAAAAGCTAAAGCTAAATCACTTTGTATTGTGAATTAGGGTCAGGGTTACATTTCTAACTGAAACTAAGACTAAAATAGAATTTTTTTTGCATATTTTAGAATTGAAAACAACCTGTAAATGGATTTTTTTTTTTGTAATGTGTGTGCGGTTGTGGTTGGAATGGGATGGAGCAGGAACAGAGGAAGTAATGGTGGTGAGTTATAGCAGAGCTAAAGGATGGAAAGTGGGAGGTGAAGCATGGAAGAAAGTTTGATGGAAGGGAAAATGGCTTGGCTGTGGAATAGTAGGAGAGAAAGGGAGTTGTAGTGCAGAAACAGACCACTTCCTGCCCCATTTCAAAATAAAAAACTGAACCGTATTCATGCTTTCATCATCATACCTCTTGGTTATTTCCTTTAAAATTTTTGAAAATCTTTAATAGAGAATACATAAAAATTGAATGATGCCTTTGGGAATGGGATCATGCAATAGAGACTCGCTCACGCTTCTGCCATTTTATCCTCTTGATCCATCTTCCATCTCTCCCTCATCGGTCTTCCCTGTCTGTCTGTTTTTTTTTCCCTATATATTTCCTAAGTTACCCCTCCCTTCCCTCGCCCTCATCACCTCCTCCTCTTCTCTCAAGCACCTGTGCCCCTGCGGAGGGGGAGTTCCGGGGAAGAGGAAACCCCCGGGGCAGCCAGGCACCTCACAGATGGTTAGCAAATTACACCTTCATTACCTCTATTCTTCCTCTCTTCCTCTGGCCACTGCTTCACAATGACTCACTGTTACTTAGACACCTCACATCTGTCAGCAGCTGGCCAGTCTGCTCATAAAAGTAGCACCTATTTAGGAAGTTTTGAATAATAAAACCACAATACTGCTTTTATATTATATTTGCAAATAACTATTTTTATAAGAAGTAAAACTCAATGTAGGCTAAAATATTAGCTTTACTACGGTATAATTATAGTACTGTTAAGCACTTCTTTGTTATATTTGAAGGACAACTTGCTTTATTGTAGTTACTCACTAAATTGTTGTACAAGTGACATGTAACAGGTACAAGGACATGACCACATAAGGCCCAGGAGGCATTACGTAATGTTCAGTTTGCACTTAATCATTATAAGGGTTTGTTTATACACTGACAAAAACTCACAAGCCTAATGTAATTTTATCATCCAATCTTGCCAGCTGTATTTAGGTTTTATTTTCTTTGTTGAATTGTTAAAGTGCAGGGACGTTGTTTTGCTAATCCCCAAATTTGCTTATTCATCACAGTAATGTGCCTTTAAAACCATATCAAAAAACTAATAGATTGTTTTTTAATTGCCACAAGACTATTTTTTGTGTTTGATATCATTTCCCTAAAAAATAAATTATCGATACCAGAAAAGATTTTTGCACTGCACAGCATTAACAACAGGGATGTGTTGAGCTTGTGATATGATCTGCCAAGAAACAGTGTAAACAGGAATCATATTTTGTCAGGAGTAGTTTCAAAAAAGGCAACTCTTGTACTGTAGATGTTTTCCTTACTAAATCACAGTCATTATAAATAAGTCATATTAGGTAATAGTTTTAAAAAATATCACTTTACAAATAGTTGGTTGATTTACGAGAACAAAGATCCGCTTTGAGCTTTCTTTTGGCTCACTCCGATGGCTCTATTTCCACAGAGATCTTAACACATCGTCTCTGTTGGACTAGAAAGTGAACGTGTCAAAACGAGTGGGGAGGTAAAATTAGGTCTAATAGAAAGATGCTCATGGGAACTATAAAATGGAACACTAATCATGATTCATTGGGGTCTGATATATGTACAACATCAGCCTGAGAAGTCTTTTTAAGTATTTCATAGACTTTGACGATGTGTCTCAAATTGATGTTCCAAAGCTCTGTATGATTCCAGACAAACCCAGTGTAACGGAATCCTGTACAAGGCTGTGTGAGAGCCATTTACGCCAAACACAGAGGAGAAAGTTATTCATTTATGCACCACTTTTTCTGCAGTTTAAATGAAGACAACAAAAGAGTGACTATAATGTGATTTCAATCAGGAGAGACTTTGTTGCAGATATGCAAAGCTTTATTGTATATATGCATAATATTAAATGTACAGTCTTTGGAGATTAGACTCCATTGTTCATAAAATCATTTTTTCAAAGGGTAGAGAAGCCAAGACATATCCCCCTGATGGAGCCTACAAACTGCTGATGGTGGAGAAGGAACACGGAGACTGAATGAAGGAGCTCAGGAAGGGGACTCAGGTTGCCGTGGTTGATGATGACCTGAGGTGGAAGGGGAGGAGGACGGTTGCACAATTGCCTGAAAAGACAACTGACAGCAACGAAGAGAAGACATTTAAAGCAGGATGTCATGCTGTGATTGGATCATGAATTTTGTGGCCAATGTAGTAGGTTTACTGAAAAGTGAACGCCTCTTAACAGCTGAATAGTTGTAGGAAGAGAGACCGGTGAAGTTTGTTTTGATTGTGTAAATTCTTATATTTTGCAGCTCAGCATTTGTGTGGTTCTGTTTGCACTGAACAGCTTCCAAAATCAAATGTAACAACTGTTGGCATACTAACATGTTGGCCCCGTTATACTGTACCTGCTATAAAAAAGACTGCATCTTGTTAAAATACTATTTTCACAAATCACACTTTTTATCACCAAACCACATTTGCATGTCAGTATGAAATGATTTCTGTTGAATATTTGGCATAATAGACTATATTAGCACAGACAGTGCATCACTGTTCAGGGGCATTATGGCTTATAGTTGAGCTTCTTAAGGTGCTTTTTTAACATATGTATACACTGCGTTTAATGGTTAAAGAACACACTGAAAGTTAGTATCTTTAATGCTGCTTTTTTCCAAGAAGTGAAAAAGAACTTCCAGTGTCCTGACAAAAGAGGTCACCAAAAAATAACCAAATGCAGTGATAGTCATTAAAGTGGTAGTTAATCAAGGGATTAACTTGTGCTCTTTACATAGTACACCTTAACACTTCTGCACATTTATTTTTCCAATTGAGCTATGATAATCATAAAACACAGAACTAAACTTTGAAGCTTTTCCAAGTTCTTCTAATTATAGATCCGCTATTTGGGTTGCACACAGTCTTTAGGTTACCAGCTGTTTGTTGATTTGTAATGATCACTGACTGACTCTCACACCCTGTATCTTATTTCCATGCCTCCTCCAGCCCAGCGTGAAAGCACAGGGCCCAGTGCGCCCATTAGTCAAGCCGAGGAAGGCATGGAATAATAATGAACGCACCTCACACGCATGAGCAAGTAAAGCCCCCACCACCACTGCCGGTGAGTTTCCAGGAGGTATTTCCATCATGTAAAATGTATGTCCCTCTCACTTCAACAGATCTCTCCATCCTCTATCAAAAAGGGAGATTTCTGTTTTCAACGCTATGAAGTGGACCAACTGAAATGGCTGAAAAAAATCCCTTCTTGCTCATTTCTGTCTCCCAAAAGTTTGTTAGAGTTTTACTTTACATCTTGTAGCCATCATCTTTATCCATATTTCTCATCATCATTATTATTCATTGTGGTTATATCACTGTGTCTAATTGTAGTCCAGCATTTTTACTGGACTACTTTACTCATCTTTCTACATTCTGCTGAGGTTTTAGTAAAGCTTCTCACTTTTTAAGTTTTGTATTATTGTGTTCAATAACTGTATGATTGTGTAACTATATTACATACTTACTGTTGTGCAAACAAACTATCAGACCAATGTTGTAGCTACAGGGAGAAAACAGTCCTGCAGTCCCATGTCCTGCCACGCTCCATGCTGCAACTGGCTTCTCCCAATACTTACTCTGTCTGCTTGGATAAAATACATCTAATATACAAATGTGATTTATTATTATTATTATTATTATTATTATTATTATTATTATTATTATTATTAAAATAATGGCATTGCAAGGCAGTTGCTGGATTGAGCAGCACATTTAAGAGAGCAGAAAATCTGAGTGAAATGATTTCCTCACAGCTACACTCGGCACTCACAATGGCAGGTTTATATTGTTTTTAATCATTCAGTATTTATTTCATGTTATTCCAGGGAACTAAAAGAAGTATGCTGAGGTTGGCCAGTCAGACAGAAGCTTTAACATCGCACATGTGGCTATGCATGTAGTTCCAATATAGGTTGAAGACAGCAGTTGGCCTTTGAAATTTTCACTGGGAACAATTATTAAAGTGTTCCACTTCTTCCTTTAGAGCTATCTGATGTTTACACAATCTGAAATATTAAAACCGGAAACTCAAAATGTTTCAGTGGCTGCGCGATCCCATCAAATAGAAATATTCTTGTGCATAATTTTATAATAGATTCACAAAAATCATAATTTGAATCTCCAATTAAATAACATACTGCTGGTTGTGACAATGAGTTTTTATTAACTGACCTACCATCAGGGTCAGTAAGTTTAAGAGGTTTAAAATCTCTCTCATCACCTACATGGTAACGGAAAGTGAGAGATGAAGATCTTATAAGAGAGAACAGGCACATGGATGAGACAAGGCAACAATGCAGTGGCAGAGATGGTGTGGAGCAAATGGAGATAAAGGGGGGAGAGCCCACAGCAGGCCAGAAGTCCTCCAATGCTACTGCAGTGGAGTGACAATGAGAGAGGAGAGAGTATGAGTCATGCACAAACCCCGCCCTCTCTCCTTCTCTATCTCTCTCCCTACCTCCCTTGCCCCCTACCAGCCCCCTACTAGCCTCCCCCCACCCCTGCCGATGTAGCTGGGTTGCGTTGATCCTGACTCATTCATTCGCAGCCGAGTCTCCTATTTTTGTTATACAGATGAAATCGTCCTACTTAAGAGACCATTGCAGCTCTCATTATAGTGCTCTGACATACTTCCCCACTCTGGCTGCCAGAGTCCCATTCATAAAATGCTCCAGTCTGGAGTATGTGCAGAGGAAGGCTCACACACACACACACACACACACACACACACACACACACACACACACACACACACACACACATCTTCAATCCCTTATACGGTTGTCTTGTATAGCTGAATGGGTTGTGTGTCACTGCTAGGTTTTGGTGTTTAATCCCTGCTGGGGCCACCCACACTGAGTGTGTGCACCCATAGTACTGTATCACTTCAGATACATTCTTGTGTATGTGCTCCATCTCTCTTCTATCATAGGTGGCTTTCCCTTCATGAAGATTCACCTCTATTTGGTTATTTCTCCCTCCCTAGCTCCCACCCAACATTTTTCCTCCTCTACCCTCTAGCATCTACCTCCATGTGGTTAGCTCATCTCCTTTTCTTCCTCTCCTTCTCTTTCTGGTTAGCTCATCTCTAGGCAGTCAGCTTTGCAGGCAGCTAATTATAGGCCACGCTGTGGAGCGCAGGGCCGGATGTGACAGCATGCTGTGTTTGTGTGTGCACTGTATGTGTGCTTATGTATGTTACAGTTTTTTACAATTACTTTGGCACTAATTTCAGAACCTTGACGTCATCAAAACTCTAGACACAAAACTCATAACCAATGATCAAAATGCAAATTTTTTCAAAATTCTAACACTTGTTTCAATTGCTTGGATACAATACACATACACCTAAGATCATTTGTTCATTTAACAAAGATCACCTGTTCAATATGACACAACTTAACATCAAAGTATAACTACTTCAAAAAGCAATTCACACGTTACATTTTAAATGAGTGTCTATTCATTTACAGTGATCTAACTATCAATTGATACAAGTGCTCAAAATGATAATTAACTGTTGCATTACTCTTAACGCATAGTTGTATGGAGACAGAAACAATATTCCATGTATGGATCATGAAAATTTCAATATACTGAGATATATTGTCACCAATTAGTGTGGAGTATGAACCAATTAGACTACATTATCTTGGAAATGCCCGACCAATTCTGCCAACTCGTTACTGATTGAGATATATACTTTATATACCTTATACATATATATATATATATATATATATATATATATATATATATATATATATGTATATATATATATATACACTCGTACCACATTGTTCACCATGCCCAATGATTTTTTCCAAGATGTTTGGCTAATTGCAATGTAGATGAGAACCTGAGGCCAAATCCACATGACAAAGTTGATGAAGTACATTAATCACTTCTTTGTTTTGCTTTTTACAGTACAAGCAAGTCAAGGAACACTGCATTTAATGTTTTGCAGTACTGTACAGTAATTATTTAGCTTTGATTCAAATAAACCTATGTTGTGATTGTACTGTATTGTTTTTCATCATCAATACAGATTTTGTTCATTGATGCCACTGTGTCTGTATAATTCTCTCTAATGCAGTGCTTTTACAAGGATGTATTTTCATCTAGTACTATAATGAAACGTGTATCACCTATTTTGTACTTCAATAATTAATGATTGTATGAACAGTGACACAGTGAAACTATGGGTAGCTTGTGTGTGGGTAATTTAAAGTAACGTTTCAGTGGTATTTCACGATAAATTAGTTTTTGAACCAATGATTGTGCAAGTGCACAATTTCTTTAACACATTGCATTGTGTGTACAATGCAATGTTTTGAACATTGGACAACCTGTGTTACAAGTGATGATCATTTTGAGTTTTGTGTCTAGAGTTTTGAAAAATGAAGGTTCTGAAATTAGTAACAAAGTGATTGTAAAAAACCATAAGTGCAGACATACTATATGTGGCTGTTTGTTTCCTCATACGCCTTTCTGCATATGAGGAGGTGTGTCTATGTGTATCCATGTACGGGATGTGTTCATGTGTGTTCTTTTATATCTAATCTAGTTCCACCTTTAGCCCCTGACAGTGGATAGTCCTCACTTCTAAACATTTCAGAATGTATTCCATCAGTGAGGGTCCTTACAAGTATAACAATACAAAAGTGTGTGTGTGTGCGTGCGTGCGGAGCCACCAGCAGGATATCCAATCCCAGCCGTTCCCACACTGTACTGCAGCTCTGACTCATACAAGGTGGAGGCAGAGACAACCAGGGTCTGATAACTGGCAATGTATAAATGTATACACACATGCATACTACTTGAAGGACTGTAAATGGGCATAAACAGAGGCTGTTATGTAGTCAATTACTGTACCAGTATTATATCTATTTATAGCTATTTAAGATCATTTATGAGAAATTCAAATTTTCTAGGTCCTTCAAAAAACCCTTAAACATGATCTATTCCATGGCCACAGAAAATGTGTATGTTTGACTAGTGACAGATGTTTAAAATAATATCACCTCAAGCACAGTTCCGGTTAAAAGTTAGTGTGCAAGGTACGTACTGTATATTAAATTGCAGGTAACCATAGAAATAGCACTCCTGTGTTGTGCCTCTACTATCTCATGGCTACTACTTAACCATGAGTTAAACTTTCTTCAGCAATTTCTGTTGAAGAAATTCTGTATGTGAGCCAGGTACACACCAGAATTCTGGTGTGTACCTGGCTCACAAACAACCAGGTACACACCACTTCAAGCTTCAAGTCCATCACAATTAAACATCTTGCAAGCTGACAATGTGGGAAATAAAGCATGACTACCCTTGACATTTACACATTCAGCAGACACAGAGCAACATAGCAAATGTAGGTCTAGTATTCACAAAATCAAATATATGATCCTGTTACACTTAATCCATTACATACATTTAAAAAATGCCCTTATTATCACCAAATCTAAACAAACTGTGTGGCAGCTCAGTATATTTATATTGTTTTACCTACATTCTTTGATAGTTTCTGTAAAGCAAGATGATACAAAGAGGACGTGTCTGCTTTAGACAGAGAACGTGCACATGGATTTCTCAATGAAGGAAACAAGATTGCGTCCATTCATACGTTACGTACATAGACTCTTATGCCTGCACACACATGCACGCGCATAGACGGACAGAGAATAGCAATAGCTTCACACGTAAAGGATGAGATCGGCAGTCAATGTGTATCCTTTAAGATGCCATGGGAACTCTCTCTCCTCCTCCCTTTCTTTCGTCATTATCACTCGCTCTTTCCTCCTCTCCTGCTCTGCTTCTGCCTCATGGCTTCCTGTGTCGTCCCCTCCCCCACCGCTATAAAAGGAGAGAGGCCTGTTCATTCATGCATTTAGTTGGCTGAGGGAGGAAAGAGGAAGTAGGGAGGGAGGAGGGGAGACAGATATAAAATAAGAGGAGAGGAAGAGGAAGAAGGCTTCCTCCCTGTGATGAATAGGTCACCTGTATTACATCACTGATGGGGGATGGAGGGATAAAAAAATAAAAGATAGGATCAAAAAAGACCAGACCCCTCCTTTCCTTCTCTCTCCTCCTCACCCTCTACCTCACTGTCTCCTCCTCCTCTGTCCTTCTCTCTCTCTCTCTCTCTCTCTACCACTCTCTTTCTCTCCCTCTCCATCACCGCCTCCCCGCCCCATCCTGACAGTATGAGTCACAGACAGACCAGTTCCCTTGATGCACTGCGGAAACGTAATGTGACGTAGCCTCCACATCTCTCCCTCCCTAGCCACACGCGTCCCGCCATCCATCCCATTCATCCATCTGTCGCTCCCTCCCATTCATCCATCCTCTCATCATAGCACAGCAAGTCTCCATTCACAAAAAGCCCTGTAAGCCGAGAGATAGAGAGACGGCAGGTGGATTCACACCACCAGAACAAACACAAACTGTTATACCAGAATGTTATACATTTCAGTAGACTTTAATAAAGCAGTACAAAACAATCAATTATAATACAATACTGCAGTAGTAAATCAATTATTAGCACTCATACCATTAAAGATCACCCAAGAAAGCAAAATGGAATAAATGGAAAATCTTGGCAAATGTGCAAGTATCTTGAGTTTTATCATTACTACTGAGTTTAATTATCAACGTTGTTCAAAGTTTATTGTTGCCATGGTTACAGCATGTCAAGCAGTCAAATATGAGCTAGACTGAGACTAGATTATGATAGTTCACACTGATTTGAACAGTAAATAAACTGTTGACAGACAGTATGTTTGAGGTGTCCAAACAGTCAAAAGTGAACAACTAACAATCTGAAACTGTGAATAGAATAGAATAAAAATGTAATTAACTATGCTGTTCAATATATGTGGTTCAGGTCAGTATGATACATTGTAATAGGTAGCAGTGATTAATAGTACAGAATAGAATGGGCAGCATATAGTACATTACATACAATGAGATTTATTGGATTTACATTATAATACATTGCATATAAGACACTGCATGCATTAGGAGCCTAGGGAAGATTGTTTCTAACCATTAATTAACAGGCTTTGAGGCAAAATTGATGAATATTAAATAGAAGATAAAAAAGCCAGGCCTCTGACATCACCAAATGATGAAGTCATAGACAAACTCGCCTCTTGATGTCTGACACAGCAGCATCTTACCACCACAAGAATTCATAGACAGTCTTCCAGTTAATAACACAGACAGCACAACGGATCTACATTTTATGACATTCAGAATTGTCAGCAGAACTTAACTCGTCAGCAGTATGTGGAGGTAAGCAGTAAAGTGAGAAACAAGGGTCAGTTTTCATGTTGTAGACTAAATAGTGCTACCCAGCAAGAAAATTAAAGGAAGGGAGGGTGATCTCTAGCTCACCCAGTAAGACCGTGCGCCACATGTAGGTTGAGGCCCTTGGTGTGTCCCGGGTTCAAATCGGACCTGCGGCCCTTTGCTACGTGTCATTCTCCATCTCTCTCCTAACTTTCTTGTCTATCCACTGTGACTCTGAATAGAAGACCTTAAAATAACCTATATTACTATATACGTATATATATATAAAATAGGAAGGGATTTCATGACATAGCATTATTGACAATGGATTACAAGATATACATTGAATGGACTATTTTTTTGTAAGGTGCAAAAACTGATACATTTACAGTATATGGTGACAAAAGATTAGAAAGCACATTCTATTGTTTTGTTCTTTGAGATCCTGTACATGTTATTCTTGTCTGCAGACTACCTTGTATGGAGTGCAACATAAAAATAATGTTACAGTTCCTGTGTGCCAATAGTACTTTAAGTGATTGTCAGGAGTCAAAGCCACAACAGCCATGAAAAAGTTTCAGTGTCGATAATTTATGTAACAAAGTAATGAAAATGGTTTACTTAAAATGGCATGCAAATTAAATAATACTAACCAGAATACTTGTTAGATTAATTTTAATTTAATAACTGTAACCATAAGAAGGTTAGATAACATATTTTGATTAATAGTGAAATGATAATTAAGGTTTTTTTCTATTTGTCCTACTAACCAAAAGTCAGTCTCTCTTTGTGCAATTTCAAGGTATTAAAAGGTAAATTTAGTTTACCTGGATGTCTGGATATCTATGGTATCAATTAGCTACAATGATCAAATGGTTACATTTAGTGTTTCTCACCAAAATGCATTATGTGTATCCTATAGGTCTTACAAACCTGAACTTCCTAGTAAAAGGAATTATAGGGCTGTATTCAAAATATTCCGCTACATATAAAAATACTGTCTATATCATGTATGTATGTAGTATGAAACTTTTAAATCGATTTATTTTGCAGGATGCTAGGCCGGGCTTAGCCAGATTTTGCGTTTGCTTTACATTTTGGCCAAATCAGTTACTGTTAGTACAGCCCTCATGTTATCCTCGGGTCAAATTTGACCCATTTTCATTTTTTTCATCACAAAAAAAGTGGCTTTCGAAATAAGCTGAAAATGTTAGAAATATCACATTACTTTGGAAAAAACATTAAAAAACAAAGCACCCTCAACATTGAAAAAGTGACAAAAATGTAAGTAAAAAAACTGATAATAATGTTGACAAAAAAAAACCTTTTTTCATGACGGGAAGACAACACAAGGGTTAACAGGCAGTTTTGAATACAGCATTTGCTAGCTTTCTCTCTTCTTCTTCTTTGCTTTTGTTGGCGCATTGTTTGCACCCCCACCTGTCAATCAGCTGAACAAGATAAAACCGGTGTCAGATGTATCGCGTCTCCCATGTGAGATACAACAAAATCGGGTACCCACGTTTGAAATCACTATTGCTAGAGGTCAAACACACCACTGGGTACCTTTAAACTAAGCCTCCATCTTTGGAGATGTTTGACCTTACAGCAGCTCCCATCCTCTGACTACCAGTAACCCAGCTACAGTGTGACCTTGTGTGAATCTAAGTTATCATGAAAATGCAAAATTCCTCTAAAACTGAACCATCCTGCTTTCAATCTGTCTAATATCATTTAATAACGTCACTGCCCATGTGTTATAATGAATTACATCACTAAATGGTTACAGTAGTCAAAACCTGTGAGTGAGTTTATGAATGAATGGGTGACATTCAGGTTTGCACCGCTGGTTGGTTGAAGAGAGGAGCAGAGGAAAATCTCAACGTACAGTATGATTCACCACAACAAAGTGTTAGGGAGGGGGTGGTGATGTCATTGGTGGTGATGGGGGAGTCATCTGTGAGTCAGAGAGGAAAAAGAAGAGGTGGAGATGGAGGAGGAAGAGGATAAGGAAGAGAGGTGGGGGGGGGAGCACATGGGGAGGGTACCTGCTGTGTGTGACCCATGGTAACAGGCAATGCTGGCCTATGGATGACTCACCACTGCTTTACCAACCTCACACACAACACACAGGGATGCTCATGCCATTCGCCAGGACACACATACATGTAAAATTACATCATAGCATGTTTTGTGGCATTAGAACGTGTGTAGACTTCCTACAGAAATAAACACATGTCGCCTACAGGACGCTCACATGAGCACATGCGTATAGACACACGCACTAATACGCACACACATAAGCCACATGAAGTGCAAGAGAGAGAAGGGGAGGGTCAGGATGACTCACACATCAATGATAACACCCCTCCCCCTGTCCCAATCCCCTACACACACACACACACACACACACACACACACACACACACACACACACACACACACACACACACACACACACACACACACACACACACACACACACACACACACACACACACACACACACACACACACACAAGGACATATCATTTGGATGCAACCCACATCCTCCCCACATCCTGGGGAACCTCCCATCTGAAACTCAGACTGACAGCAGGAGGCTCCGACTGACTGCAGTGTGTCTAAGGTGATGGGAGTTCTCTGGCAAGATATTCTCACTTTAAAATAATTGAAAGATAAAGTCCAAAAGTTTGCAATAGTATGTCTGTACTAGTCTCAAGGTTTCTACTCTTGTAAGCCCTCATCTGTTAATATCAAAATCAATTTCAATATTCTGGATAATACAGTGTATATAAATGAGTAGCTTAGTGGTGAGGATAATTTTTCTAGTATAATTTTTCTAGTATATCTAAGACCACATTTCCCAGAAACCCCCTCCTGTCAACAGAATGTATCTTTTTTAATGCTAAACGTGTTATTTATCTTTGTCTTACCAAGGAGAATAAACATGTAACAAATGATTTTTCCACCAGCCTTTCACTATCACCATCTGCTGTTCTGAGAAAACTCTGACAGCTGTAGCTCCATTTGTACTGAACAGTGCCCTCTGGAACTCCTATTAGCACGACATGCTGGTGCTGCATTCTATTGTGTGCTATAGTATACTGTATTGTTTCTCCTGCAGTTATGCTAACACTGTGCTTTGCTTTTTATTTGTTTCATGTTCTGTTTTTGTGCCTGTGCTGCAAATCAATCTCGTTTACCTGACTTGTTTGGTAAAGCAATCTCACCACACATCTGAACTAGAGTCACATAATCTGAAATGTTATTCATTGATTTTAAAATGCAAATTGGTGTCTCTAATTGAATGTATCCCATGTGTAGGACCATTATTGTGCTCTTAAAGGTGCTCTAAGCGATGTTGTGACGTTACTTCTTGTTGATGTATTTTCAAACAAAATGAGACTGGTTTGCCCTCTCCCTCCCTTCTGTGCCCCCTCCCAATCCTTCTTGTCGGTTATTGGCTGGAACGCTGGAACACTGTTTGTGTATGCTTCATGGTGCAGGTGGGCATAGTTTGTTTTTGTTGCCGTTTGTAGACCCTGGGCTGTCTACAGAGACCACGTTTTTTTTACAGTGTGTTCTGGGGACAGGCAGCTCGCGGATAGTGAGATGTTTGCTGTATGTGACAACAAATGTAGCCTAAAACACGCATGACATTGCTTAGAGCACCTTTAAGCAACTTTAGTGGAAAAAATTAAATATTAAGTAAGTGTAGCTTATTGCTCTCAAGCCCAATCAATAGTGGCAGTTGATGGAGAGGTAAAAGGGGATAACAAAGTGATCATCATATGATTCTTATTGGTATTTCTTGCCAAAAGTCGTATCACTTTTCAACTATTGTAAACTCAAATACAGGTTGCACAAAAAGTCTGTGTAAGAGAAGCCAGAAAAGTAAAGCACATCTCTTTGGAAAGATGGCTCACTCCAAGGCTCTCTGTAAATCACAAAAGTCTTCTTATCTTTTGATAGCTAAAACATGCAAGTAGTGCAGGCACTTGGCTAGCGCACATAATTCCCATCAATTACGCCAAGAAATACTTCCATCTCAGTAAATCGAGGGCAGCTGACAAGACACAGACAGCTCTTGGCACAATGGAGTTATTTTATGAATGACATCTGGATAACAAGAACACCTGGACTGGGTGACCCTGTTGGAGCAGAGGAGGAATGGCATTACAGAGGGATTCAAGTGGACTGAGGCTGAATCTGTGTAAGATGTGGATGATAAGGAATTTTGTTGTTTGTGTGCTTTGCCAGAATTTACAGCTGAAACACTGTCAGCGATTAAACCCATCTGCACCTGGTAAAATGGAGCTTGTTTATCCCAGGTCATCTGGTGATGTGGTCGTTCAGTGGGCCGGTGTTCATGGCCTGGCCATATGACCTTTGCCTTGTTTTTCTTTTTCTCTCTCTTGACTTTACAGGCTATTTATGCTAAGTAAAATATAATAAATAAAATACTAAGTATTAGTAATACGTTTTCTAAAGTTGAGACAGTTTAAAGTTCACATTTTCAGCCTCAGAGCTACTAAACATCTGTTATTTCTGACCAACAGCTGTTTTTGTTTTCCCAAAGTTCACAGAGCAAAAGAAGAAATTACTTAAGGAAATCTGTTTTTTAGAAAGTAGCAGTGGTGCAGCAGCTCAGAAGTAAACAGAAAAAAAATAGCTTATAGGAAAGAGAAAGATTTGTTTAAAAAATCAAAATCAAAAAACATTCAACTAATCCCTTTCAGTATGCAGTCAAATTACTTTTCCTGTCATCAAATCAAAATTATAACACTAATATTCTAAAAAAAAAGTATGGCCCACATGCCGTGAGTTTACAATAAATATTCTCAGTTACAGCACAGTATCCACCATAAGGCTAAACAAACCTTTGGACTGGATTTATGCACGTGTAAAGATCTGGGTTTCTTGACTTATATGCTCTGCTGTTGGGAATACTTTAATCACATGCTGTAAAATAATCATTTTTAGTGAATTGAGTGACATTTTCCCCTCTGTACCCAGTTACAGAGAACCTGAATGGAGCAAATGTCATGTCACCTGAGCACCACTAGAGGCCAATATCCAGCCATGATGATGTGACAATGTGTGACAGTAAATGTTTCCAGTGAAACCAAAGGCTGGTTCAGTTGGTGTGACAGGACTTCCAGGTGGGGTGACCTTCACTTCCTGTTCCAACTGCAAGGAAAAACGCTGCTGACATGTATAATAAGCCACCACCAGTAAATCATCTAAACTCCTACACACACACACACAACTCATGTCTCCTGTGTGTTAAATTTAGCATGGCTAAAAGTATGTCTCATGTTAGTTACTGAACATTGGGTCAGTTCAGCTGAGGACTCCACCGTTCTTTAGCCTCCACACCAGCCAGGTGTCCACACTATAAAATACTTAACATGGAAGACTGTATTTTTATTTATGTCGAGTAAGGTTATCAGTGTGAAGTAGAGTTCAAATTAAACTTGTCTTAAACAATGTATCATCCACTGACCGAATGTTTCTCAAATGTCTCGATATATGTCTCGATACCTCTCTAATTTAGTCATTTTGGAGAAAAAAATTTATTTGGAAATTAAGTCTTATTGAAAATTTTTAACTTCTTTAGTAGCCCAGAAAGCAACAGGATGAAATTGCCATTTTGTAAATGTTTTAATAAATTTCAGCGGGGACAGAAATAGCTCCTTCTTTTACTTATATTTAATATACTTATCTTTAAAGAGTCCTCTGATGTCCATCTACTGTATGAGCGTTATGATTTCAAGTTGTTGTGGTGAGGTAGCTTAGAGGAAGTGGCGTCCTGCAACTGGAATAACTAATAAGTCGTGACACTTATTTACTGGACGCTTGTTATCAGTTGATTAAAAAGCTCAACACATGAAAAATACTTTTTTTAGTTTAATTTCAAACATTTTCCAATGCAGGTATTTCAAATTCTTCTAAAAAATAATCATTCAGCTTAATGAGGGAAAACATAAAAAAAAAGAATGACTCTTTAACAACTCATTAAGTAAAAAAAACAATCTCTGCTCTGTATTAATATATTCCTTCCTATTCTAAATCACATCTGGCAATACAATAATTCTTTCCTCATTGGAAACCATTGGGGTATTAGTCACGAAAGGCGTCTCATTGCACATCTGAATCCAGTGACAGACTATCAGCCTATTCCATCATTATCACCGTGTCCCTGAGCAGGGCAGTCTGCCTAAGACGCTCTGCTGGACATCCCTGCAGTATATATATATATATATATATATATATATATATATATATATATATATATATATATATATATATATATATACACACATATATATACATACATACATACATACACACACACACGGTTTATAAGGAAACAACGCTACTGATTACAGTGTGTGTAAGCATGAACTAAATACATGAGAAAAAAATGCTCTAGGGGAAACCTGGCCCCGCTCTTTTACACATGTGGTCCTTTACCTTTTTTAGCCCAAACCCCAAAAAGCTAATTATTTTCACTTTTCAGTCTTGTATTGCCTGAATTATACACTACTTCACAACAGACAAAAAGCATTGGTCAAAAGGTTTAAACGCACATCAAATTTGTACATGAAATATATTATTTCACACTGCATAAATCAACCCATAACCCCAAATGTACCCACTGGCCACTGGGCAGAGAACCATGTCTTGTCTCTATACAAATGACTTTATCTGATAGAGGAGTGGTGAAAAACAACACAAACCAGGCTGCCCCCTGGTGCTAAAAAGAAGAATAGTTCATGCTGCTGTTACCAACAGATCGAAAAAACAGTGACTAAGGCATTCATTTATACATCACAAACTTCATAATTGCAAATAGCACTTTGACAGTTCACCACTAACAACTGAAGGGTCTTACAGATGTCTCAGAATTCACTACTTTACGCCAAGAGGGGACAATAGATGTATTGTCCAAAACATGTCAAGCAGAGAAAAAAAAAAGTTCTTTTCTCCCTTTTTGATTGGGTAAAGCCAAAAGGTATGTTTCACTAAGGGGAGGGGGGGATTTCAATGGAAAGTGATGGATTGTAAGCTCAGTAGATGAAGAGGACTCGGGTGCGGGGCAGGGTGGTGAAGGTGTCAGCCATCTTGCGGATTCTGGCATAGTTGATGAATCCTCGAAGGAAGAGCAAAAGGCCTGAAGAGCAAAAAAATAAAAGGGACAATGAGACAACTAATAAGGGCCATACAGAGGGTGATAATTTAGAGTGACCTTTAACATTTACATGGTTATTTAATTGATTGTTAAATCAAAATATTTGTTATGAAAATATGAATTTCCTTTTGGAGGAAAAAAAAAAAATAAATAAACTTGCTCTCCTCCCACTCTGCGCCTATATGTGCTGTAGTCAAAAACAGGATAATTAAGGGTTAACTATCCTGCTCTAACTATTCTGTAACATATATGACGCCTCTACACTGCTGCAATGGAGCTGCAGCGTAGAGGACCATTTGAGTCCCTTATTGAATCATTTGATTTTAGAGGTTGGTTACTTACCCAACACCAGGAACACCCACCACAGCCAGTACTGTCCATCAAAGTAACCAGGGAAGTATGTGGAGAACTAGAAACCCAACAGAACGACAGAAATGACTGGTTTGAATAAATGTGGTCTGCCATGCTTTCACTCAAAGGAGTCCTGCATTTTAAAAATGAATAAAGAAAGTGGCGCACTTCTCAAGAGATCTTTGAGGAAATAGTGCAACAAGCCAGCCACGACAGAAACAACCTAAAAATACCAGAGTGGCCTTTGGGGCTTTTGAGTTGTGTGTTGTTTGTGTGTGTACCCTGACTATGAGGATCCATTTGATGAGGGAGAGGCCAAAGCCTGAGATGGCCCCATAGCGTCCGGCTGCTGAGGTGGTCAGACAGAAAGATAGGAAGAAACCGATCCAGTTGAACAGAAATGCCACTGGATAGAGGGGAGAAAAAAAGGGTTAGACTTGTTATCAAAAAACAAACAAAAAAACTATGAGAAGAGAGCAAATTCACTTCAATTTTAAGCAAAGAGAAGAAGTGAAGATAAAAGATGATCGCCGAAGAGAAAAGAGCAACAGAGATGAGTAGGTTGGGTAACTAACTGAAAAACGTGAGCATGAAGATGCCGTCATTTCCTATCCTCAGCTGATCAGCGTCTTCAAAATCATCTCTGGTTACAAAGTCTTCATCCTGTGATAGAATAAGAAGAAAAGAAAGAAAGAGTAAAGAGTAGGTTATTTAAGCACTCAAACTATTTCCCCACAGCCAGGCAGTAGCAGAGCTTTCCAGGGCTTTACTTTGCTTTGCTTTTTTGTATTTAAGTCTACAAATTAATCAATTTGATGTTGTGAAGTGAGTTTTATTTTTTAACCAATTCACAATTGCGTATTGAAAATACTTAAAGTACAATGTAGGGACTGAGATCAGAGTGAATTGTGATCAAGCAAGGGCAAGCACCTGCGTGTGGAAGCCAAGCATTGCTCACAACAGAGAGAAAATACAACACAAGCAACTAACGGAACAAGGGAACAATCACAACAACACAGCAAGCCCATTACTATTATTGTTACTTTATCTAAAAGGTCTGGAGTCAGTTAAATGCAATGTAGGACATCAGAAGAACCACTAGATCTTGTAGAACTATCAACTAAGCACTAGCTAGCACTCTATTTACACACAGAGACGTACAAGAAAAGGTGGGGTACTGAGTACATAAACACTGGAGGTAGGGGAGACCAGGGACAGTTGTAACAGGGGACGGTTGTAACACCTTGAATTCCTCCAATCAGAAACAACCTAGAGTGATGACACTCACTGTGCTCATGCTCAGCTTGTTTCATTCTCCCACTACATTTGAAACTTCCTGAAGGAGTTATTAACCTTTTCTTTGTGATTCTCAAATGTCTATGAATTCAAACAAGTATTATTAGAATCACTGTTTTGTAAGCTAAAAATGGAAATGGCTAACAAGTGTCAAACTAGCATTTAAGCTAGCTGACATGAGATGAAAACATGGCTGGTGGTACTGGGACGGTTGTAACGCACCGTTACAACCGTCCCAGTATCACCAGTTTATGATATGTCTTTGGTGTTGGAGATCTGGGTTCAATTCCCACTGTGATACATCAACCACTGTGTTCCAGAGCATGCATCAGCTTAATTACATGTAATGTAATTATTATTTATATTATTATTTAAAGGTAGTCAGTGGAAACATGTGATTGCTTACAGCATACCAAATATCAGAAAGAGGAAGACAGACAGGAGTCCCATTTCCTGTGCTGGAAAGGGCTTCTGATGAAATCAGACAAAAGTCAGTCAGGGAATGGCCAAATCATATGGCATTTGCCATGTGACCCTGCACCGATTCCACAAGAAGAGAAGCCAGGGATCAAAGACACTTCCCAGAGTTGGATACTGGACTGGAAAAGGTGTTGTTGAGAATGTTTGAGTTCATGTTGGAACGGGTGTTCTACCCATGAGATCATTTTATTGCATTATAATTGACTGACTCTCATGTAATATGAAAAAGGTAATCATTTCTTAAAAACATGAAATAAAAAGTCACAATAACATGACTGATACATGATATTTTCCATGTTGAGTATATAATTGATTCATTATGTATATTTTAGACATGTGTTACAACTGTCCCTGTACACTGGGACGGTTGTAACAGTGGAGAGACTGTATTAAAATCCATTTTGCAACATGTACATATTTCATAAAACCAATTAAATAAATGGTTTCAGCAGTTGATAGATTGAGGTTTATAATATAACAAATTGGTTATTCCAGTGTAAATGTTTTTTGAGATATTGCTAAAAATTGCAAAAAGTGTTACAACTGTCCCTGGTCTCCCCTACATCTGCGTTCTCACACACCAAATAAACTTCCTCTCATCATACACTCTCCTCCCACTCCTCCCAGTTACCTCCAGTGAACTTCGAATTACATCGTCAAAAGTCTCCAGACGTTCCCTGTGCTGAGGCTGCTGCTGAGCGCAAGGCAGTGTGTGGCAGAGAAACACAACACCAGCAAATCAAACAGTGTCCCCACATGCAGTAAGGTGCAACACTTCACAGTGACCACTAGAGGGCAGAGCGACCACTTTCCACTTAATGGGTATTTTTTAACAGAAACCGTAGTTTTTAAAAAGGCGTGTTGGATAGTTGGCTTTTATGTATAAAGCTTGCACACAGGAGGTTAGATTACTGGTGTCCTTTTAAAACATTGAATGCAAGTTAATGGCATCCTGTAGAAAGACGATTAGGTGTAAATAAAAAGGGACAACTACATATTAACTGGAAAGAAAAAAGATTTCCACGCAAATTTAATGTATTTATATAAGAACATGGATATTACCCTAAGCAATAATGCCATTGCCATTGATAAATGACATGTTTTATTCAAAGTGACTTTTTATCCAAATTGACTCACAATTGCTGTACATGTCAGAGGTCGCACACCTCTGGAGCAACTAGGGTTAAGTGTGTTGCTCAGGGACACATTGGCTGATGTATGGCCGTGGGAATCTAACCCAGATCTCCCAAACCAAAGACATGTCTCATATCCACAGCGCCATCACCGCCTCGTGTTTAATGTATAATTTGTCCAATTTCAATTTTTTTTTATTAATAATAAAAAAATATATAATTTTCACATTGTTATAAGTAATGTAAGGTTTTTAGTAATATGTGGTTGCGGCCATGGAGAACTACAATATCAGGAAAATTCCTGATATCAAACCCAGGTGCAAAGTGCACAGAGGGTAGTTTAGGGGTCTGGGAGATTGAGGCATTAACAACAGAATAAGGGTTAGCATCTGTGAGAGCACTTGTGAGGGATAGATAGTCGTCATTATGTGCAAAAAAAATTATAATGATAATTCATGTTTTTCTTAATTTTTATGAATCTTCTATTGTTCAAACCAGCAACAAATGTTGGCAGCAGCTCATGTAGGAAAGACTAATAGATCAAATCAGATCTGAAGATAAAAAACAACAACTTTCCATTCCAGGGTGCTAAACACTTTCTGTCCAGTCAACACAGGAAGTGTGTGTGTGTGTGTGTGTGTGTGTGTGTGTGTGTGTGTGTGTGTGTGTGTGTGTGTGTGTGTGTGTGTGTGTACTCACTCTTCCAGTTACCAGGGGAACAGTAGTCTCAGCCTTGGTTCTTTCTGCTTCATCATAGGAAGGTAGCGTAGTTGCTACGTTGTAAGATGGAGGCTTGGGGTATACCCCGTCTTCCTTGTAGTTAAAGTAGGCTGAAGAAGACACAGAACCGTTTCAAACACAAAGGCAGAAGTTTTACTTATACAAAGTTGTATTTCGTGTTGGCAGACAGCAGACTTGTAACTGCATCACACATTTGCTATCACGTCCAAAAGACACTATATAACGTGTTGTTGTTCTTGTGCTTGGTCACAGGCTCGAGACTTGGAGGGGATTTTTGAACTAGTATTTCCTCATGCTCATCTACCACGGATAGCAAACTGACTTTTTAGATTACAATAAAAGTGTTTATGTAAACAAGACAACTCTCTACTGTGTGAGATTTTACTCATTGAGCAAATGTTTGACTACCCTATAGTGGTAATTTACCTGGGAAGTTTGTTAAATGCTCTGGCAAGATGTTAAACATGTATGAGTCACCTAAAACTAACAAATAAGTCTCCTAAAAGCAACCACGTTAATTTCAGCAGTCGCATTTATCGAGCTAAACCTTCATACATCAATAATTTAAGCTTATCAACTGTACAGCTTTGAATTAAGACATTTAGCCTTGTGAACAATGAGATGTGTCAAATTGTGAAGGCTACAGTTATTTGAGCATGTCAGATACGTAAATATTCAACATTTAAGTAAATACAAGTAACAGATGTGACTTAGTATCAGCAAATATGAGACTGGGGACAAAAAAAAAAAAACTGATTGGGACATCCTTAAAGGAAACATTTATTTCTGACCTATATTTTGTGTTTAGCCATCAATTCATTTATCCTTTTGAAGCTGCAAAAATACCTTATATAATGCCTTGTCTTTTTTATACATATTTTTTTAAAAGCGCAGTTATTTATTAGTCACTGGCTCAAGAAATCTTACAGGGCTATGTTCCCTATGTTTTTCCCTTGTGCAGACCAACACAAATACGACTCTCAAATGTGCCACTATTGCAAATGCCCTCAGCACCAGTAAAACATCTGGATGAGCCCCAGTCTTACCGGCATTGTCCACCGTAATGCTGCTGTATGGAGGTGGAGCGTCGGCTGCTACCTGAGGACTCTCTTCTGGGTCCTCCTCATTGGGAAGCTATAGGGAGGGGGTGGGGGGTGACATGGGTGTCAGCACTGGCTGCTCTCCATTTGAAACTGATGCTTTTAGGTAAATAAGCTTCACACTGCCTGTGTAGTAATCAATTATTATTTTAACACCCTGGCCTACTGAAAAGTATACACAATCTTAGCTTCGATAAAATGACAGAAGAATAGAAACTGGGCCTACATATTCAAGCACACATTAACATTATCAAGAGGAAATGAGCACCAACCACGTTTCTCATTTCTTTCATTCTCATTAAAAGTTCGAAAAAAATATGACTGGCCAGACTCAGCCACGCCACTCATGACTCAGCTAAACAAGATTTCTTTTTCTTTTTTTAAGGCTGGGGCTGGGCCTGTTACCGCGGTCACGTGACGCCTACCGCGCTCCCCACCGTAAATAAACATTGGCCTAACTTGTGCACGGCCACGTAGTAATAATAATAATAATGTATATTTTACTTTATATATTATTGTATTTAATGACATGGATTGTGTCTGATGACATTGTGTCTTTCATGAATTCAAGGTTTTCTAAACAAAACTTTTCGTCGAAAGATGGCGCAAATCCGACCTGGTTGGTAAGGGCACTGTTCCATGACATATAACATACACTGTAGGGAAGGCAAATAGGTTAACGTTACAGCTGCAGTGTTTACCATTGCACATTAGCCTAGCAGCTAGTGTTATGTTCTTCAATTTTTAGCTTTATTCCGATAAAACGGCACGGTAGAATTTCAGCCTGCATGCACGTTTCGTAGCCTTAAACAGAGCGGCTTATATTGGGAGAGTTAGCGAACTGCCGAGTAGCCCTCTCTGCCTGCTCAGCTGCAACATATGTTGAAGGCTAATTTTTAAGCCAATGTTTTTTCGGGGGTAACGCCATCCATTTTCCAGGCAGTATTGACAACAGATAGGCCTACTCTCCGTTAACGCTCGCTTGTCTTGCGCAACTGCATGGGCTCTCTCGCTCTAGTTTACGCTACTCGCGTAAGGGGGTTGCGGTATACCGCACTACCGCAGTAAATTATTGCTTTTCAATCGCGGAAGAAAAAAAACATACCGTTCCAGCCCAATTTAAGACAAGCCCATATGATAAATTAACACTAAAGTAAGTTCTCGGGAGAGACCACTGAAGTGGTGCTGAATACAAAGTAGATCTGCAACACTGGGTTATAAGAGGTATAATTTGCAGGTCCCATTGATGAGTTTTCCCTTTGGTGTGGATGTGATAGAACCCCATCATTTCCTAGGAAAGGTGATATCCCACCATAAATTTGTAGGATTACGTTACAGTGAAAAAGGGCACAGTGGTGACCTGTAACTGGCAAATTTCTAAATGAATAATTTCAATTAACTACAATTACTTTATCTTAACTAGTGAGTCATTTAGATGAGTAAAATAAGATGAACATGCAAAAATATGAAACGTGTCAACATATATAGACGATTTATTATATCCTCCATGCAAATATTAAATTAATAATGAACTAATATTTATTTGGTTTAAATGGAGCAATTTTCAAGGTTATTAATTCCCCTGGAAAATAACACAACAAACTCAACTCAAGTAACTGTCACTCCTAACACTTTCTCGCAATGTTTCTCTACCAAATCAAATATATCATACAATACTTACTACCTCACTGAGGTGCACTAAAATATCAACCACATGAGCAAACATAAGGATTAAAGTTGTATGCACTACCAACCATGCTAAACAGGTTAGCAAGCGGATTCTGCGGTTAAGCTAGCTAACCAGGTAGATGACCAGCGAACACACCCACTTGCTGTAGGTCATGTGTTATATATATATATAAACATTACTATTAGCATATACAGAGTCGCCGAGAAGCGTTAAATGAAGTCAACGTTACACTTCAATGATAACTAACGTTAGCTATCATACAATTAGTATAGCTTAAGGTTAGCTGGCAAAACTTTCCATATTCCTAGCATAACTCAACACAATCAGACCGCACGTCCCAGCAGGCAATCACGTAGCGTTAGCTAGCTAACGTTACACCCTCATGAACGTTAGCGTTAGCTTATACAAAAAAAAAGCTAGCTAGCTAACACGGAAGCATTAGTATCCCATTAATTAAGCTAGCGTGTTGTTAACAGCGAGCTTTACTCGATGAAAATAACATTAATCGCAACCGAATCGACCTAATAAACGACAATGACATCCTTGAATAGTAAACCGCCACTTTCTGGAAGGTGACACACCTGGGAGTGTCAGTCTGTCAACGTCACGTTAACAGTAACGTTATACCGCTGACGTTAACGCGTGATGTTAAATCTTTAACGTGTTAGTTAACGTTATTAGTAACAAATAGTGTTTTCATACCTGCTGATATCTGCCGCTCGGTTCGGCCATTCCAATTTGAACGGCTGGGAATCAACAACAGAAAAATAGACACCCAACGAAAATTATGTAACAGTACCGTTACAAAATTTGAACTCAATCCTCGCCACAATGAAAACCTGTTTCTCCCTCGACTGCTCAGTGCTTTAGCTAAAGTTACTGTCAAGCTGCAGTATTGGTTAGCATAAAACACAAGGCTTCCGGTTACTTTTCTTTTTGACTTAAATCCAGATTGAGAACTATTATTAGACAGAACATATATTGAGTTATATTTTGTTAAGTGCTAGGTAGCCTACATCAGTAATAATGTTTATTCAGTCAATGAAGAAACATTATCGCATTTGTTAAAAAAAGGAACATTTTCGTTGCTTTATTTTGAAACCAAAACTGGGCCGTTTCTTCTTTGTTCTTGGTTACTTGACGTTCAATCGATTGACGTCATTGCCCACAACAAACCCTCTATCGCCCCCATTTGGAATAAAGTGAAACAACCATGAATATCTTTAAAAAGTTTCATCTATGTGGAGATGTGTCTGGCCGGGTCTGGCAAGCGAGACAATAACGTGACTGAATTATCTTGGAAAATGAAAGTACTGCGTAAAAGTCATCCATCATCAGTTGTGGAGGAAGTACTAAGCTCTTTACACTTTAGTATGTAATAACTAACAGAGTGAAAAAATCTTGCTCTAGGAAAAGTATCATATACCATAGAAGCGCTTCCGTTTCAAGTAAAAGGCCTGCATTCAAAAATGTACTTAAGTGAATGTACAAAATGATTACCTTTTCAAGTAACCCACCAAACGTAGGCACTTGTGTGTTGATATTTGCCTCTGAATTGTAGTTGAGTAGAAGTATTAAGTAGCAGAAAATGGAAGTTCTCAAGTTCATGTACCTTAAAAATGTACTCATACATTTTAATGAGTAACTCATGAACATCAGTAATTAGCACATTGCTTATACTATATCGCTCACTTCATATACTATTTAACACACTTAGAATAATAGGCATCAATGTGCAATAAAAACAAATGCAATTGGGTCTTTTAAGGTTTTATTGTATCTTTATCTTAAATAAAAAGACAACAACAATACCTGTGACACTTTGTGTGTAAGCTCAAATGTTGGAGAAGTTATATCTCAGATTCATTTATAGTCACATTACTTGGTAGGTTTCCGGTACTTAAGCAGCACAGGGTAAGTGGTGCCTATGTGCTTTTGGTTGTAGTGGTGGCAAACAATCTCCACATCATAGAAATTGAACTGGACTTTGACACGCTCGTTGGGTGAGGTGAGGAAACAGAGAGTGTAGAGGGCGAACTCAAACTCGGGACTGACGCCAATGAAAATGCTGCCCTTAGGCTTTATGCCATTCTTCCAGCTGAACTGTAGCGCCAAGATGTGTTTGTTCTCGTCAGGCTGCAGTAAGAAAGAAAAAAAGAAAGGAGGTGATGAAAGAGAGGAGAAGCGGATGCTGAGGGATGGAAAAAACATGCAGGATCGTTTGACCAAAGCAGCCATGGACTCATTCTCATCTGTCTGAGAAGAGACAGCACGGAAAGAAATATGTGAAACAGACGCAGACTGTCAGTGTTTCACATACTTATGTTATACACACCACCTGACTTAAAACACCAATTTATGCCAAGAAAAATTACAAAAACAAATGTGAAAAGTTAGGCATCATAAAAAAATATAAATACTCATCAAAATTATCAGATAAAAAGTCAGAATTTTGACTAAGCCAAGGTTATAATTTGGACTCATTTAGTTGAAATCTTGGACTTTTAGCTCATAATTTAAGATAACATCAGGCTTACCATTCATATTTTTATGTTTATCATCCACAACCTTTCATCTATTTTCTTTTCCTGGTAGAATTGTGCATATACATAACATTATTTTTGAGACACACATTTCAGGGAAAGATTGCACTATTGGTCAACTTAGCCATTAGCTGATGATAATATTGAACATGATGATGTCCTTTGGGTGCAGTGCTTCATACAAATACATTTTCATACAGTATGCTGCATGATACCTGGAAACTGCATAGGTGATTGTGAAAAATATGCAAAGTAGAATATAATGATGCATTGTTTTAAACTACAGGAGACTCCTCATCATGTTTAAATAGAAAATGGATAGTGCTCAGTGATTTGCATTAGGCCCAGATTTGAAAGCCAAAAGTCAGAGAGCTGAGCAGAAGGTGAAAGAGTAAAGGCAGTCATAAAAGGATGTGAGGTTTCTCAACACTGGGCAAGAACAATGATGAGAGCAAGAGGTGAGACCAAGACTGCAAAGAGTGCCGCTTAACTTTAGGGAGGAGAGGAAGTAAGAAAAGACAGGAGGACAGATGACAGATTTGTCAGAAATATTGATATGAATATGTGACGGGGAAATACAATACAAATATGTTCTTGCTCCTATTGTGTTCCATCTTTGTTAAAACAAGAGACACATGTATACCTGGGGTGAATTTGCATCGACGCTGTAGCCTTTGTAATCGACGTGGCCCAGCTTCTCTTGTAGGTAGAGCTGGATCCAGTTGTGAAATCCGATGACAGTTCGGCCTCCTCTCGTCTCACCAACAAACACATGTTCAAATCCAGAGGAGTCTGGCCTGAAGGGAGGCAGACGGACACATTTTCTGATTTGTTGTAAATCTGATGTACTGTAGGCTTTCCACACCATATTGTCAGTTATTTTGTCTAAAGAATCTCTCACTTGTTACATGCAACAACAAAAAACATTTTTTAAAAGGTGTCATTTCATCAGCTCATGGTCATGCCCCAAGCTCAGTTACTTTATTGAACCTTATAACTCTAAATGTAGCGTGTTTGCAGCTAATAAAATTACTAAATTGTATTAACTCATGTGCCATGTGGACAAAATGGGGTATTTAGTTGCTGCTTCCTTCCTGAACATGCTACAAATAAGCGTTTCAGTAGTTCTTCTCACAGTAACACTGACTGGATGTGCTACACTGTGCCATTTTATTAGGGTAAGACGGTTACCATCATAGTGCCAGATTCCACTGGTGAAGTTATATTAGGTGCTGTGCCAGATTCCACCCACCTGCTGGATCCTTTCCTTGCATAAAGTTCAAACCAGATCCTGTACAGCTGCTTCTTGAATTGCGTATCGTCCTTTGGAGAGAGGTTATTCTCTACCAGGTATTTATGAGCTATCTGCAAACAAACAAGAATGTACTTTTAAATGTTGTCATTTACATTTGTAGCCACACTGGTGCTGTAGCACAATGGATTGCAATGTCAGTCGGTCGGACCATCCCTTTGGTTCAAACTGAAATATCTCAACAACTATTTGATAGATTGCCAGGACATTTTGTGCAGCCATAATCATAGTTCCCAGAAAATGAAGTCCTGACTTTTAATCGAGCGCCATCATCAGGTCAAAACTTAAATTTGTTAAATTCTTCATGGCCAAACTAATGATATTCCTAACAGCCTCAGGTGTACTTAGTGTTTGGTGCTAATAAGTAAATATTGCTTGATGAAGATAGTAAACATGGTAAACATTATACCTTCTAAACATCAGCATGTTACCATTGTCATTGAGTGCATGTTTGCATGCTTACTGTAGCATTTAGCTTCAAGTAAAGCTGTGTCTAAGTACAAGTATCTAGCATGTCTGTAAACTTTTAGTATAAAAGTAAAAATGTAATAATTTTAATTTAAGTTTATATGTATTAAATGATTATTTAAACAGTTGCTTCCTAATCTTTGCTCATTAATTATTTAGTAGAAATGGGCCTTTATGAGGCACAGCAAGATGGGAGAGTTTATTTCCCAATGTTCCCACGGCTACCTTCATAGTGGAAGTTTGAATGATGGAGTCCAGGAATTTATGGTTCTCTGCCACCTCCTCAGGGGTTACGATTTCTGGCTCGCCGGTGTCACTCACATAGTTATCCAACAGGGAGATAAAAGCTGTAGAAACAAACACAGACACTTATGTGACGACCCCTCCCAATCTGCCTGCCTGTCATGTTCTGTTCCTTTGTTTTCACTTGCTGGGAGTGGGGGGGTAGGTGGAGCTGGGAGGGTCGTCTGCACCTGGCCAACTGGGCGTGGCTTACAGAAGGCATAAAAGCCTGCCCTCCTGGGAGTCCCTCTCTCTCTCAGCTGGTCCTACTGCAGGATCCACCTTTTTGTTCTTTGTTTGGTTTGTTGCACCATACAACACACGTCACACCATTCATTCACTCATCCATACATGGAAAACACAACTGATGTAGTCTACACTTACACACGCCACTGTTACATTTATGTTGAGTTAAGTTGTATTTAGTTAAATAAAGTACTTTTTGGTTAATTTATCTGTGTGACCTCCCTTTTGTTGCTGGCCTTGAGTCAGGCAGTAACACTTATCAAAAAGTGGATTTATTCAGTCTGAGACATGGACATAATGACAAGTATGAAAGCTGAATACAGAAACCTCAGAATAAATTAGGATGTCTATACGTAAAGAAAAACAAATCCTCAGCTCTAGTAACCAGATGAAGGAAAGTGAAGCAGGTTGCTAAAGACTATGCACAAACTAAGTATAAAAATAGCAAGAAGGGCGAATTCCTCCTTTTCTTTAATGGGATAGCTGCCTCGGAGTGAACTCTGAAAACCAGCTGTGAACATAACATATATACACATAACTCAACTCCATATACAGCTCACATGATACACAACATACTGTATCTTTGTGAAAACATCACTAGACAAGAACTGCCGGAAGGAAGCATGCTTGAGTAGTAATCATGCAGAGGGGGATTTGAAGAAGCCAGTGGTTGCAGAGGAACATCTGTCTGCACCCAGCGCAGTGAACTCTGCATACTCTGTGGTCATGCAACATGCCACAGGTCGTCACAGGGAGATTATGAGTAAATGAAAAAGGTTTACTCTGACAGGAGGCGACGAGGAGGATTGTATCAAACTGGTAAACAGTGCAGTGGAATGTATGAAGAGATCATGTCTATTCAAACAATTTAGTAAGAAGCAGCCTCATCACACAGAAAACAAATAAAAGACAATAAACATTAAAGCTTGATAAATGCACTTTTGACATTCTACCCTCATACGCTTACCTAAAAAAGTCTCCTTTTTGAAAATGTTCTCATCGACAAATGTAAACAGAGGATATCCTGCTGCATCATTGTTGTCGTTCATGGCCATGCTGCCTCCAGCTTTGCCCTGCAACAGGAAGAGAACCACCTCAAACTTCAAAATTGAACTTGTGCAAATAGTTAATGTATGTAGCATGCTTCCATACATTTTGCATTCAGTCAGAGCTACCTTTGCAACATGGATGCACTGCAAAAAAAAATGCTTCAAGGTGGTACACAAAACCAACATGAGGCTCTTAAATTACAGACGGAGCAATTGTAGATGTGTTTAAGGGCCAGCTAGAATGTCAGTAAACATGTAGGTGTGTGTTTGCGTGCATGTGTGTGTTGTGTGTGGTACACCTGCAGAGAGATTCTGTAGTCTTTTCCAGGTTGGAGTCTGTTGACGTCGTTGTCCCACAGCTCCTGCACCATGGCCGACAGCTCTCTGTCACTCTCAATCATGATGCGACCGCTGGGTTGTGTTCTTGGTCCTGCAGTGGATGAGCTGGAGGAGAAGAACAGTTGATGAGTTGCTTCAAAGCTTGGTGTTAATTATCCTAGTAATTAACTGAAGTAGAATTTTGAGGTACTGGTACTATTTCTGAGGAAGATATTGAACTTTTAGTTTTTTTTAGCTTTAAAATGCAAACAGCTGATGAGCTAGAAAAACAAGATGCAGGGCTAAACAATCTTTGGAGTAATTTTACATCATGGTATTGCCAATGTATTCTGGTTTATTTTAAGGATGTGTATACTTTTTAAATGTCATTATTATGTCATTTTAATTGTGAATGTCTGTCGAAAAAGAGTATTTCACATTTTAATTTTTTTAAACTGTTAAATTCAGTCATTTACAGTGTGGATATATTTGTTAGAAACATGTCAGTGTGTCACAGTAGTCTCAAATCATCTGTTCATCATCATGTCTTCAGTGGCAGATAAAACTGTGAGCTGTGTGACTTGCGAGTCATAGAAAAAGAATCCTCTTTTCTTCTGTCTGGTGCATACAGTATGATTATTTACTATAAGAGTGATGATGTTCAATGAAATTGCTCAAAAAACCCAGAAATATTCTGGTGTACAGGTTATCAAAGAATTGGACTTGAACTGGAATGGCTGTTTTTGCTAACATGTCTTGTTAGTGATTTAAATGTTGGTGTAGACAGGAAGGCCTAAAATCTGATTGTGAAAATCATTCCAATTGGTCCTCTTTATTTTTGGACTTTTAGTAGACTTGTAGTATGGCTTTAAATGTCTTGTAAGCTCATGCGCCCGATCATGGTTGTGCACATGAGCCAATTATGGGTGGCTTGTGGCCCAGAAGTAAAATGGTTGACCCACAAGGTTGGGGGATCAATCCCAGGTCACCTGGCCACATGTCAAAGTGAGACACTGAACCCCTGCATGCACTGATGCTTTGTGTGTGTGTGTGTGTGTGTGTGTGTGTGTGTGTGTGTGTGTGTGTGTGTGTGTGTGTGTGTGTGTGTATATATAGCTGTCCACTGCTCCTAATACCTAGGATGTGTTAAATGCAGTAACTGAATTGTACTGTGTATAAAATCTGATTGTGTACTGTGAATATAGTTTGATAATAAGACATTTATTCATATTTAACTAGCCCTTTTGAAAGATAGCTTTGAATCACAAAGCCATCTATTGGCACTGTATTGGGGTGTTCATTTCAGAATTTGAATTTGACAGAATAAGACATGATAAATTTAGAAAGCCAACATATCAAAAACACCACAGCAAATGCCTTTGGAGTTTATTTAGCAAATGCTTCTTAGATGGACAAACACCTTGATAGAAACATATAAAAGTAAAGTTTATGAAGTAGTGATTTGATAGGCTATCATGAAGTTATTGTGTGGTCCACAGCATTGTAAAAATATAATTGCCTCCCCAACCTGGCTGACAACAGAACAGACATTGATGATGACACTGAGCTCTGGGATCTTCATCACCAACATCCTAGCCCCAAGCCGCATCCCATCAGCCACCAAATTAAAAATCCACTGACCTTTTCCTTTTAGTCTTGTCCTGCTTTTCTGGTTCAGCGAGGAGAAAAAGAGGGGTTTGAGGGCTAGTGAAGTTCCTCAGTGTTGGTCAGGTGCTGCTGGTTGTGGTTTCCTGTGTTTGTGAGAGCAGGTGTCTTTATGGGCATAGTAACAGTTCAGTCAGTCAGTCAGTCAGTGTATGGAGAAAGAAGGGCAGGGGCTTGTGTGTGTGGGGGGGCTGGTCAGGAGAGAGGGTCCATTTTAAAAGGTTATCCCCTGTCAGCAACTCTAGCCAAAGGGATTACACCATGTTGTCGTCTCTTTTCAATCTCAGGCTAAAACGTGAGCTCTTTGTTTCTTTAGTATTCCATTGTTTCTCTCTGTCACAGTGTAACCTCTGGATTAAAGGGTAAATGTGGGTTATGTTTCAGGTAACAAGGTGTTGTAAAGGCTTACCTAGAGCACTACAGAGAGCTACACATAGGGAAAATATTCAATTGTGGTTTGTGAATATTTCAGATGTAATATTTCATTCTAAACTATTTTAACTCTATTAAGTTTGGTCAATATTGCAGAAAATTTAAATAAAATCCTTTACATCAAAAAAGACTAGAAATATTTCTGAACAAAGTCAAATTAAAGAAAACCATTCTATCAGGTTTGACATTATTTGATCAACATTTGCTTCCTTACTAAATGCTTGTTGAATTTAAAGAGTTGTATATATTTATACATTCATATAACCCTTTTGTTTCTATTTTTATTTCTTTACTTTTTACACTGAATGCCGTCTTTATTAAATCACAAAAAAGGAAAAAACTATTTCTTGGCTTCTCCTGTCCCAAGTTACATATTCATCATTTTACAATAGCTTAAAGGCAATGGGACTTGAAGCCTAAATGTGGTCCATATTGGAGGTGTACATTTGTGTGGAACTACAGATAAACTTAAGTAAAAAAAAAGAAATAAAAAGAAAATAGCTTAAAAATACCAATGAACACCTCCAATAATATGTCTCATGACCTCACAGAAACAGTGGTTGGTTTCAGTTGGGTGTTCCATGTAGCAACCACTATTGGCAAAGTCCTATGGCAGTGACATGGTTACAGTCCCTATTTTGTCAGATCTGTAATCAAGCAAATACTGACTGACATCTTTTATCTACTCCTGAAATGTGAAAATGCAACAAATGCACTTGTTGGAGAATTGTCTACAAGCTGTTTCTGTGATTTTGTAGTTTTTCTATAATCAACTTACTGCTAACCAAGCTAGCCACAAAATCAGCTGTCTGGAGCAAACACATTGCACAAGTAACTGATGAATTACTGTTGTGATAAGTGTTCATAATTTACTCTTTTGATTTCTATCTCTTGTGGAATCTTTGTGTGTTTTTTATATTATTTACTGTGTTGCACTTCCCATGTGGACTTAATGTTAATATTTTACTGGTGTTATTTGGTTTCTGTCTGACATAAAGCACAATAACTGATTTGACAGCTAGTCTGTGAATCCAGTTTCCTTGTTGCTTTACGATACCTTTGGTCCAACTCTTGGATCTCATCTCTTTCTAAACTGTAATCACGATTACTGAATTTTTTTTCTAATACAAGTTTGTTTCATAAATGCTTCCAGATAAAACCACAAGGGTCAATTACTATCTTTACCTTTTATTGCAAGGGCTTAGTTTGCTCACCCTACACTCGCATTTGTGCTGACACAAAAGCGCATTTCCAGTTTCAAATACCCTGAATAATTTTTTTGGGGCATTTCAGCCTTTAATAGACAGGACAACTGTCGACATGAAAGGGAGGAGAGAGCGGGGAAAGACATGCAGCAATGGACTGCAGGTCACACTCGAACCCTGAGCCTTTGCATATGGGCGCCCGCTCTACCAGGTGAGATACCCAGGCACCCAGATCCAATAAATAATTGACAAAATGTTGTAACATTTATTTCTGCCAATGCATTTTAACAGGATTCTGCAGGTCCTGCATTCAAACGTTTCTTACATGAGAATGAAGTGACAGTGGGTCTGCACTGAAGGGAAATTGAATCCATGTGCATTTCAAGACTGAACAAGAGATCAAAGTAGTCTGCATTTTTCAAGCAAACATTTAACATTGATTGATTGATTTGATGCAATTATCAATATCAAACAGAACCGCCTCCATGAGATATTCCCCTTTCTGATCAAATGTAAAAAGAAAAAAAAATAAATTAACAAAATATTTCTTTGCATCTCTAGACAATATCAAGATTATATGGCCTCTCATTGACACTAAACGTTGGCAAAAATAACACTTAGAAAAAGGAGGGTGTGAACAAATCTTGGCAAATATCATTCCTACTAAGAGAAGATCTTATTTAATACCTCATTCCTTGACACATACCATAATCACAATCCCAGTAACCCTCATAAATATTTAAGAGTTCTCCATTACCTTCTATATGAAAACAAAACATTTGACTAATGAAACAACAAAAACGACAAAGTAGGGCAAAACGCCATCCTTTTCTCTGCAACACCCAGATGCTAGCTAATTGGAAGAAAACAACTTAACTGAATCAAACTGAGTCACTGGTTCCAGTATCACCGGTTGATCATTACGAGCCTCTGAGGTGTCGAAAACCCATTATGGAAAAAAAAAAGACTAAGGAGATAGTAGCTCTGTAGACCTGATGTAGAGCATAATAAAGAGAAATGATTCCACAATTGAATGTTTTGAAAAAAGACCAGTCCTATGACATTGTCATATCTAAAACATTGACTAACCACACATTTTTGATGTTTATTACCAGGAGTAATTTTTTTTTAACAAAATGTCTAATTTTACCAAAATATCTCTCTCTGAGCTAAAAGCTAAAACTGTAAGGCCATTCTTGAACAAGTGATTATATATATATATATATATATATATATATATATATATATATATATATATATATATATCACATCTGTCATAAGTAAATGTGAAAATTTGCACCCAGACATTGAATATTTTATCCCCAAGATGCCTGATCATATTCAATACATAAACAATAGTACATGGCTGTAGTGGCACTGTTGTGCTAATGCAGGCATAGTAAGTGCCACAGGTGAAGTGATGGTTATGTGAGATAAAGTGCTTTCAAATGGAGCATACAGCAATTAGATACTGCACAGGTTGTCAGTCCTCCTCATCACTCCAGAAGGCATCTTCTTCATCAAGATCCACACCTTGGAAGAGTCTGCGGCAAGAAAAGAAAAAGACGCACTCAACCAATGTTTGTTTTAATTTTATAGATGTATAGTGAGTGTCAGACCTACTTGACTGGAGAGGTAAACAAAATAAAGAGAAACAAGATCACTCACTGGTTGTAACATGGTGAATGAGGGTTGTTGAAGTGACTGTACGGGTTGACTTTGCTGAGGAGACCCAGACACAGCCAACAGAAGTATTGTCTACATGAGGTACAGGTCATCTTATTACAGCCATCCACTTTCTAGGAAGACAAAGTCAAGGTATTAGGGCATTATGGAGAGAATTTGGCAAACAATCGTAACTCACACAACCTGGGGCTGGCCATCGGGACAGTATGGAATGGATAAAATTTTTAAAAACACTTTACAACCTGGACATTTGAATTAGAATGGCTTAAAAGTTGATTATTAACATATCTGTACATCAAACACAGGCTGCAGTTTAAAAGTTATTACCGGACTACCTTCAGTCTGTCAGTCTGTGTATAAAGTAAGTAAGATAAATGCTCTGTTTAATATTTAAAGGGGCGCTATACAGGTTTAGTCATTTCTTTGCTGCTCCCCTTACAGGTTCAGAATAGATATTTGGCAACTCCAACTGTTCAGTTAAGGTAAATTAAGCTAAAAAAATAAAAATAAACTGCATCATTGCCCTTTAAAAACTGACGGCAGTGAAATCTGACCCATTAAGTCAAAGCCTGTTCTAACTGTACTGTGACCAGCAGGGGGAGACAAACCTGTATATTGGTTCCACAGCGGGGGCAGGATTTGCAGTTCTCATTTAGCCAGTCTCTGCTGAAAGACTCTTCCACTGCTTTCTGGATAACCCTCTTCCCAAAGCGTTGCTCCATGAACTTTTTCCCCGCAGCTGAGGCTGACAGGTACTCATCTCTGAGGTTGCGCAATTCATCTGTGGAACAAGGCAGAAAACAGGGACAGGAACTCCGGATTAAGATTAATAAAATGTGGTACCAATTGACTCTTTTTTTAATTGAACTTTTTAACAATCGTTTTGTAACATTTTACCATTACAGCACCTGGAAACCATTATTATTAAAAATATATCAACCCACAGGGGACTTTGTGTGTTCAGCTTTCATAAGTGAACAAACTGTACAGTTAGTTTTATATAACTGTAAGTAGTAGTTAACAAAGCATAATAACAGTAAGAGATTTATCTTTTAAATAACTCTTATTATTATTATGCTTGGCATGGCATTTAGTATTACATGTGGCAAATAAGTTAATTTCATTAGAGTATTATAACTAATTTACCCACAAAGAAATTGTCTAAAGATTTTAACTTTAGTTAAAATGCTGACTGTAGAGCATTTGGATGGCTGTTGATAGGGATTTGTCCAACATCAAGTGCCAAATAAATTGAGACATGGCGAAACAGCATATGTCTCACATTCAAATAGACATGCAGCAGACAGGATGGTGAACTGTGAAATAACCGGATACTGAATTTAGAATCAGGTTACAACAAAATCACCAGGAAAAAAACAGTCTAAATAGTTAGAACCAGAACAGAGATGGCAACACTTTTCAGTTGAAGGGCAGTATCCACTTTCAATACGCCAACCTGTTGCTACACAGCTTCAAATGTGTGAGTATTTTATTAACATGTGATGTGTGGAAAACTTATTTTCAGTGACCTTACCTGCAGGGATTTTACAGTGGGAGAGACCATGATAGCCCAGCTTGCACAGTGTGCAAAAGGCATACTGGCAGGCCGAGCAAATCCCCATGGTAGTGTCTGGCTCCACCATAACAGGGGTGCCGCATGACTGGCGGGGACAGTAGACCACATCAGCCATGAGGTCCAGACTGGACTGAAGCAGCAAACGGTCATAACGGCCAAACAGCTCCTCATCCACCAGCTGCTTGACCTGAGAGATGAAGACAGAGGGAGAGAGATGGCTCATTACAAGCGATAGGCTGGGTAAACTTGCAGAGCGAGAGTTTAGTTTAACCATCCTCTGAAAAGCACTAATTGAACTGTAACGTGACAGAACTATAAACAAACACAGGTACATTCACACACATCTTTACCACTCTCTTACCTGTGATGGTGTGGCTAAGGAGGTACATTTGGGCTCAGGGCAATTAAGGCACTGAACGTTGCCGTCTCGTATTTGGATCTGGAAGTATTCAGTCATGCAGGCCTTGCAGTAGACATGCTGGCACTCCTTAAAGCAGAGGCAGATGGAGCCCAGCTTCTCCACAAAGCAGATCCCACAGCCGAAAACCTTGCTGTCAAACACCCTCTGGCGCTGCTCCTCGTCAAAGTCCAGGAGCTGAGGTAGGAGGTCGGCACGCGGGTCCATCAACAAAACGGCCCGCTGGTCCAGTTGAGAAGGCAATGACAACTGTCGCTCAGACTTTTCCTTCTTCACTTCTAGTTTCTTTTCCTCAGCATTTTCAGAATGGCTCCCACACTGTGTCAGAGCTGAAAAAACAAAGTATTAATCTTGATAAAAAAAAAAAACATTAGGCAAAATAATAATATTTTCATGGAAGAAAAATGCTTATCATGTGGTGATTTGACTCGGACACAATGTGTTCTTGTTTGAGACCAATTAGGTTTTTCAGCAATTGTTTTATAACCAATTAGTTGGAGTGAAGAAATGTTAATTGCATGTACTGTACCTAGATAATGTACAGAAAAACAGAAAAGTATATTAGTGTTTGGGCTGACAAGTTATGGACAAAAATTAATAAATAAATCTTTTTAAACAACTCTTTTTCATGTCTGTATGTACTAAGCAAGTCTGACAAACTGTTAGAACATACCAGTGCTCACAAATCCACAACTTTTCCCACTCGCTCACTCTGCTCCTGCTACGGTGATGCAGTCACTCAAAACATAGGAAGCGGGACAACCAATAAATGAGCGGGTATCATTAGCCCCTTTCACACCACCTGTTCAAAGTGGGACTGATGTGCCTTTAAGCCACTTCACCTTTAAAGAACGCGCCACCGTTTATTGAAATAGGGCATTTTACGATCTCCCCTAGCTGTAGATAGGTGGGCCAATGCATTTTTTGTGCATGCATTGTTTTAGTCTGGTGCAACACCGGCAGCGCCGCCTCTAGTTAGCTTATTGTAATGAATGGAATTCTATGTTGCTGGTTAGCATGTTGTGAGTAAAAGGGAGCCCACAAAAAACAACAACCTAATTACTTCTTGTCCTTGCAAAAGACAGATTTGAAGACGGAATTGGGGGACAGAGTTGTTGCACCTTTAAGATGGTAGTAACAGAGCGGAACCATCGGTTGTGTGAAAGGAACAGCCAGCATGGCAGTACTACATGCAGTATGATGCGCAAGTCAACCCACAGACAGGTAAAGAAGTGATAAACCAGCATTCTCAGAAGCAAAAATTATTAACTTACAGAAACATGGCGTGAAACAGTCCACCTTCTCTTCCACTCACTCCCTTTGCCTCTATCAACACACACACACACACACACACACACACACACACACGTACATTTACAGCTATAACAGCTATTCTCACAGTCCCACACAATTCCTGAGACAGACAGACAGACAGACAGGCAGACAGACACACACTAAGACTAATAGCCATGTCAGATGAGGCAAGCTCTAGTAACTTATGTACATAGGCAAGGATATATGCAAACACACACACGACTCCAGCCCACCACTCCGGGATTGGCATTTACCGCTGTACTGAGCGGCATAACTCACCAGGGGATAGTTTTATTGCACTGTACTCACAGCATACCACTCCAGGGGTCGGTTTATGCCGCTGTTTAGATATCATGCTGCTATTACAACTTGAGAGGTACCTCAGCTAACGCAGATGCATCCACACAAGCAAAATTTACTAATTTAACAAAACACATAGTGTACCTTTGGCTACTGGGTCAGTTTTCCTGCGCTCACCAATTGCCTTACTTCCTCCCCTTATGACTTCAAGAGGGGACTGGATGCCCAGAAAGTCTATAACCTCCTCTTTGAGGAACTGGATCCATGTGAAAAGAATCACACAGCCCTGGTTCTCCTCCCACAGCTCATCCAGGCGTCTGCACAGAGAGCTCATCTGAGGAGGCACAAATGCACAAGGAGAACAAAAAGGTATTAAGGGTAATGAATGGTAAGGATAGCTTTTTTTTTAATACTACCATCAATAACTCTGAGTTGTAATACTTTACCAAACCTTGCTGACATGTGCAGGGTCAGGTTTGTATAGTGATGTGGTGAAGAATTATTTAAGGTACCATGGGTCTTACCTGTGCAACAGTCATCCATTTAGAGCTGAGAGTGAAAACTGGTGAGGATGTGGATGGATAGTCTGCAGGAAGCTCAAAGTTGAGCACTAAAGGAGGTAAGAAGCTAACATTATATCCAGTATGCTTCTCTCCTGCAACACACAGAGGAGATTTAGTTAGATCCCAAATGGGAGTGGGACAGATACATGTAAGAGTAGCAATGGAGAAGATACTGGCCCTAAAACAGGCGTACGCAGATTCCTACGCAAAGCTTGGCATTTATCAATTTGAAAGTGAGCGTAGGCTGCTAAAAAACCTCACGTCTGGTCTGACCTTGTGTACGCAAGTTTTCAAGTCAGTGTGGACTTGCGGTGCAGATAGTAACAGGAGGAGAAGTCCTCAGTTGATCACTTATCGACAAAGGCAGATCTGGCTCTTTTAGAAGACCTCTATGCACCGAGCAACAGTGCACATGTAGCCTCCACACACACACACACACACACACACACACACACACACACACACACACACACACACACACACACACACACACACACACACACACACACACACACACACACACACACACACACACACACACACACACACACACACACACACACACACACACACACACACACACACACACACACACACACACACACACACACACACACACACACACACACACACACACACACACACACACACACACACACACACACACACACACACACACACACACACACACACACACACACACACACACACACACACACACACACACACACACACACACACACACACGTAACGGTGGTGGTGGGGGGACCTTACTATACACGCCAGAAAAAGTCTGCAACAATGTTTTAGCCCCAACTGGTGGCTATACAAAGGAGACTGGATATTACTCCTCGCTTTAAAAAAGGTATAGTGTTATGTTTGGCAATGATATTCAATACAGGAAACATAACGATGCACAACATTTAAAAAGTGTCTTTAATGGCCATGCGCTCTCTCACAGCTGTTGCCTGGCTCTGGCGAGTGTTGTGAAGGCCAAAGTAAGTAATGCAACGTCTTTAATCTACCTAACTTTAACTGTATAACATCATTGCGATACTCAACTATCAACTCGTGTAGCCAAGTGACTCTCGATCATTTTTTTTTCCATTTCAAAGAGCCCCAGTTTGCTACTTACACTGAATGAGTTTGAGCTTTGCCAACCACAAGCACCTCCTTTTCTCTGATAACTTCTGGCATTTCTCTCCCTGGTTTTGAATAACTTTTGGAAGCCTAAAATTATGTACAACCTAAAACACGGCAATAATAACCATTTTCCTTGACGATGTTCGGGATCTACTCCACATCACAACAAAGTTCAGCCTTTTGTTGTGATGCTGAGTAGATTTAAGATTTAAAGATTTAATTTGTTTATTAATCCCAAGTGGGGAAATTACAATTTACACTCTGTGTACACACTTTGTTGGTAAATCACACACAGGCCTGAAATACACACACATGCTCAGGACCTATACATGCACTAATAGAGAGATGAGTGTGAGTGGTGAGTGAGAGGGCTGCCAGCTGAACCAGCACCCTGAGCAGGAGGGGGGGTTACAGTGCCTTGCTCAAGAGCACCTGGCAGTGAAGTGGCATATCTCCAGCCACCAATCCACACTCCATATTGTTTGGTCCATATGGGGACTTGAACCAGTGACCCTCCAGTTCCCAACCCAACTCCCTACGGACTGAGCTACTGCCACCCCCATATCTCCCCTATGGCGACTGCCGGTCTGATGAAGCGTCGTGAAAAACCCTCTATTATGATTATACATATGTCAAGGATGTAAATTAAATAAACAGCTAGAGTCCGATTTAATACGGCAACACTGCTGACCGCATCAGTGATCTCTTTCTATTCCGTATTCTTCCTACAGCCTATTACTTGTTAGGCTGCCAAATAGGACACACGTTACTGCAAATTAAACTGAGATGTCAGGGTTTCAATCTCCACCTCTGAAAAGTGCTGCTTCTTAGCCGGATTACGTCTGGCCATGTCGTAAATAGTAGGGGCGAGGCCTCAGAATATATTGGGGCGTGATATATCAATTACGATCGTTACCAGCCGCTGCATTTATTAATGTTCGACCATTCTTATGCTCTGATTGGTGTGATACGAACGTTTCATGAATATCACGTGAAGCCTGTCGTAAAAGGATTTTTGCGCTGGTTTCTACGCTAGGTCGAGGAGGTTCATGAAATGAACTTTATAAAAATCCTCTACATAATAGGTCTAAGGCAATATAACAAAAGTGCCTACTCCATGTGAGTTACAATTGAGTTTTGCTTAACTTGTAAACATTGCTCATAGCTCACTGTCAGCCGTACCTTTGACAACAACTTTAAAATCAGGAGGGAGCTCCAGACAGAGTTGGATCTCTCCCCCCTGTGCCGACTCCGCCTGGTGGAACTCCTCATCATAGATACTTGCTAAAGCAAGCAGCTCATCCTCCTGGGCTTCCTTGTCCTCAGACATTTACATTCCTGCAATAAAAACAATAACATGGTATGTGTTTACACACAGCTAAAGCAACTTTGTTGCGACATTAACGTCAGCTTGCTTTAGCAAACTTAACGCTAATGCCTACTGTTACTTTGGCCCCAAAGTTAACACGCTAGGTAGCAAACGTAAACTTAATACTTTTTAAACGTGGTCACCATTTAATGGTAATTTAACAACTAATTAACAACGGCGTTGATGTAGCTAGACAAGGGTAAACCTGGCATACTTAACACCAGGACAAAGTTAAGCCAAAGAACTAGGAAACTTATTTAGTTAACGTTAGCAGTGGGGAAGCATTCTAGCTAGCTATCAATATTAGCTGATGTAGCTAAACACTGGCATTATGGCTAACGCTAAACTCTGAGCTCGGCCATGCTGCAACCTTTCCTCTGTGGTAGCAGCATAAACAATGGCAACTACTCTTCTATACTGAGCACAGGTGCAACGCGCTATTATACGTGGGGTAATAGTTATAATGTGAAAATTACACGTTTCTTACCTTGTCCGACCAAATACCAGTAACTCCTGCATGGATGTATTAGCTAGCTAAGAGAACGGACTCCTGCCCATTGACTGGTTCATGGCTGGAGGCAATGTGGGTGTGGCAGCGCCTCCTGCAGGATGTTTAGTGTACTGCAACTGTACGTCATTCAAACTTTGCTAATAGTGACACATTCACATTTATTTACAAAAGGCTTTTTGTGTTTGCGTAATTATTATTATACTATTTTTCATTATAGGATAATTCAAATCATTGACACAAATTTATGTTGTCAAATTATTTGAAACTCACAATTCCTATTGACAGGAGAATGAGCCATGGGGGTTGACTGAGCCGGCCATGTTACGTAATACATAAACGTCACAGTTTTGTTCATATTACTATAGATACGTCCAATGCCAAATACTTTTCTGGCAGTATGTGTATTAATAATTATAATTTTCGAATATTAGGATTGCAGGACACCTCCAAAGATTATTTTCTTTCAGGTCAGCAACTGTATGCAACAATATATATACATATATACAGTACAGGCCAAAGTTTGAATGAGTTTGAATGAGGTGTGTTCAAACTTTTGGCTGTACTGTAATATATATATTCTTGATTAATCGCCAAACACTCTGTCCAGAATAGAGGCTGACATTTAAATTGCTTTTGTCAGTCCAAAATTCAATCAATCAAGTTTACAAAACTAGAAAACCAAGTCACATTTAAAAAAAATACAACTAATTTTCAAATTAGTTTGAATTTTCAAAATTGTTTCTAAATAATTGTTGTCCAGTGATTGATTAATCAACTAATCGTTCAGCTGTATCATTGTTTGTCAAATTGCAATTAAATGTCCTTCTGGTCAACTTTGGCAGAGTGAGGACCTGGCACTCATCTATTTATATAGCTATCAAATCTATGCTCTCACCAACAGAGATCCTTACGTGAAGACAAATAAAAGGCATTTAAGCAAATGTCCACAAAGGACACTGTAACAGGGTGTTGTAGGGTGTTCACTTATTGCAATTAATGCATTTTTACTTTTCAGTAAGCCATTTCTCAAATCACTCAAATGCTTTTTATTGTCAATATTTATTTTTGCTTTTTTTGGTGATGCGGAAACAACAGCAGCACCCAGAAGGTAATTTGTTGGACCACCATTCACACTGTTAAGTAGAAAAAAAAAACAGTACAAGGCTACCAGAGAACAACCAACAGATCATTGCTTTTGAATGAGAAAAGCCAAACAAGGAAATACTGCATGACAGTAACTTGTAGTATCTAGTTTCAATATACAGTACAAGTAAACTCAACAAAAACTCCTTCCTTCCTTTTACACATCATAATCCAGCATTCCAATTATGTATAGTGAAAAGAATCCACTACTTGGCATGTACAAACAATCCATGTGTGTTTACATGTGCCACTGTACCTATTTCGACATACTGAAATGTTTACACTTTCATGAATTATCATGTGTTTAATAGTTTTCTTCTGCACAGCCACTTTGCTTACAATTCAAATCTGACATTCTTAGCTTAAATGTGCCCAGGATGCTGAACAAAACAATCTTTGACACAATGGCCATCAAAGCAACACAGAAAAAAAAGTTTCTAACCCACAACTTTTGTCATAAAGTAGTCCATTCAATATTATTATTATGCAATATTTTTGTATTCATCAAAGAAAATAGGAAATGACATGCTAAGGTGGCTGACGAATAGTATTAATTAGGGATGCTGCTATCTGGGTCTTCTGTGCCATCAATAATCTCAGAAGAATGACAGAATCGTATGCGAGTAGCAGGACAAACAGTAGCTCAGGTGGCAGCCACAACAGTTAGTCAATGTCCATTTCAGGGAGCTTGTTCTTTGCCGTTCCCTGTTCTGGGCCAGCAGATGTGGCTTTGTCTGAGTCGCATGGCTGGTTCTCTGTTCCCTCCTGTCCATTAACTGGCCCATTTTCAGTTTTCTCCTCCTTAGGAGGCTCCACCTTGGGCTTGGGTTTGGACACAACAGGATTGCAGGCTGAATAAAGCTCCTGAAAAGGGAAAAATAAAGCATTATTCCTAAACTTTTTCTGCACGGCCCTCTTTTTGTAGATGCAAGTATTTTTAGCCACTTTGATTTTCTCCAGAGACCATTTTCTCACTTGATCAAAGCTTTTTTTTTTTTAAAGATAATTTTGGTGTTATTCATTTATTTTAAATAGCTGAAAGGAGACAGGAAACAGGGAGAGAGGGGGATGACATGCAGCAAAGGGCCTCGGGTCGGATTAGTACCCCGGTCGCTGTCGAAGACTGAGACTACATGGGGCTTGTGCTCTACCAGGCGAGCTATAGGCCGCCCCACTTGATTAGAGTTTTTAAATTAAATTTCAACAACCAGTTTGGACAATGACAACTTGTTTTATTATTCCACACTTCCTAGCTCCTACTACAAAATTGCTACAGGCCTTAAAGAGGATTGTAATGGTTTGTGTGGGGCTGACAGTTGTTCTGCTGCTGGCTGTGTGCGCAGTAGCTCAGTCCATAGGGACCGAAGTAGAGTGTTGACTGGTAGCAGGAGGTGCCAGTTCACCTCCTGGGCACTGCACTCTCAAGCAAGTCATCAAACCCCCAACTGCTTGGGCATCTCTTACACAGAGTAGCCCCTCTCCATCTCTCCATTAGCATGTACAGGTCCTGAGCATATTTGTAATTTAGGCCTGTGTTCAATGTATATGCAACTGTACAAACAGTAGAATTTCCCCTCGTGGGATGAATAAAGGCATTCTTCTGTTAATATTTTTCTTTTTTGGGCTTTTGCACTTATGTGACTCAATATCAACAAGAAAGGGCGACATGCAGTAAAGGGCCAGAGTCAAACCTGGACTGCTACCAGGTGAGCTACCGGGGCACCCCAGTGTCAACATTTTCTACTGCTTTGTATAACTCATAATTGTACACTACCTCAATTACTTGCCCTGGCATTGAGTGCACAAAAGCACTCAATGCATTCTTGTGTACAAACATGGCAACATTAAGCAATGCTATGATCATGGTCCTCCTGCACCAGTAGGTGCTTTGATTTTTTTGGTTCCAAATACTTTTTTATTTCACGTGCGTCAATGTGTGTGTGTGTGTGTGTGTGTGTGTGTGTGTGTGTGTGTGTGTGTGCCTTGAATGCACTCTCAGTACCTTTATCTTGGCCTGGATCTCTATGACTTTGACCACTGGTTCCAGAGTGAGGTCCTGATTATTCTGCTGGTTCATCTTGCTGTTCATCCAGACCATGGCATCCTTCACCTGCTTGTCCACCCGAGTCACCTCTAGCTCATCAAGGTGATCGTACAGCTCATCCTGTCGGTAGATTACACACACACATTAATGGAGAGATGGCAGAGAAGGGGGCTGCCCATGGACAGGCCCCCCCCGAGCAGTTGGAGGAATGGAGGTAGTGCATTTAGGCTGCGGCAGGGGGTGCAGCAGAGGGGACAAGCAAAAAAATAAAACAGTGGACTTGTGGTGAAAAGTAGAGACTGACTCAACTTTTGGAGAAACGCAATCCTACATCACGCTGCAGTGGCCAATTATGTAACCAGAGATCAGACTTGTTACTGTGTTTTGAGCTATGGTTTAAGGCTGTGTGAGAGTCCCGTACAGTAAACAGCAAACATCACTGATTTTATCGTTGCCACAAGAAAGCCTTAAAACACCATGAGGGTAAAAAAAAAACGAACACAAGCATTAAATAGCCTATATCTATAAACGATCTAACGGAAAACAGTGATTGTGAAATACAAAGTCTACTTGTGCTATATTTGGGTGTTAAACAACACAATATAAATGTAGCAAGCTAACGTTAAGTTACATCAACACGACTTAAGTAGTTTACTATCGGAGTTATGTTTTTTAACGCATACATGGACGTTTGGCGGTGGTGTCAGTGATCCTCAGCAGTTTTACTTCAGACTGCAGCAGAAAGCTCAGCTGTACTTGAGCTTCACAATCCTCAGGGAAATATAGTGTGTAGCTACCACACTATTTGATCAATAAAAGAGCTAAGTTACTGAAAGGCTATTTAAATCAGAAACTGCAACTATTTAAACTAGTAAATGTACTGCCCAACATTGCTTGTAATACAAGTTAAATTCAACATAAATGCAAATGCTGGTTCAGCCAGTTAGCATCACCAATCAACCCAACTCTAGAACTGGCACCTCTCCAGCTACCAGCCTACCACTTCATCCTTGGTCTGTACGGGGACTTGAAACAATTCTAGTAAACTACCAACAAAATCTAACTAAGCAATCATTTGGTAAGTCAACAAATTTGCTCTCTGTGCCAAGTTACCTACCTTTGCCTTATAAGCTTCAATGATCTTCATGTACATCTGGATTTGCCTGCCAAGCTCCTCAAAAGCTTTTGGTCTCTCCTCAGCTTCCATGTATCTCTCACATATTGGCTGGCCCATTTTCTGTAGAAAGGGAAATCAGGTTTAGTCAGCCAGTCTTCCAACAAGACAAAAGAAAACAATTAACTTCTGAAACAATAGGGATATTGTAGAGGATACAATCATATATACTCCTGCAAACATAACATCCATGTTCAAAGTCGTTTATACATAAACATGCATGTCTAATTTTTCAAATTAGTGCCTTCAACTTTGGTGCTACATGGATCACCGTCACCTGTACACAAGTCCCAAAACTGTCCAGTAAGTCATCTTGTTAAAATCAGAGTTCACTTTTGAATAGGAATAACTCTACTTAACTTAGACATCTGCCCAGTCACACACTGCATGCCTGGTTACCTTCAGTTCAGCCAATTTGTCAATGTAAACTTGTTTCTGTTGGTCCTCTCCGTCTTCATACAGCCAGTTCTCTGTGTCCTCCAGTTTTAAAGAGAATGTGTCACGATCCTACATATACAAGAAGCAAGATAAATATCACAAAAAACATGAACTGAACAACAGAACAAAACATGAAATACATTATATCTGAATTTAAGTAAAGATTAGCATCTGTTACACACACACACACACTATATATAGTGTGATCTATACTCACAGCTTCATTTACAAACTTCTCCAGGATGCCGTGCAGTTTATCCCTCATTTCGTACACATACTCTTCTACATTGTTCTTTGCGTCATTCCTCTCCTTCTCTAGCTTATCCTGCATGATCATCTTACCCTGGAATTGTCAGAATTAAAGTGTTACTGATTAGTAAGCGAAGGTGCACACCAACAAACCAATTGATGATGGACAGAATTGATTGAATATATTAATCAAATTTGATGCTCACAAAGAATAATTTAATGCTTGAATGTAACGTCATGTTTAAGTCTAAATGTTCCACTTCCTGATATTTGATAATATACCTTTAATAACAAAACCTTGTGAAATGTTACAATCATGTTGTAGCATCTGAATGTAAGCTTGTGAAGTTTATAAGCCTAGAAGATAATAAGCCTACAAGAAGCACTTGGGCGGGGACAAATCTTATCTACCCAAGTAGTAAATCTTAAAAAAACATTGAGGAAAAGAGTACTATGTTACGAGATAAAACACAGCTACTGTATTCCATATAACATAAATTGTCAATTTTTTCTTAAAATAATAAGCAAAAGTGCTCATGAGTAAGTCTTACGAGACATTCTGGGTGATTTTAAGAGCATTACCTCATTCTCCACAAACATATTTAGCGTGTCACTGGACAGTTGCCAGTGCAAATTGTTCTCTATGGGCAGCTCCACTGTCTTCGTTTTGACTTTGGGCTTCTTCGCCTCAGGGGGCAGGTCGTTCTTTTTCACCTGCTTGGCATCCTCTGCTGTCTAAAAAAAAAAAAGAAAGATGACATTGTTTTAGTATGACTAGGACATGCCTAAAGGCCATGTTAAATATTTAACATGGTTAATGTTTGTAACTGTATGTATGCAACTGTTGGACTATTTTCTCACTCAGTTGTTCACAAAACGGTGAACCTTACCCCATCCTTGCTTGTAAACGACTGAGCCTTTTGGGGATGCTACTTTTATACCCAATCGTGACCAATTAACTGGTTCACCTGTGGTCCAAACAGGTGTTTCTTAAGCATTCCTAAACTTTCTCAGTCTTTTGTTGCCCCTGTCCCTGCTTTTTTGGTTACAGGCATCAAATTCAACAAGTGTTTAAAAAGTGAATGTTTGCAAAAAAAAAAAAAAAAGAAAAAAAAGTTTATCAGTTTGAACATCTTGTCTATGTAGTGCATTCAATTGAACATAGGTTGGAAAAGAAAAGGTTCAAAGCAATTAATTTGTTTTTTTATTTATGTGTTACAAAACATCCCAACTTAATTGGAATTGGACTTGTAGTTGGAAAATGGTAAAAAAAAAAATTATTCAGAATTATTACTATAAAATTGAGATGAGCCGGATACCTGGCTGAAACGAAACAAATGTAGTGTTTTCAGTCCTTAGCCTAATAAAGTGTTTCCCACAGACTGACTTTGTGTTGATCTGCCAAACAATACGTTTTTGGGGATTATTTCTACTGTTTAAATGGTTTGTATTCTATTTATACTGTTATATATTATTTAAGATGTAATAGCTCTAGAGTTTATAGCCTCTTTCAATGGCAGAGCTCTGTTTTGGAACACTTTGTTGTTGGTTTCTTAAAAATACTGGTTAGAATGACTCTCTGGCTGCGGCACATTTAGGCGATATTTAAACAAAAAAGGAAGTCGGAAGACGGAAATAGGTAAAGAAAGAAGGAACCTTCCTTCATCATTTCCTTACTTCATTTCCAATTTCCTTGCTACTTTTGTTATTTCCTTATATCCTTATTTCCATACTTTATTCCTTCCTTGTTTACCTCCTCCCTTCCTTTCTAACTTCCTAGTACAGAAATAGGGAAAAGTAAGGAAGAGAGAGAAGAAAAAAAAATAAAATAAATAAAAATAAATAAAATAAACGAAAGCTGGTAAATTCAACCATACACAGTATCCAAAATGTAGTGACACTATGGTGATTGCCTTATTGCCCAGCACAAGGTTACCTCCATCTCTTCAGCCTCTGATTTCTTTTCTTCGTTGTCTCCAGCCCGAAGTTTCTGATCCTCCTGGTCCACCTGCATTTTGTTCTGACACACGGTAACAAAAGGAAAGACATATAAAAAGATAACATAAGGCATTATGTGGCTGGTTTTATCCAAACTTTGGGTTTAGAAAATTTCAACGTGTCTCCATTCAAAACCAAAAATCACAGAACCAACCAAACACGTATTTGTAAGAAGTTGTAACACTGAATTTGACTTGACATGATTCAACTGGTTTGTGCAAATCATTTTGTATGTCGATTTCTTTTTATTTAAGAAAAAACATTCTTTTCCCTCCATTCAGAAGAAGTTTGTTGCCTTTTATCACGCCACAATATCCAAATAAATGAAACTAAGCTATTTAAGCTACTTAAAGGTAGTATTTGTTGCAGAGCTTTTTGAGTGACATTCAATCAGTAGAACACAAGGAAAAGGGCCAAACTCTGGAGGACAGATGATAATGAACAACACAAAATAAAACCATACAAAATACAAGAGAGGCATTACCGAGAAATAAACGCAGCCCCTTGAAGCTGTGCTGAGTTTATGTCAAGACATCTTAATTCCACAGAGATGACTTTTCAAACTGACTATTGAAAACCAAGCTGTGGCCAGACTGACAGTGAATAGGATCTCGGAGGTGAAACTCAAAGCAAACAGCATACAAAAATCAGGAGTATGTGTGTGTGTTTCTCTGTCATTATTCTCTTACACCCGGTGCAAATACACAGAAATACACACCTCCTCCTCCTTCCCTGTCTGGTCCGTTTCCATTGGCTCTTCCCCCTCAGCTGTTTTTATGACCTCTACAAGCGAGGCACTCGATACACTGAACATGCCGTGAACGTTGACCCGAACCTTCACCTTTATCTTTGCACTCTCCCCAGATGCCTGAGGAACGACATTCTGGATCAGGAACTGGCCTGTAGGGCAGAGGAAGTAGTTAAAGGTTAGAATAGGTGAGAATATCTTCTTATTAGGGGAAGGGGAAGGAAACTAGGCTGAATCACAAGAAAATATATTGCAAATCTGCAGTTTCCAGATAATTAAACTGTTTACATGTCACAGATTCAGTGACATTCAGTCGAAGCGCCTGTATACAATCGCAATAGTTCTCTCTCTCTCTCTCTCTCTCTCTCTCTCTCTCTCTCTCTCTCTCTCTCTCTCTCTCTCTCTCTCTCTCTCTCTCTCTCTCTCTCTCTGTTGCTGTCAGAGAATGAAACTATATTTAAATAATGTCAATGTTAATTTAATATATTGAATTATCTAAGCTCTAAGCTGTTTAAGATGTTTCTAACAGGATTCAGAATGTTGAAAGTTTCCTGTCAATAAAAGTAAACAGTTGACAATTCACAATACATTATCTTCTGTTCATTTTAATACATATAAATTGTTAAGACTATTAAAATTTTGTATATGATATAATAGACCCAGTGATCGGTATTAATCAATACTGCTTTCAGCAATCGGTGATCGGCCCCAAAAATCTTGATCGAGCACCCTTATATATATATATATATATATATATATATATATATATATATATATATATATATATATATATATATATATATATATATATATATATATATATATATATATATATATATATATATATATACACACACACACACACACACACCTAACATAATACACCCACACCCCCACGTTGAACTTGCAGTACCTATAGTGCCGTTGGGGTAGGGCAGCTCCTTGGGGTTGTTGTAGTAACCTTCAAGGGTAAAGGGCTCTTTTCGGAAGAAGGTCAAAACTTTGGAGAAGGGAGCTGCATGGTTCTTTGGGAAAACCTCACAATCACTGTAAAAACACAGGAGTTCAACAAAGCAACAAAAGTAAAGATCATTCAAGTAAATATTTGACAGAGCTATACTAGTCAGGATTTTAAAAAATCTCATAAAATGTGAATGTAACTGGCATAGATTTCAGATAGTGGGTGTGTGTGGTACAAATGGACTATGGACATAATGTGCAGGTGTGGCAGAAAACCCTACAGGTACATGCATCTGAAAAGACAGGGGCAGTAGGCAGGTGTGGTCTTGAAAACCAATCCCATGCAGACTTCTAACCTTGTCTTAACTGAGGACAGACTGATTATCTATTATTATTATTATTATTATTATTATTATTATTATTATTATTATTATATACTGTATATTATATTTTTTGGCAGTTTGCAGATTATCTGTATCTGTGTTTTATTTGTCTGATAACCGATAAAGTCAGTTGAATATTGACTATTGACTCAATTGACGGCTACAGCTCTGTGTCTGTCTCTGCTCCGGTTTCACTCCCCACTAAGTTTGACTTAATGTCCCGCGCACAACATTATCTGACTCTTTTTCTGTGTATTATGTTGAAAGTTTCTAATTTATTAAATAACTGCTTAAATCATCTAAAACAATGTTTTGTGTTGATTTTGTAACATTCTACAATCTTAATTTTGATTTAAAAGATTTTCATTTTCACTGTAAATGCATATTGGTTATAATAACTACTAATAATTGCTATAGGCCTTGGAAAAAACAGTATGGGGCGATTCCTAGTCTTAACTGCAGGTTTGGAGATTTAATATTGAGATTTGTTGAGTACATTCAGCTGTTAGACTATTAGTGAGAACTATGGTATAATAGACATAATACAAAATAACAGAGATGAAAACATTAAACTCATATGGAAATTACATTTTAAACGTTTTAAGTACTCTTAAAAACTAACTCCTTAAAGCTCAAACCCCAGAATATCAGTGAAGTCCATTGACTAAAGTATTAGCTTTGCAGAATCTTGTAAAGCACCACATCCAAATTAAAAGGTGTGATGAACTCTCTTATTCTCCCTATGAGATGCAAACATTAGCCCTCTGGGATCTTACCAACTGTTTCTAATCTTTAGGTCGAGGTACAGACGTTTATTTTTAGGACAACCTGGGCTATCAGGATATTTATGCTGCAAGGATGTCACATGAATGTTTAGTTATGACTATAAAAAACAAAAGAATAATCTAAACGCAAATTGAATCTCACAGGAATTAATTCATAGATAACAATAAAGAATCAAATCACAGATAACGAACCAGACTTTTGGCTTTTAAAAAAATGTTTTCCAAAGTCTTGGCAATAAGGGGAAACAAAAATTAGTTGTTAGTTGTCTCATTTCCAATGTATTTCCTGTCTACTATGAGACCTCCAGAAGCCAAATCACACTATACACTTGTTTGTTCATACAAGACACACATTTCTCTGTGCCGGTCACAAAGTGATCCTTCTCTCAGTTAAAGGTATATTTTAATGTTGTATACAACATCATTGGCCCGAGTGTGAAAGCTACATTGTGTAAGAATTTCTCCCATCTAGCGGTGAAATTGTATATGACAATCAACTGAATGTTACTTTCTACCCCCTCCCATTTCAAGCGCATTTTAACTCCTATGGTGAACAAACGCAAAATTAGCATTCATGAAAGTTCCTTCCAGTCTAATAATAGTTTCATGTTATTTTAGTAGCATTTCATTGCTAACATCAGCTATCAGGTTCCCAAACAAAGAGCCCAGAAGGTGAAGTGGCATCTCTCCAGCTACCGATCTGTACTTTGGTCTTTATGGGGACTTGAACCAGTCCCAACCCAACCCAACCCAACTCCCTACGGACTGAGCTAATGCCAACACCCGTAGAATGGCAAATTCTAAGTGTACGAGAATACATTTGATTAGTTGGTAGATTAGTTGTTTGGTAGTTACACAGGAATGAGCACATTTGTGCTAAGAATCAACACAAAAAGTTAAACAATGGAGCTTTAAGTAGAACAACTCCTTATTTGATGTTTTCAGATAAGGCTGACAGAGATCGTACCTCAGTCCCTCCTCTGCGGCTGAATTCCATTTTAGAGAGATGGAGTAGGGGACAACATCTGTAATGGAGAACTCTCTGACTTTGAATGCTGGCGACAAGATAGCACACTGAGGAGAGGAGAAGCAAAATACAAAAACACAAGTTACCAAGGCTCAAACCTTTGCATCAAATTATTCTGACCAAAAGCAAGAAATTCCGTATCCAACTCAGATATTAAATTTCCACTGAAAAAAGAAAAACAAGATTTGATTTGTATTTGTGAAGCTTTAACCGGCTGTTTTTTTTACTTAAAAATATACGTATATATGAAAAAAAAATAATTTAGAAAATACATCCAAATGTTTTTACACAAATCATTAAAGAACAACAAAAAGGTTGCATCACTTAATTAAGCATGTGTTTCACATTACTCCCACTCTACTATCACAGCTGTCAGCGATGGAGTTTGCTGTGTGAGTCACCAACAGGACCAACGTGTTGGTCATTCCAGGTGAGCTGTACCTGCAGAGCACAGCCTCTAGCCACGGCCTCGTCTGCGTTCAGGGTGGTGCTCAGCTCTTTGCCAAAGAATTTGCTGATTCGCTCTTTAATTGCGGGGATTCTGGAAGCACCACCCACAATCTCCACTGCATATATATCTTCTTTTTTTAGCTCTGAATACAGGAAGCAGGAGAGAAGGAGAATACAAAACAATATTGTTAAAGTTTACAATGTCACAGCTTTACTTTACAACAGAAGTCTTAAGGTGAAACCATAACACAGGATATGCCTCTTTAAAATTTCAATCTTTTGGTGAAAGCACAGTACTCAATACTAAACACTACTACTCTGGTATACCCATATACTGAATATGTTTTAATTAAATATTTGCCATATGATCAGAGTGGACAAGCAAGAGCAAGCATAGATCGAGGACACAAAAAATTATCTAAGGAAGGCAAGAAGGCAGGGTCCAGAGGGAAGGGCTGTTTCAGAAATATAAGCAAGTGTGCACGTGCTGACGGGGATAGTCCAGCTGCTATTAAAGTCAGATGTACTCACTGGCTTGTTCCATGACGTTGCGCAGGGGACCCTCTACTTTGGCCAGCAGCCCCGCACACATCTCCTCAAATTGACCTCTGGGGACACATGGTCATAGATTATTAACACACACACACACACACACACTTATTATTTTTTTTAAAGATAATTTTTAGGGCATTTTAGGCCTTTAATGCCAGGACAGCTGAAGACAAGAAAAGGGGGAGAGGGGGGGGGATGACATGCAGCAAAGGGCTGCAGGTCGGAGTCAAGCCCGCGGCCAGCTGCGTCGAGGAGTAAACCTCTATATAGCTTCCAGCTGAGCTATCCGGGCACCCAGTAATGCAGTTTTTAAAATGTGTGCTATAGCAGCCCTCTTTATTATTCAGACATTGGTCCATATATTAAAAAAAAAAAAAAAAAAAGACTGCAAAGGCTTCACATAATCAATAAATAAAGCAGACAGGTTGCTTTATTTTTACTGGTCCACCTTAAGCAACAAAGGCACAAAAGCCCATTAATTATAGTGTTTCACAGGTTCTTATTAATGATTTTTGTTATACATATTGTATAAGAGACTTCATCCTTTTAATTACTAAAGTAATGCTGCATCTTCACCTGTTAAGTTTACCGGAAACATCAATGTCATTCATGAAGCACTCAATGTTGAGAGGCAGGTCCGAAGAGTTGGCACTCATCAGCTTCTTGAGCTTCTCACACTCTTGGTAAAGTCGGACCAGCGCCCGGGGCTTGGACTTGACGTCCAGCTTGTACTTTTTTCCAAACTCCTCACAGAAGTGGTTGACCAGGATGTCATCAAAGCCCTTTCCACCAAGCTCTGCATCAAACGCTGTGGCCAGGATCTGATGGTGGTGGAAGACAAGTCGTAAATATTTGAAAATGATCAACTTAATGGATCATTAGAACATTTTATATCACTTCACATCTGTATGTCTAGGATGGGTGTGGGTAAAGAGAACAAATGAAAAAAGTAGATTTGTGTTCAACAGTTACACTCAACATGTGCCCTTTCTTTAGCTACATTAGGTACCACAATTTGGTCAGGTGCAAAGTATCTCAAATTGTTTATCAATTAAATAAATTGAAGTGAAGATAAAGTGTTTCTATTAAAACTACTTTCTGGTTTTGGCCTACTTTAGTTGTGAGGCACCCCACATACTGTATATGGAAATCCTAATAAGAAATAACATGTGCAACGTGTGATTATTTTTAAATCATTGGGTTCATCTTTTTTTTTTAACAATTCAGCAAAATTATCATAAAAAAAACATTGCTTGGTTACTAGCACTGCTTACCATCCTGTTTTATCTATCCCCACATAGAAAATTATGAACATTTTGGCAAAACCAGCCAAGAACATGCTGTATCAACACATACTGCCCTAAAAACCTTTTCAGCGTGAGTATCACTTTTCAGAATGTGCACAAATTATTCATCACTCACCTTGAGCTTTCCCTTGTTGAAAGCACAAACTGACACCTGGTAACCAGAGTGGCCCACATCCACAAACACCACTATTCTGGCCTTCTCTTCTGGTGCTGGCAGGTCCTGTTTGTAGATGCCATATGCCAGAGTCACTGCAGCAAACAGGCATAATCTGGTGTTAGGTTATGCCCCACAATTATGCCTAACCTCTGACCTATAGAAATCTACCAGACTGGAGCACGATAGGCTCGTTCGAGATGAACTGCGCCTCGCCTGTAAAGTAGACGAGAGCAGGCGGCAGCAGCAGGGGGCGGGGACAAAAAGCTGCAGTAAAGTCGGACAGTTTCCAGCCGATTCCAGCCGCCTTCAGACTGGACAGGAAGTGATAAAAATACTGTGGTGCAATTATGATTTAATAAAATATAATCAGACTCACAAATCAGCTGCTACACACTCTCTAGTTGTTTTAATTATGACAGAGTAGTTCTCAGAATGTTCTACATGAGATCTGTTGCTGATGTTAATTAACAACAGACTGTAGATGATCAGTGATCTGAACGGATTTAGTCTCTCTGACTTCTTAACATCACTATCAGCCACATAAGGTGTGTTCTGTACAGAATAAGTCTTTAAATCAGACAAATAGCAACTAAAATCCCTCCGATTAAAAACAATAAAAAGTTGATGTAAAACGTCATCATGTTGTAAACCAATCAGCTGTTAAATCAGCTGAGAAGCCGGAGTTTCCCAGCATGCTCTGGGTCCGCCTGGCTCTTGCAGTCGGTGAAAAGCAACTGCGCTGCCTGCGTCTCAGAACTGCGGCCGCCTTGCTCTCGTGAGATTTCCGTTGCCCACGTGTGCATGATGTCAGAGCAAGTCGGGATCAAGTCGGACACAAATCTACTCGGCATGCAACGGGCGCCGATCACCGGTGATCAATTCTGCGCAGACCTGGCTCATCTCGAACGAGCCTATTGTTAGCTGAGTGGTTATAGCGCATGTCATATAACCACAACAAGTTTAATTCCAGCCTTTGGACTTTTTTTTTTATTTTTTTACATGGCATACCCCTCTTGATCTCTCCCACTTTTACCCTGTCACATAAAGGCAAAAATGCCAAAAAGAATTATTCTTAAAACAAATGTTTTTAAATGCCTACCAGACTGAAAATACTCACAAATAAAATGTAGGCATAGCTTTGACAGGCATTTGTTTCACTACATCATGGGAAAGTTACAAACTAAAATATAAATCTGTTTCTATGTTTATGAAAATATGCTTTAGCACTGTTGTGAAATATTTACACAGATGTATAAATATGGCATAGCTCAAACCATGGAACCAATGCCTTTTGCCAAATACTTATCTAGAAGTAGACAACTCAATACTTTTTTGTAGCTTCCTTAAAAGAGGTGACTGCTCTAGGAGATAAAAACAACAGCTCACACAAAATAGCATCTACTATTGTTGAAAAGCCCGATTAAACATTAAAACAACCTAGAAACATTGATTCAGATGCTGCTAGTCCTGCAAAGAGAATAATTTGTTTCAAAGTACCTGCAGTGGTCTCATTCATTAGGCGTAGACAGTTGAGGCCTGCGATCTGAGCTGCATCCATGACAGACCTTCTATCTGCGTCAGTGAAATAGCTCGGGACCTGGGAGGGATTTATGATTTAAAACCCAAGTATTAACTGTAAGGCATTGAAAACGCCAAAAAATTTCAACAAGTTAAAACGTCTACCTTTATCCTTGTGTGAATGATCACTTTGAAAACTATTGATAAATGAATCGCCTACACCACAAGATGTCTGGATAATGTTGTCGTCTTAGATACTCTGGGTGCCATAACAAACATTTGCTTGTAGAAAAGGGCTAAATTTAGCCTTTGGGCACGGTAATAATAACATGTTGTCCATATCTAGGGCTGATGCAAACTAGAGATTTAGATTTTAGCTAAGTAACAGACTATGTGTGAAATCTGTAACATTACATAACAGATGCTGCTGGTAAACGTTGACTACATATATTGAGCACAGCAAGAAACACACACATCCCACTCTTCAACCAAAAGGTGCAAGAGAGGAAATAACGCTTTCAAACAATACATCTGTTGAAGTACATAAAGCTCAAAATGTCACATGAACAGAAGTTAATACATTTATACACATTGGAGGGCAGCTTTCAATGGCCATTTTATGACCCACACTTCTTGAAAATGCAAGAGAAAGACATTTATAACTGCCACTCAAAATACTGGGATGTCAATGCACTATTTCACCTAAGTACAGAGAATAGTATAAAGACCAGTACGTAAAGTGAGTTGTATGTCTCTTGAAGCCTCATCAGTCCAATGCCACATCTTTAAATGAACTATGTGACATGATCCAATAAAAAAATAAATAAATAAACAACACCTCATTAAACATTTAAATCCAATGAATACATATGTTGCCACAAAAAGCCAAAACACATCCAGTTGTACAAAGATATGCTGATGCTGGAATTTCAATTTCCTTGCAGGAGTCATCCCAAAAGGATTAATAAAGAGAAGTCTAAGTCTAATATTTTCACATTTATAAACAAAGCACTGTACTCTATTAAGATGTTTTATAGATTTTCAGACGTCTTGCTGAAGCCGTAAAACCGTTGCGGATGTTTCCAGAAATGCTTACCGAGATGACACAGTCCACAACTGGTTTTTTCAGTGCACTTTCAGCAGTTTCCTTTAGTTTGGTCAGCAGCATGCCAGTGACCTGCTCGATGCTGAACACTCTCTCCTCCTCCATGTACATCACCTACAATTGAAGAGAATTAGGAACATGATTACATTGAGGCAAATTGCTTGAATAGCTTATAAATAAGTTTAAACAGCTATAAATAATAACAAAAAAGGCAGCCAGTTTCATTGAACTCATTCATAACTCATTGAAAGCTCATAAAACAGGACCTTAGAACTTACAGTATATGTATATAGTATGTAAATATGCAATCTAAAAACCCCTTAATACAAGGAGTGATTCTGTGGGCATCAACAGCAGGTTCAATCCTCTGATAAATCAATTTTTCTGAGGACTCGCGTTAATTATCTCCACAGAGACACAAAATGTTTTGAGTGTTAAGGTCCTGACAAATCAGGGAGAAGATAAAGAACTAGTGGCAACAAAGGCCTCACGTCACATGTGTCTTGGCCAAACATTTTGCAAAAACTACAGTCGACGGCCAGCTGGAACGTACGCTCTGCCCCTGCGTAAGAGGAAATACAGCAGGCAGCGGGATTCTATTTGTCATTCTTAGAGGGAGACCAATATTCAAATTGTTGCTATGATACATTCAACAAGACAGTGTTTGCCCAAGTCAGCCAGCGGCAGCACAGAGCCTACGGCCCCTCTGCTTCACTCCCCGCTGAGGCGACAGCGGAGACCAGGAGATGGCTAGCTAGCCCGTCCATCTCCTGGGCTGTCATCTGTCTCTCTGCAAAGAAGTCTCCCTGCGGTGGGGAGTGGAGGAACCAAGCAGCTCGCTGAGAATAAATGCCAAGACAACCAATAAAACAGCTTAAGACAGAGGCAAGAAAGACTGTTTTTAGGATAAAGAAAAAGGACTGTATAGACAGGGGAAAATAACATAGAAGAGCAGCTATGATTTAGAGAAAAGAGCATTAGCAGGGTACTGAGGTGTAAGCAATATAGTCAGGAGTAAGCAGTTTTTAAAATTTTCTGTCTGTTAAATTTAATTTTCAATTGACCTAGTTCAGCATACGGTACCACTGATAAATACAGCACCTGGTTGTTGTGTGTGCTAACCCAAGCCTTACTTTGACATTTTGTAACAAAACAAGGCTTCTTTTTGGTTACCTATGTAATTTCTAACACAGAATAGTCCATATTCTTATTCTTACTTTAATACCGATGGATCCAGAGGGCATCTGTGCCAGGTCGTAAACCAAGTTAGACTTGGTTGACAGAACACAGGGGTCTGAAAATGCCCTGCCATGGAATCGCTTGAAGCCCTGCACCGTGTTCTGACAGTTGGTCACCACCTGCACATAATGAAGACATGATTAAATAAAATAAAGTTACCAGTTTCCAATTTGATTGCATTTAATTACAAGGAACTCTAGGGATGTTAACAGGGCAACTGAATTGCACTTACCTGGCTCTTTGCAGCTGCTCCTATAGATCGATTTCGTGGGCCAAATGATACGAATGACCTGGAAAAAAATTTTTTTTTGCTATAACGCACATGCTATTATGAGCAACCTGCCTAAGTTCATTGTATTGTCCACCTAAATCTGAATACACCCTATAATCAAGACAGATTTACTTGGCAGTTAAGTTATTACATGGTGTCATGCCTACACATGACATGACATGACATTTCATAGCTCAACACACATAAAACTGGACAGACCGTTTCCCATGTGTGCAGCAACACTAAAGTAAAATTCAATGTGTAATATGAGCTTTCTTAAGATAATTTCTTACAAATAGTTGCTAATGTAAAAGTGAAATCTCCCACAAATGTAGAAAAGTATACTTTTAACCTAAGACAGATTGTAACCTTTTTTCATGTAAAGCTTTAATGAAACCAGGATTGTGGCTGGATATAGGCTTGTTACGACATTGTCACAATATCCATCTCTCTCAGTTCAGGCAGTACTGTATGAACACAGTCTGAAGTGGTGTAGTCAGTCCACTTGTATCCCAGTAGGGGTGGAAAAAAAAATAATTTGATTCTTAGATGCATCACGATTCTCTCTAGAAATCTTTGATGCTCGATTATGATAAGTTAATAATTGATTATTTAAAAATAAAATAAAAAACAACAACAACTTAGAGTTTAGGCAAGAATGCAGAAAAAAACGTCCAAGAGGAATAAAATAAATAAGTTTTCTATATACACATGATTTAATATGACATATATAAAATAATTTGGCAAAACAGAAAAAGGCTGTTCATCTACTTCATCACATTACATCTGACCACCTCATGTTTCATGTTCTAAGAAGCCAATTCTCCACCTTTAAACATGACTCAGCCTCCAACATGGAAGATTACTGTGAGAGAAGGTGACTTTAACAAACATGTTTAAGGCTTAAGCATGGAATGACTACAAAATAGAAACCACAGTAGACAAAAAATTAAATTAAAAAAAAAAGTTTTAAATCATTAAAACTTGTGTGACAAATACTGTATGTCAAAATCTAATAAACTCAGCTTTATATGTAAATCACACATGGTAATGTACATTAAAAAATTGTTGCATCGAGAATCGGTTTAGAATCAAATCGTTGGCCTCTGAATCGGAATCGAAAGGTACCCAGAGATTCCCACCCCTGTATCCCAGCAGGTTGTGGTCTAAACATGCTCGTCATCCCTGTTAGACACAGATGTCAGAGCTACAGTCGCCGACAACACACAAGTGCAGTTAGTGATGTCAAGGAAGCGTCAATGCAACACGCTTGAGGAAATTGGCTCAAGAGGCGCCAGGTCACATCTTGAAGCAAGATCAAAGAAAACTTAACTTAGTTTTATGATATGTTTTTTTTTTTTTTTCTCAAATTTGTATTGATGTGAAGGGCAGAGCAAATGGACAGAAGAACATTTAGATAAAAATAGAGGTAACTAAAAGGAAAAAAAGAAAATTGTAGTACCGTAAATAAAAATGAACACTATTTAACAAAGATGTACACTAGTTTTAGGGCAACACTTCTAAAAGGCAATGCTCATCACTGTTTGATTAATGGTTTACATTATTTTGATGAAGTATATCAGTGTCACAAGATACCAGAGGCCAGACTGATGCATTAAAATTGCATATTTGATTTGACCAATAGGCAACTTCCAATACTACTTATTATTATTATTATTATTAGTATATATTTTGTAATTGTATTTCTACTACAATCACATGATAGATACTTTATAGATCTCAAGGGGAAATTCAAGGTCCCAGAAGCTTACAGACATCTCACACAATATACACATCATAACAGGATGTTAAAATAAAAAATTAACAAATCCTCAAGAATATGGATATGAATATACACCTACAGACAGACAGACAGACAGACAGACAGACAGACATAGAAAAGTAACTATATTTACATACTGTGAATCGTTTTTTTTAAATCGAGAAACGTTTTTGAATCGAAATTCGATATTGAATCGAATTGTGACATTTTCTGAATCGTACACCCCTAATATCTGATGAGGTAATAACACATCAAGAGATATTACATTTTAAATACAGGGTATACAGCCTACTAATGTTGTTATAAGTAGTCATATTCTCAACTCATTAACAAAGCTAAATTGCACATGCACACATGACAACACCTTACAAACGACGCCAAAACAACTTGAAATAAATTAAGATTTGCCGTGTCAGCCGAATGAGCTAAACTTCAACGAAATAAAAACAAATAACTTGATTCTTTAAAAAAAAATGTATAGCCTAGTATAGTTAAAATCATAGACATTTTTTATTAAATACTGTTAAAATAAACTGTAACGTTATATATTTGGAACAAAACTTGCTAGAATATTCTAGAATACGTTGTATGCTTCCAACAAGCGGTTGGCTGCTGTCGTCATCGTTAAGAACATAATGCAAAGTGCACAGTTTGCCACACGGGGGACACCGGTTGGGTCGGACCATTCGCCTTCAAGACATGAACATTGTTAAGAAAGGGAATAAACACAGCCCGCACGTGTTCGTCGTGGGCAAAAGAATCACGTTTTCAAATTATACAGTAACTGTACTTAAAACCATAGCTAGACAGTTAAATAAACTCAAAACGGTAGGCTTAGCTAACGAGAGAGCTAACGCTAACTAACAGGGGTTCCATGGTTGGTGGGAGAACGAGCTGTGTAACGTAACGTTAAGGATTATTTCTAGATGGTTCCACGATGCGCAGAACAATATTTGCATCAGAAGTCCAATAAATAATAACTGTATTTTATGTACTCACGGTGTGCATCTGTCGCTGTACTCGTTAGCGACAGTCTCGATCCCTCCGGCTCGGGCTACAGCTACATAGCAGCTTTGAAAGCCCAAGTCAAATCCCACCACTGACATCTTCAGCGATACGACTGTCTTCTCGTGATCTACAGCTCCACTTACAGAAATAAAAACAAACGTACAGCTTTAAATGGATGTAAAAAAGCAGGTGATGTAGTTGTGTTGCACTGTTAAATCCGGCTACTTATAGTCATAATCCACACCACTATTACCGGTGTCTCTGCTCTGTGTTGGCAGGCAGGCTGCAGCAGCAAGGTGGTCTAACTGACTTCGCGCCGGGAGTCATCGCGAGATCTATGTAGCAGATAGCTCTGGACCTTTCTAGAACCATGTGGAAATGTTCTCCAGTACTTTGTTTTTTGGGATAAATATCCTTGCATTCCTTACTATTGAGAGGTCATTTCGTGGTTTAAGATTCAATATGAATGCAAATTGCATAAAGAAACCATTGACTGATTGTTTTGATCATGCCTGGGATCAACTAGGTGGGAAAACAAAAATAGACTGCTGCACGAGGATGTTGAAAGTATGAAGTCATACACAAGCCTACCACAGTTTAAACGCGAGTGAAGAAACCACAGCTACACTGCATTTTCACAATTTTGTAACTTCTGCTACTATTGTTATTTTTCGTCATATTCTATTATCATTACTGCGTGCTATTATTATTGCTACTGTTCATCATATTATTCCATTATACCATTGCTATAATTATTATTAGTAATTTCTATTGTAATTGTGGATGCTGTGCATCTCTCACCCCCAATAAGTAATTGTTTATTTGAGTTTATTCCACCTTTGTATATTAAGCAAAAATGTGAACGATATACAACATTGTAGATACTAATTTTTTTTTTTTAAATGATAAAACATTGGCCTATAACATGCTTTATTGGTGGGATTAAAATACTGTTTAAGAACCCATGGAAAAGAATTAATTGAGAGACGATGATATGTCCCTGCACCTCTGACAAAAAGTAAATATAGGTAGTTGAATGGTGGGTGGGAGCACTGTGTCTTACACAGATGCACAGCACAGCATCCGAAGATATGTAAGTAAAGCCAAGAGACACAAATTATGTGTAGGCTAAATTAAGATTGCTTTTAAGGAAGATGTATTTTTGTATTGTAAATCAATAAAATAAATCATTTAGATCATTATTATTATTAATATTATTATTATTATTGTTAGATTTGTCATATTTGCATTGTATTTAAATCAAAGCAATAATAATTAAATTCAAACAGGATCGAAAAGAATAAGTCTCTCCCCATACTCTCTTCCATACATATTTTTCCAAGCGGTCCACCGGAAGGGGAGGGACTTCGTCTTTTTTAAGGTTGCCGGAAATAGGTTCTGGTACGAAATCAATGAAGAAGAAAAAGTAAACTGCAACATGGCGACTCCCATGCATAGAATAATAGCTAGACGGCAGGCGTAAGTACAATTCACATAACTAGATAAAACTGCACCGTTTTCATAGTTTTGTGAATATGGCGGTCTTTTAAACACAAATAACATTGAGCTTATCGTGCTTGGTGTTCGATGTAGGACGTAAATTACGAACCCAGTATGACTGATTAATAGAGCACTAATGCGCCGCGGTCTTTCGCTACAACAAGAACGATTATTGACTGTTTTCTGTCCTCAAACATGTATTAGTCTATAAATCGTGCCTAATACGTTTTAATAACCGAAGAAAGTAAAAAAATAGTACAACATATGTCATGTAACAATAACAACTGCGTGTAGGATACACACTGTCGACTAAAATATTTGTTATATGTCGTGTTATATCGACATAAATCACATGTGTGATGTTGGCCCAATGGTTAGCACTGTGGCCTCACAGCAAGAAGGTAGGATAGGATTCAACCTTCCAACAGTTTTACCAGCTAAGATTAAAGGTCTCATGATATGGTGCTCTTTGGATGCTTTTATTTAGATCTTAGGTGCTTCCTAATACTGTATCTAAAGTTTCTTTCCCCAAAATTCAGCCTTGGTGCAAAATTACAGCCACTAGAGCCAGTCCTACAATGAGCTTCCCTTAGGACGTGCCATTTCTGAATCAGTAGCTTTGGAGGAAGATGGGGGGGGGGGTTCAGTGACTTGCTCAAGGGCACCTTGGAGGTGAACTGGCACATCTCAAGCTACCAGTCCACACTCCGTACTTGGTCTGCACGGCAATCCTCCAGTTCCCAAGCCAAGTCCCTACAAACTGAGCTGATGCCACCGCCAAAACTTTGCCGAAAAGTACTTCTTTAACCCCTAAACTGATCAAAAGAAAATGTAGCTGCAACCGTGATATTTTTTTTTCTTTATAGCTGTAATGACTGTCATTGTCTAGCCTCATTCAGATTTGTCTGTTTTATTTTGTGCAGAGAGGCAAACAAACAACATGTGCGTTGCCAGAAGTGTTTGGAGATGGGACACTGGACCTACGAATGCACAGGGAAGCGGAAATATGTGCACAGGCCGTCAAGAACAGTTGAGATGAAAAAGAAACTCAAGGAGAATGAAAACCAACCCCTCAGCATCACCAGGTAAGGGTTCTCTATCAGTGCACTACTAATGACAGAAAGGCAGGTTGTTGCTTATTCTATTTTATACTACTAGAACACGGGAGAGATTGTCAAAGTGCTGCTGGGTGACCCAGTGGGGCTCCTTTACAAACCAGGAGTATTTCAGACTTGTTAAAGGAATCTGGAGATATTTTGTCTTACTGGCTATTCTGTGGTTGCATGTGCACCCAATAGTGTGTAGGTGAAACAGAACAGTGGAAGATGTAGAATATCATTACATTTGACAGCAACTTTGGATAATTGACTCCAGGATATACGGATAATGACTGAAGTTCACTTTCAGTTTAGTGAGTTTCTGGCATTCAATGACAGTTTGTGAGGAAGACGAGAACTTCACTTGTTTACTTCAAGGGCCAAATTGTTTTCCGTGTCCGCCTTTTTGGCTCAGTGATAATAGGGTCAGAGGCCACTAGATATACAGAGAAGGCCCCCCACCTACAGGTTGAAAGCGGAATTGTCCCATTATGTCTCATTGGAACTACCGCTACCCGGTCTTGCATAGTGCGGTTATAGCCGTTAGAGAGCTGCAAAGCAAATGCAGAAGTGCCGTTCACAATGTTACAAGTTGATGAACCACTGAAACGATTTTGGAAACGGTATTTAAAGTTACAAAAAAGTTTGGGATTTACAGTTGATCTGCTGAATGGTTTGGAATGAGGTGGGCAACCAGCTTGAATTTCATGGTTGTCTTAGTCAGTCAGGGAATTTGACTCATCAGAAGAACAGTGAGGGTGTCGGACTAAGCTGAGATGTCATGCTTTAAGACACTGTGTACCATGGAGCAGGAACAACACTCAGCAGTTTCCGACCCACACTAAACAATTTAGTCATATAACAATAGAGCCACTGTGACAGTTAAAGAAATGGACCAACAGACCCTGTTGCTCTAGACGGAGACCAGTGAAATCTATAAGTAGCACTTTTTTGGTGAGTGTTGAGCATTTCTGCGCAGCCTCCAGCTGAGCCTGACAACGTAGATGTGACTTGAGCAACTTTTCTGGAAGTTTTAGGTCTTCTCATATCTGTACCAAGAGAAATCTCAATCATTCCAAATTTTGCAAGTACGGAGAGCATAGGTAATTAAACCTAAACAGCTAATGGAAGTCCAAACTGTCTGCGAGCTTCTTCTGACAATACGGTGATTTGTTGACTATGCGACAGCAAGTCGCTTGCTTATGACATAATCGTAAGCCTATTTTTACAAAAATGTCTGCTACGAAACCATAACGTGACATAAAAGGTAATGGAGCCTTTATACATTGTCGTGTTTCTTTAGAAATAAACAATGGACAATTGAAGTTTTTAAACGCTTTAGATGTAAAGTTATTTGCTGTCAAAGTGGCGGCAACATGAATGGGAGTCAATGGAATATGGCGCCATATGAGCTATGCTTTGTAGCGGTTGGTCTGGATGAAGTTTTCTGTAGTTGTACTAGAAAAAATGTAAGGCTTTTGGGCTCCCAACACAGTAACACCTGGTGGCTTGCAAAACTCCTAGCAGCCCTCTGAGATGGCCATAGTACTACATCTCTCTGTTATTTATAGTTTTAGTCTTGTGTGTGCAATGAAAATTCAACAAGCTTGCATGATTGTTAATCCGTTATACTTGTGTTCATAATATCGCCATTAAATTCAGATGGTATTGTGCAACATATTGCAGTAAAATAATTATTTAATGCATTGTCCAGAAATCCTACATATAAAATACTTTTGTTAAAACAAAACCTTAATGTACATAATTGGTGTAGTTTAGGTCCAGTGTCCACTGTGGGCTCATGTGTTTTTAACTTCATGGGTGATATTTATGTAACCTTTTATATGCTGTCTCAATTTACCAGGCAGAGATCTGAGGAGCATACAACTATAGTTCTCGGAAATCCACCAACTTTAAAATTCCAACAAAAAGAAAGCAGAAGAAAATGCATGCATCCAGCAAATTTTTTCACTAAGGCTGTTGCTTTCATTCTCTTTACAGATCAGGAACAGAAGGCTCCAGTGAGAAGAAAATTAAAAAGAAGTAAGTGGGATGTACAGTATATTGAACCATGTTGTAACAGTGTTATATGTTTTGGCTACCAACAATATATATTTTGATGTGAAATAATTGCTAGAGGTGCACAATTCGTATAAAATATATTTAAACATATGTAAATAATAGAAAATAAGTTAGTTTTTTCCCTTTTGGCCAAAGTATACTTTTACACTACTGTTACATTTTTGGTGGTGCGTTTTTAGGTTGTATAAAAAAGATTTCTATTAATCTGAACCATTTTGATATTGTCCATGTGAGAGTAAATTCATGTTTGAATTGTTGTGAGAGTCTGCTTAGGTAAGGATGTCGGGAGGACACTGCGATCAAGTGGTGTTAATGGACGGGTGATGGCATGACCTTTGCAGCATTGCTGTTCTGCTCATGATTCAAGGCCCAAACTGTAGAGGTCTATCTGAACATAGTTGACAGAAGTGTGATGTAACAGCTCCCTCTAGTGGAAACTGTTGATGACTATGAGCCACTTGTTTAAAGTGCTCCTATTATGCTAGAGTTTGTACCAGAATAGGTTTACATGGTTTCATTTTCAAAAATCACACCATTTTTGTCATACTTGACATTGCAGCAGCACCTCTTTCATCCTGTTTGTTGCGCTTTCTGTTTTCACTACAGAGTGAGGCATCTCACTTCTGTTCCATTCCATTGTAACGTGTGTTATAAAGGGACGCAAAATGAGGTGCGTTTGTCGCGGAAGTAAAGGCTGGTCTACAATAGAGCTTTTTGGAGCAGTTGTTTAACAGTGTTTGCTGTTGGAGATGGTAAGTCCTTTTGGGGTGTTTTTTTTCACTTTGTAAACCTATAACATGTGCCGAAAAGATATAAGACAATGAAGGAAAGGGAAATAACCAAAAAACATAATATGAGCACTTTAATTGTGTGATCCATTTTCACACGGAACTTTGATTTACCAAAGTCAAAGTCAGAAACACGCCCCCTGACCTCGGATTTCCAAACTCAAGCAACCACCGAGTACCCCAAACTAAAAATCCAACATGGCTCTGTTGTGATAGCAGTAGCATCATACAGTTAAAAGCACTTCTGTGTTATTTGTGTCTCACTAAATCAGTCGTACACACAGCGCGGTCATGTCTATGGACATGTTACGCTGTTTGTATGCAAAAAAAAACAGCATAATGTGTTGTTATAGACTGACATTTCAAACAATGGCTAACCTGGCAAGAGCTAATGAAAACAATGAAAATCAAACTTGTAAATGGAACGCATTCAACTAGGGTGTGACGTCATTTCCAGCTTCGAGTTCCGAGGTAATAACTATAAAACTGCTTAAGTTTTATAGACCAGCTAGTCTATGACGTTCCACTTCTGGGATTGCTCTGTTGCCGATGGTAATTCCGTAGGATTTCACTCATTTAGGTCGGATATCCGTTGCCTTGGGTTTCCTTTGTGTTGGCATTTAAAATTCCGGTTGAATTTTGAGGACTATGGTTCTCAGATTTCTGCAGGGTAAATCCAGACAGCTAGCAGGACAATCTGTCCAATCAGAGTTTTCTGTTGCACGACTAAAACAACTTTTGAACATATACAGTTACTTCCCCAGGCTTTTTTGCAGAGGCAGCGTTGTTGTGATTGGTTTGCGTTTCCAGAATGCTGTGTGGGCTCGCCAGACCCTCCTCCGCTGTGGAGGTAGGTCTGGCAATGTGAGACTATAGACCAGCAGTACTGTTGAATCATATTACAATAGTGATAGTTTCTTATCCAGTACTTTCAATGTCTGCCTCTAAAAATCACAATGTGTTTGTACATGTCTTAAAAAGGTCAAGTGTGCTGATCTTAATCAATTTTACAATACAATAAATAGTAGTACGTAAAGCTTGCTTGGTTATCCTAAATGAAATTCAGCCTTCATTCATTTAATTTTTTACACCTCTGCTTTTTCTCCTTCGACATTCCAGAATGTCTTCAAGAAAAAAGCCTGTACATTTAAACCCCTCCCCACCCTTCTTGATAGCTTTGCCAGAATCTGGGCACTATTTATTTTTTTTATTTTTTTGTCATTCCCAAATGAATCAATTTTGTAGGCTGTTTTCACAGCAGACATTTTGACTTGTAGCAGGGAAAGCCCAGGTGGAACTAATAACCTTGATGGCTTAGTTCCCCGCGGTTATTGCAGTGCTATGCAGCAATTAATAATGGTATTAGCTACACCTGTGTTTGCCATTGAATGATTTCTGCTATGACAAAGGGCCTGTTCAACTTTAGTTTAACTCCACATGTTTCCCCTGGACATGTGCCACCACCTCCCCTAGAACACTGACTTACATCATAACAGGTTGAAAATTGACTTTTGGCTATCAACTACAAAAATGTCACAAAAATATTACAGCACAGGTCTTTTAACGTGTTATAGTTCCAGGACCGCTATTTTTCTCTACATATTTTAATTTTTGGGGGGAAAATAATAATTTTCACTTTGAAGACCCCCTCCTCTGGGGTTGAAGATCTGTATTGCAGTGTGGATTTTGTAAAAAGTTTGACTCCAGCATGAATTTGGATGTTATATGTAGTTGCTTTATTTGTTTTAGTGTGCCAGGCCATGCTTGGTCTCTTGGTGGGAGGAGCATATGCTATGAGTTAAGAGGTATCTGAGGCTGGTGACTGTGGGAAAAGATGTGACGAACATTACATCAATGACTGTTAATCACTCTTCAACTCACTGATGAAGCCCTGTTCGGCAAGACTAATATGATTTATTTTTTGTATGGTGTGATTACATTTTCTTCAAAGAAGAAAAACAACTAAACAAAAACCTTGCAGAATGGCACTTGTAACATCATAGACATTTAATTTACTTTCAAGAAACAGAGCATTGTTGTTTTCTCTTCTTTGCGTAGTGACACAACAGGCAGTGTCAGAATCAATAACAGAATCAGAATAAGATTTATTACCAAGGAAATAACACAAGGAATTTGACTAACTGGTACAGTGTGAGACCTTTTTTATTTTTATTTTTATATAACAATTCACACTGTTATGTATTCATCTTTTTCCTTTGTGTTCTGCCACTTGCTCTCAGGGCTAAAGATGGTAGCGACAGCAGCAGTGATTCAGATGGCTCCTCAAGTGACTCATCGTCAGACAGCAGCGACTCCTCCAGCTCCTCTTCAGATGACAGCGACAGCAGCACTGACAGCGACGATGACAGCTCTTCCTCCACTTCCTCTTCTTCCTCCTCTTCATCCTCAGACAGCTCAGACTCAGAAAGCAGCAGTGATTCAGATCAAGGACCTCCAAGGAAGAAGAAAAAGAAGAAATAAATAAATTAGTTGGAATAAGTGGGTTTTCTTGTTTGCTTCCCTAAGTAAATTTTAGCTGTCCACAATTTTTTTTCTCCTAATTCATTTTAGTTGGCTGAAGGGGTAGGACACGTTTAGAGCTATGAAACTGCTTGTACAGTTGTAGCAAAAAATGTAAATTAGAGAGAAAAGAATATTTTGGTTTGGCCATTATGTCATGTTCTGTATTCAAAACACATTTCCCGTTACTTTTTTTTAATGTGATATTTTGTCAAGTTTGTAGCTGTACTGAGGATGTGAATTTAAAATATCTGAGGAAACTAATGCGCTTATTCATGTTGAATTTGTGATTTTGTACGAAAGTATATTTTTAGTCAAACTTAATCTGTACAGCTCACAACCTCAATAAAGCCGCGCCATATCTGGAAACAAAAAAAAACACTGATGTGGGACCTTTTTAAAGGATACAGATTAAAAGTTTATTAAATTTTGAATCAGTTTGCAGTGAGAAGGTCTTGGTCTAAAATTGCAGTTGCTTGTTTCACTGTAAAATAAAATTGGTGTTTTTGTTTTTGAGGTTCTTGCATATTTGCTATTGTAAAAGGTTTTATTTTGCTAAAGAGAAACAAAGTCTTTACATATATGCATTTGAGAATAAAATGGAAATGAATTGTCTTTTGTTAACTAATTTACAAATTAGGATGTTTTCAAAAACGGCATCTCACTGGGCTGGGCAAGTTATGTAGACATGGTGTTTGCTGGGATAATATTAAGTGTTTGGAAATGTTTTATTTGCATTTGCATTCATGAGTTTATGTTGCCTCTTCCACTACTAGACCCTGGATAATGATGATGAATAAGATGATGAATTTCGGTGTGACTGTCTATAAAACTGTCCAGAATGCCAAAGCATGTGTGCACCTTAAGTAACCTAAAATGCAAATAATTTCTTAATGTGCTTTATCAAATACTACTAAACGTTTTGGGGAATGGCTTATTAATAGCTTATTTTGAACAAATGAGATCTTAAGAATCCAACATAGAGAAATCTAATAATTCAACGCAACTCATAAATATGAGTTGTTGCACCTTAAAGCACAAAAAGTTATGTTGATGGTAGAATCTAAGCACCACGATTGTGTGTAACTAAATTTACAACATATTTTTCTATTGGCAAAAAGAGACATGGGACAAATGTATTTAGCAGTACATTTGCATATTTGAAATAAGACAGGGAACTAATGAAACGCTCCTTATTTCCGTCCAGACCGTTAAGTCGTCAACCTGTGCGTCACATAAACGTTGCATTCACAACGTGGGAATTACCTTATCTTATGGGGAACTAAGATGAGGTAATTCCCACGTTTGAAAAAAATATATACATGATAAAGGGTGCCTTTCCAGTAAAGAAAACATAATAAGTGCCCTTCCAGTAGAGAAAACATGATGATGCCTAGGGTGCCCTTGACTTTTTCTGTGCGCTGGTGTCACAGTATTTAATATTTAGTCTTTAATACAGTCTATGGTGCCACACTGCATTCAGCTGGTTCCCTTTTTATTTATTTTGTTGCCCCTGCCTTTTAGATAGCCTGGGTCCGCCACTGGTCCGCTGTCAAAATAAAATATTCTCTCAAGTTGTATATACCAAGTCAGTGTTATTTTCAAATAGCCCATCGTCCGCAGTGCTCCAAACATATCTACTTTCCCTGTAACGTTTACAAAAAAAGAACTTCTCTATCATGTTTGCTTGGTTAGGTGATTGGTTTAAGATATTCCCTACAGCAAGTGAAGGCAGCACAGCTTGCTGCCATCCATGCATCCAGTCCTGTCTGTGGTACCTGCTGGCTGCTTAACTTAGCTAGCAGCCTTACCTATCAGTCACTTATGTTCAGGGATAATAAAATGAACGACAAACAAAATGAATTTATTTCGTTTTCCACTCGATGCGCATTTGCGTGTTAAGGAAAAGATGGATACCATCCATTCGGTTTTAGTATTTTAGCTGTTACAGCGTTTTGCTGAGTCCATTTTGCGTGTAACTGGAAAAGACAAAGAGAAAAGAGCTTTCCAATAACGTTAGCTAGAATGGTTTGGGCCTAAAAAGAAGACAAGAGGTAAGGATGGTGAATATCCCAAAATGCTTTATTTGGTGATTAACTGTAATAATTGGTTATCTGACATTTTGAGAGAATGTTAATTTATGTTTCCGCTGAAATTTTCAATGGTTTCATAGCTAGCTAGCCGTTAGCCTAGCCCCAAAACGCTAGCTACTAGTAGATTTGGCTAGCTAACATAACGTTAATGCTAAAGCGTAGATACAGGTAGCTAGCCCTGTAGGTAGCGTGTTAGCTTTTTGCTCAACGGGCAGACATTTAAACGACAGCTACTTTTGAGTTCAGATTACGGCAAACATTTTAGCTACTTTTGAGTTCCAATTACGGCAAACATTGATTGTTGAAATGATGATGATAACGCTAAATGTTATTTGTATTCGTGTTGTGGCTTCCCGTTCTCGAAAAGTAAGACAAATATTGTGATAGTGATCATGTTTTTGTTCGTGTAATGTTGGCTAACAGGTCATGACGTCTTATGTTTGTGTTGTCTCTGTTTAGCCATGGTTAACATACCTTTAGTTTCCTAATAGTAATGCGTTCTCGACACGGCGTTAATTATTTGACATTTGTTAAGTGCAAACGATAAACAGAAACTGCTTGTAGTTTGTTATGCTAATCACTCATCCACTTCAGCTTCATGATTAAACTGTAACTCTAGATGGACTCTTAAGGATAAAATGTGAGCAACAATTATTTTACTTGCTTGCAGTTTCTCTGCTGTAAACGGGACAATTTAACTAATCCTAGGCCCCTAACAGTCTTCGGTTTTCAAACAGTGACAAGCAAAAACTTTTGGTTACTTGTCCTGTTACCATCTGCACATCGTAGCCTGCATTTATTTAAATCCCATGGCTCTCAGTGCCACTCCTAGCTGTCTAAAGTCATAATCCTAATGACTTAAAATTACTGTTAAATATGTAGGCAACAAAAAAGCTTATGTCTAGCTTTGGTCGAGCAAAAGCACAGCTGATGTGCTTTTCTAGGAAGCCATTTTACGTGCCACAGTTGGGGGAAGGGCCAGAAAAAGCATCATAAGTCCACAGTTGAGCAAGCGAGTAAGTAACAATTAGGAATATCACTGCTACATGTATATAGCAAGGTATACCTGGCACATGATGACAAGGGCATAGCAATCAACTTGGTTTTCCTGATTGACGCATCATGGGTGGAGGAGGCCTAAGGTCATGAACTCATTTATGGCAGGTTAGTTGTGAGCTAGCACATTTGTAGTCAGGTGGACATGCAGGAGTTATGATACTGCTGTTATGTTTAATAATTTAAGCAAGAGAAAACCGCAACGCTTCCCTTTTAGACAGCGACTCAATACCGGCAGTATTGACCAGACATATTAGTCAAAGTAATTGCCAAGTAAAATAAAATCCTGAATACACTAATGGATACCAGCTCAGTCTGAGTAAGCATGATGGCTGTAAAACATGTTAAATATTACAATTTGTATTATTAAAGCACATGTAAACGTCTTAACTAAACTTTAGTTTGTGACACAGATGGCAATCTTACTGTTTGATGATAGATTCCATTTTAATCGGTAAAAAGAGCACCTTGAAGCATGATGCCTTTGCTAAACTTACATGAAGGGTGTAACGTGATAGCAATATTTCAGAAAACAATTTGAAACCGATGTGGTGAGAACTGTTTAGGTGATTAATCAGGCTATGCTAAAGCAATGGATGATATGACCAAATATAACATTAACATTTGATATTATTTACTGCTTTTTGTGATCAAATGTTTTTATTTTCATTCTACAAATTTAAGAAAAAAACACAAAAAGAACGCCACAGAGCGATGTCCACAGCTTACAAATAATACATGCAGAAACAGACGCGCGTGCACGCACACACAGACACAGGTGACCAATCACATGTGATAATATTTACTCATAAAGCCGTTTTCACATAACTCAGGACAATGTCACTCACAGACCAGACACATTCTCACTTACTGGAAATACTCTTGTTTAGGCAGGGTGTGGCACTGGGTAGAGTGTGCAGGAAGCATGGCGCTCATGTTGCTGGTTCGCAATTTGTTAAACAACCATGTCTCTTGCTGCTCCTCGAATTTGTCTGATTTTGGCATCGGCCCTTACCAACACAAGTTCTTGAATCTCGTCATCTCATCAGTTAGGCTTTAAATGTTTTGTTGCTTCATTTTTTTAAATCACCCTTCTTATTCACCCTCGGATGTTTTTTTTTTTTTTTTTCTCGTTTTTGGCGAGGCGCATAATAGAAACGTCATCACCATGCCCACTTGCTGGCTGTGAATTTACCACACAATAAGCTGCTCAATTTACACATGGGCTCAATCAGAGATTACACGGTCTTTGTACCCAGGAGCTGGCAGGGCAAAGACTGTTTGATGTCTGATCCAGCTGATTTGGGTATTTGCGTTCTCCCATACAGCTTCACCGGGTAATGTCCAGAACATTTCCGGTTTGCGGTGCATGTGTGAAATGGGCTTAAGTTACTATCTCACCAAGATGCTCTCTAATTTACAGAAATGTGGCTTGGATTGATTTAACATGAACGAGTTACTCCGTAGTATAGACGTGATTAGGTTGGTATCCAACCCTAAACTTGAGCGTTTCCAATGGATGACGTTTTAAACTGTTAAAGCAAAAGCTCATGTTGCATCCTGTTTTTTACGACGTTGAACAGAGCAATGAGGCAGAAGCATGTGACTGCAAGATCACATGACCCAGGTGATGACATTTTTGGTTAGGGTTAGCACAGAAGCACCTAGCCAACATGAGACGTGTCTGCCTAAATTTAGATAACTGCTAATGTCAGGTTCTTTTAAGCAACCAAAGTAAACAACCTAAATTGAAATACTGTTTTAGTGTTTTGTTATAAAAGTCCATAATCAAACTAATGTGGTCCATGTAAATGTGATCATTGTGTCAGAGAAGAAAAATGTTTTTGCTCCCTGTGACGCAGCTCACTGTGAAATTCTCTTCACTTCCTGTTTAGGTTTTGCTCTGTGGCTTAAGTATAACCGTTTCCTCTGTAGCCAAGCAAAGGGCACATCGTGCAAATGTTCTGTTGAGATGTTGTGTGACTTGTTTGTCCATTCCAGACAGAGTGGGTGCATGTTTTCTTTGGCTGTGACACATCTATTGTACATTGCAGTAGTAGTAGTACAGTGTGGTTTTCCAGCTTTGGTATTTGGAAAATGAGAAATACCTAGTTCCAGACTAGGAAAACAACAAGTAATTGTACAGGATTGTCGGGCTGCCCTCTCAAAACAGTGGTCCTTGTCCGAATTAACCCCATGCTTTCTTTGTCACCTCCATCTCCCTTTGGTTATTGAAATGAATTTCATATGCAAAGTCAAAAAGGAATCATAGCAATCATCTGATTTGTTTATGTGCAGATGCTACTGCATTTAAGCAGTTATATTTTTTTCATTAACCCTACCCAAAGCAAGAGCTAATGGTGTCTTCAGCTAAGACCTGTAAGTTTATTTCCTTTTATAAATAGAAGCTTGTTGAAAGTAAGTCGTTTTGAAGGCTCTTCCAGAATTGGCCAGTTTAATTAGCCCAAATCTAATCGGAAATCAGTAGCTCTTTTTTTATCCCTCAGTACTGTTGCTCACACAGCAGAAAAATATGCTACTCACTGTGTCCTGACCTCATACTGGTGTTCTTCAGCTTTTGTTCTCTAGGATGTGAGTCAAGCTCTCATGTGGCTATAGAGTCCAGTGGAGGTGAAGCTCATTAAGACCCTTTTTAATTTCAGAGATCTGGCACACGTCTTTACTGCGCTATAATATTGGTCTGCAAATTATACCATCAGTCTTGGAATAGTGTAACTGTAATAATTCTGATAAAGGCAATGGAATTCATCGGCATGACATTTTCCACAACAGGGTAAGTGCTTTGCAGGCAATAAAATATGGAGCAGAAACGTAAACAGTAAAAATCCCAGTTAGTGAGGTGGAGCCATAAGAGTTCAAATGAGAAAGTAAAACAGTATTGATTTGTCTAATAGATAGATACAACTTTTCTAATAAGTAATTTAAAAAGAAACAAGTATGGCTAACATAAACATCTGGACAGGAACCTGCATGGCAATGACCCCAATTTATGAATATACTATTTAATCTTTCATCAACTGGTCTCTTCATTCACGTTCACAATTGGCCATAGCATGTACCAAAGCTCATGCTCTGCTGAGTGCGTAGGTTTATTTAGAGGTTGAGAGTAGTAAGCTATATGTTAACATGTTTCTATTTGTAGGCAGGCAGATACTCCAGTGTCAAATTTACACAAGACTGCTCTCTGAGGAGTAAGATTGTGATTGAAATCCTTGTGATGACTCAATAAGGTTGGGGTCATTTTGGACTTTTATTGTTCTCACATGACAAATAGCAATGAATGGATGTTGGTCTATTTAAGTTGCATGATGCCTTCAGTTTTAATATTCATGTTTCAGCTTGGCTGTTGTAGTTCCCCCTTGCACAGCCCCTTTGTTAAGTCCGACACCACTCACGAGCGTTTGCTCGCTTCTCTTGCTTCACCACTTGCACACTGTCACTAACACAAAGCACCTGCCGTTCGCCATACATCTTCGTCCACTTTTGTAACAACGGTGCGATAAATTGAATGCCTCGATATCCTGTCCATAAATATTACAGGGATTGGTGACAAAGCGCAGCCCTGGCAGAGGCCAACCATCACCTAAAACAAGTCCGACTTACTGCAGAGAACCCGGACACAGCTCTCGCTTTGGTCATGCAGAGATTGGAAGGCCCTGAGAAGGGTCCCCCTCATCCCATACTCCCACAGTATCTCCCGGGGGACCCGGTCATACGCCTTCTCCAGATCCACAAAACACATGTACCCTCCAGGATCCTTGCGAGAGTGAAGATCTGATCCGTTGTTTGCGACCAGGACGGAATCCGCATTGTTCCTCTTCAACCTGAGAATTGACTATAGGCCGAACCCTCCGTTCCAGCACATTGGAGTAGATTTTACCAGGGAGGCTGAGAAGTGTGATACCCCTGTAATTGGCACACACCCTCTGATCCCACTACTTGAAGAGGGGAACCACCACCCCGGTCTGCCATTCGTTAGGCACTGTCCCAATTTTTCACGCAATGTTGACGAGGCATAACATCAAGACAGCCCCTCCACACCCAGAGCTTTCAGCATTTATGGACGGATCTCATCAATCCCTGGGGCTTTGCCACTGTGGAGTTGTTTGACTACCTCAGCGACTTCCACCCGGGAAATTGACGACAATCCCCCATCATCCTCCATGTCTTCTCCAAACTTCTCCCACACCCGCTGCTTTGCCTCTTTCACGACAGAGGCTGCAGCCCTTTGGGTCCCTGCAACTGCATCTGGAGTCCCCCGGCATAACGTATCCCGGAAAGACCCCTTCAGTCGGACTGGTGTCCACCCGGGTGTTTGTGGGTTGCTGCCTCTTGAAGCACCTAATACCCAAAGACCGCAACTCTCCACCGCAGCTTCAGCAATGGAAACTTTGAACATTGTCCACTCCGGTTCAATGCCCCCAGCCTCCACAGGGATGCTCAAAGCTCCGCCGAAGGTGGGAGTTGAAAGTCTGCTTCCTCCAGATGTTGCCAATTTACCCGCACTTCCCGTTTGGGCTTAACAAGTCTATCCAGAATCTTCCTCCTTACCCTGACCCAACTCACCACCAGATAGTGATCAGTCAACAGCTCCGCCCCTCTCTTCACCCGAGTGTCCAAAACATACTGCCTCAGATCAGATGAAACAATTATAAAATCGATAACGGGACAAGGAAACGTGACAGGATCCTCTGTCTCCTGGGTGAAAGTCTTGTGTTTTACCCATTCTCCACCCGACTAATCTCCCTTCGCAGATTTTTGTCCTTTCATACTACTCGCTACACATAAATTCACACGCAATCGCAAGGTAATATAAGTCAATGGAGACCAAATAGCACTGATAAACACGCTAAGAAGCTAGTTTGCATCTTGATAACACGGCAATAATGGCATACAAATTGGCATGTCACATACACCATTTCATGAAGTCTGTCTGCAATTTTGGCCTGGTTGCCAAGCCTAGCAACCACTTTGAAAAGTTAACGTTGTGCCCTGTATTGTGCAAACACATTTAGATATTACATCACTGTATTGTGTTCATTGTAAATTATACTCCACTTCTCAGTAAAGGTTTGCTAGATTTCAAAAATAAAAACCCTCTTAAATGAATTTAAGATTAATTTGTTTTTAAATGCAGAACAGCCACAGCACTGGACTTTTTTTTTTTTTTAAACTGAAGATTTCTTAATACGCAATCCTAATTTTGATGTTGTCTTCCTCGAACATCATCAGCTAAATACTTGACATAAAAGCAAGACATGAAATTAGGCTTATTCATTACTCCTATTATTGTGTGATTATGTCTTTGCACTTGCAATCTAATGTATATTACCATTTGTGTTTACTATGGAAATTAATTAGATTTTGTAAGTGTTGATTTAAAGTCACTGCATTTTTCAAAAGTTATTATTTTTTTATTAGCCATTTGTGATTCTGACCTGGTCCAAGCGGCACGTGCTCTTGGCGGCGCTCGTCCCCAAACAGCTGCATATATCAGGCAGCTTTGCAGCATTTGAATGAACACTCCCTCTGGAATGCTTGCTGTCAGCAGGTTTGCTTCAAAAGCTCCAGGGGAGATGGCACTGACTGCCCATCTGTACCCTGTTCTTACTGAGAACTTGTTGTTCAGATGTATTATAAAGTACTCTTTGCAAACTGACTTTGTATGAATGCAGGAAACAGTTTATGATGGGTAACAGTTTTGGGGGGGTTGTTGGATAAACATTTAAACACTTTTTTTTTTTTTTACAACCAATATTCACATGAAAATGACTTGGTGTGAGCTTTTAATGTAAAATTGGGCCCTTTAGTGTCAAGATTTTAAGACTCGATACTATTTTGTTGGTATCACAAAGCTTTGTAGGTACTCCGTTTTCTACATAATGAGATTTGTTAATGATTAAATCAACCAAGTAGCCTGCTTCTATTTATACAAAGAAATGGCATATTAAATTGATGTGCTGATAAATCCTTGCCTTGCAAGTATGAGCGTACGGTATTTCCAAAAACATGAGATCCTCAGTTATGTGCAATCGTAAAGTTTCCATTAACGACCATTTCAAAATGTCACAGAGTGCTTGTAAACTGAGTCAATGGAGTTTCCCATCATTTTATGTCAGGACTTTGTTTTGCATTACCCCCTAAGTGACAACATACAGCACATCATAAAGATTATAAATGATCCGACAAAGTTATCCGTTGTAGTTTTTGTTCCTGTGTTTCATTTACTCCACACACTCTGGATATCTTTACCATCTGTATTTATATTTTTTTCAGTTACAAGTACTTACTTTTTCAATATTTATGGTTACCTACTTTTGCTATACTATTTTAATTACATATTCAATTTAATTTAACGTCACTCACTTACACTGCAATATTGTTTTTCTGTACCATGGCAACCGCACTTTACAAAACCTTTATTTGATGTCACTTATATTCAGCCATACCTTCTGCTCACTGTCTGCTGTTTGCTTGTTGTGTGTTTACTTGTGTGTGTGTTTGTTTGTTTTTGCTTTTATTGTAGAAAGTGCTGCTGCTGTAATAAGGAAATTTCCCCGCTGTGGGATGAATAAAGTATAATCTAATCTAAATCATTATGCATGTTGCGCAGAGTGGAATCTTTGGAGAAAAAAATTGGTTACTTGGGAAACTATTGTTTATTTTGCGCTTTATAATTTAATACTTTATTGCAACAGAATTCCTGAATGATCCAAAAAATAAAACATTCATAACTTAAAGCTAGTCAGTGTTAAAGATAAAGGTAAAAATTATATGATGAGAAGAAATGATAAATCCTTTGTGTACTTGCCTAAGCCAAACTGCTAAAATATGGTCATGTTTACTCAAGTGAGTTCTTATTTGTATAGTCACAAATATTCACATAATTTGCCTAGACGGTTTTAATAACAATCTAGCTATACAAAACCTGCTCTCCTTAGAGCTTTGATTTGGACAAGGAAAATCTATTATGAGAAAAAGGGGACATTGCAGAATGAGCAGATGAACAGGAAACCCTTCTCCCAGGACTGACAGACATGCAACAGATATTTTACATAAAGTAGCAGCGCCATGGGGGAGGGAAACGAATCACAATTTTAGGTACACGTTAGCGTATAATAGTAATCATCATGTATAGGTGATAAAAATGCCTCCCATTTGTTAAAACCTGCGCCGGAAAATGCGCACTGTCTCTTTAACAGTTTGCACTGGTGCTTTGCCCTGTGCTAGGGCATAGTGGGGGAGGGAGGGAGGTTGTTGACGGGAAGATGGGTCCTGATTGGCTGGGCCTTACTGAGGGCAGTGACATCACATGGAGGAGAGGCCCTGTGGTGTAAAATAACATCTCCTTTTATGGGACGAGGTGGATCATTCCATTCTCAGGGAGAGGTGAGATGTTTCCCTCTTCCTTCTCCCTTAATGCGGTCTTCATGCCTGCAGATTTTTTTCCCCCCTAATTGGCCTGTGGGGCTGTTTTGTAAATTAATATAGCTTAGTACGTCTTGGATCAAGTTTATTTTTTTCTTTTAGTGTTATTCCTCTTTTCTTAAACCACCTCTTTTCATCATGTTTTACGAAAACAAAATGTTTTACCTAATATTAATTTTGAGTTTTAAGCTGTAATAAACTGTGGTAAGACTTTTTGCGGTCTTTTATCATTATCTCTCCTCTTTGATTTAAGACTTTAAGGTGAGATTTTATTTAAACAGACATAGTACAACGTTTTGGTTGTAAAACATTGTAATTTCTCTTGAGGGATTAATAAAGTATACATTTTTTTTTTTACAAACGCCTCATCACTATGCTTTGTTATGTAGAACCTTGTGCCTCTTTTAAATAATTCATAATCATGTTTTATCAGTTTTTCCTCATAGATGAAGATTAAAATTGACCCACAACACTCTTAGTATCAAGACAAGAGGCACCACAAGGACTGTCTCTCACTCTTGTGGACAGGAGACATGCCAAAAATCTCTTTTTATCCCATCTTTCTCTCTCACATTCCCTCTTAACATTTACGCACTTACCCACCCCCAACCTCTTTTCAACTCTTGTTCTCCACACATGCCTTAACCTCAAAACACTTATACAGACAGAAACAAAAGCTGCGGCTCCCTACAACTTCACCTAGCATGTGGCTACCCCCGCTGTTTGCAGACGTGGTATCTACCGAGAACGAGCAGTCACCTCCCCTCCCTAAGTCAGATTTGTCACCACTCCAAGGAAATACACTGTACCTTCGAGTCGAGTAAAGAAACTGTAGTTACACTCTTCCAAATGGACGCCCACAGATACATTTAGGGAAATAAGTGCCAGGTTGTCTTTACTGCAGGAGGTTGGCGTAGAAATTTCGGCTGACAAGTCATAACGAGAATACTTCTGAATCCCTGGGAGATCCTTTGAATCCTCCTCCCTCCTCTTTCCAATGTTTCAGTGGTTGGGGCCATGGCCTCTCAGTCAGGGTAAGAAATGCACGGCTAGTTGGCTGCTTTCCTTGTTTCTCTTTGTGTCTGGAAAAGCACATTTCTTAATTTTCACTACATTGTACAAGTCATACTAAAATGTTTTGGTCTAACTGGCTGTCTCACAGAATCCCAGACTTGTGTTCATGGTGTTCAGATGTCCACCATTGTTCCCTTTTTTTCTTTCATTTGATTATGTTAAAGACGTGGCCTGGCTGTTATGTTGTGAGTTAGAAAGAAACAGATGAGCTGATTAATTTAGGTACAGAGTGAACTGCCTCTTCAACTCTACAGACTTTGACCTTTTCAGTCTGGCACACCATTGAATGATTGCAATACACATAGCTGGCCACCACACATTGATAATAATGAATGCTATTTAAATTCATGTTTTATTAGAAGTGATATGCTTAGGCAAATTCTGTCCATGTTTTCAAATAATCTGAATTGCCAACCTTACAATTTTGATAACTGATCAACTGTGTAGTGGCAGGCCTCAGATTCAGGCTTGGCAAAAAAATTTGTGCTTCTTAACATTTGCTCTTGAAACACCTATAATATAATACAATATAAATTAAATAGTATGTTAGGGGTGTTTACCAAACTGGGCACTGTGTGGTTTTTCCAGAAGGCCATATGTTAAATGGCAGCTGAAATTGTGGTTAATGAGTTATGTCTTATTTGTAAAGCCCACAATTTTTGATGATGCTCCCAGAAAGAAATAAGCTACATGCTCAATCGGTCCCCCTTTAATTGGAAAAGCCCCCCCCCCCCCACCCAGCAGGGCACTGCACAACAGTACAAGGCCCAGCAGAGTGTAGCAGGGCAACGCAGAGCGTTGCAGGATGTAACCGGGCATCGCAGGACGTGTAGCAGGACCACGGCGACAGCTGCAAACATGATTTTGGAGCTTCCCTGATCCAAGGAAACATGCTGGGGATGGGGGGGGGGGAGAACATAAAGACTTCAGGCAATGATAGAAAGGTAAAAGAGAGAGGAGTTCGGTGTGTCAAAAGAACCCCCGGCAGTCTAAAACGATTACAGCGTAACTAAGAGACAAAAAGAGAGGAGCCTGTTCGGGCTAGAACTCTCCCCTGTTGGATCAGGCTGTACTGCCCTGCCTCCCTTTAGTTTTATATGGTAAATTAATCAGACGACTATGAAGAGAAGGGGTGCCATGTCTGCGGTTATACACCTTCCCCGCCGGTCTAGGTGAACGCTGCGACTCATCACTCCCTAACTATAAGCTTCATCAAAGAGGAGAGTTTTAAGTTTACTCTTAAATGTGTTGACTGTGTCTGTCACACAAACCCAGAGCAGAAGCTGATTCCACAGTAGAGGAGCCTGATAGCTGAAGGCTCTGGCTCCCATTCTACTTTTAGAGCCTCTAGGAACCACAAGTAACTCTGAATTCTGGGCGTGCATTGCTCTAGTGGGACAATAAGGTACTATGAGCTCTTCAAGATAAGATGGTGCTTGACCATTTAGAGCTTTGTAGGTCAGGAGAATTTAAATTGAATTCTGGATTTTACAGGAAGCCAGTGCAGAGAAGCTAATACAGGAGAAATAGGATCTCTTTTCTTAGTTCTTGTCAGAACATGCGCTGCAGCATTCTGGATCAGCTGGAGAGTCTTAAGGGACTTATTTGAGCATCCTGATAATAATGAATTACAGTAGTCCAGCCAGGAAGTAACATATGCATGGACAAATTTTTCAGCATCATTTTGAGACGGGATTTTCCTAATTTTGGCAATGTTACGAAGATGAAAAAAGGCTGGTTCAATGCCAACTAAAAAACCGGTTGCACTCCGAGGCTTAATCCATATTAACACAGTCACATCACGTCACCAAGTTTTTCATTATTTTTTTCCATTCAGGTACTTAATGTACTTCGATATTTATTCAAAACCAAAAGCACGTTGACTATGTCCTCCATAAAGAGGACTAGAAGGATCTTTGCTGGTGTTGGCTTAAATACGAACATGTATGCTCCAGTATTGTTGAAACCATTAGCAGACAAACGAGTCTTCTGTCTGAATTGCTTAAGTGCTTTGCTCCAGTATGACAGGGTGTAACCCCCTGTTCACCTAATAAAAACCAATGGCTTGGGCCAATTAGTTGACAGAATGGTCATGAGCAGTATTTACAAAGGATTCTGGGGCTTTTGACCATTCAACACTGTGATTACAGTTGCCCATTTACACATTCAGCCCCACTCCAAAACTGACATTAAGAGACTTATTAACAAATGCATGTAGTACTAGCATACTAAATGCACCCTTGGTGCATTATCATGTTGTTTGTCTATTTATCTAATCAGTGGAATTGTAGTAACTGTCATGCCCAAACTGTTTTTTTAATTATACCACGGACATTTGTAGCATGAAAGACCTTCAAATGATACTTGGTACTTATCAGCTGGGCGGTAGAATAGGCAAAAATAACTAACATCAAGCTGAATTTACTAGGATGTGGCTGGAGTAAATCTTCCACTCAGTCAGCTGTAATAGATAATTGTCTGCAAATGGATATCAGTTGTAGCAAGTTTGTTATTGAGCTATTTTACTCTAACAGTGTCTGTTTAATTTAAGACAATGTGTCATCTAAACTTTGTTCAGTTGTGCTGAAAATAAAGACAAGAGATGATAACAGTTGGTTGTTGATAGATGTTTGAATTATGGATAGCCTAAACAATGTTTTCTCCTTTTCTTTACACCACTGCTGATTAAACTGGTGTTATTGGTGGTTTGAAACAGTTCTGAGTGACCTTGGTTGCTTTGGTTTAATGTAACTTAGCTATAGTGCGTAAATCACGTTCCCTTTTATGAGTCGTTACTCATAGTTGGGTGTTGTCGATGATGTTAAACAGGCACTGGCTTTGGAAAGACTTTGGTTGGAAAATTACTATTAAGACTGATAAGCTTATATGTAGCCTAGTTTGTCTGCCTTTTCACGTCTTTGACTTTGCTGTGTGTAGTGTTTGTTCCCCGTTCTGAAAACTGTTTCCTCTTTGCTTCTTTTCGTTTCATTCATACTTAGTAAAGATTGAAAACACCCTTGTGTGTTGTGTTTATAATCTAGGAGGAGGCCGGGTGGTTGCTGTATAATCACACTCTGTCAACAGCCTTTAAGTCATTGTTGTCAGTGAAGCTTTCAACTATAACTGGGAGGTGACTGTGGATAATTTGCTTGTTTCCAGTTTCAAAAGCTCTGTAGTTGCTTTCTGTTAAACGACATGCACAACAGACATAACGGTTACATTTTGTACTTTTGTCAGGTTGGTTGCTCCTCAATAAACACTAGGGTTGGGTACCTTTTCTCATCTGAACCAATACTAGTCACAATACCAGTACCTGAAATTTTGTTCCCGGTACTTTTTTTTTTGGTACTTTCCCTCTGTAATTACAAAAAAATCATCAGTTGTAAAAATAATTCCAAACCCATTTACTTAGAACATTATTTATTTAGAATATTTTACCCTGACAGAAATTAAACAAAATAAACCCCCTCCCTCTCTACTCCCAAACCCGTCCCTTCAACCTATTAAATTTAATAATTATTGTCTTAATCACTAATTTATTCTGATATTTGTATATTATATTTTCGCCTGTTTTATTTTCATCATGACCGTTTTTAATTTATCTTTGTTTCATGTAAAGCACTTTGAATTGCCATGTTGCGGACAGGTGCTGTAGAAATAAACTTGCCTTGCCTTACAACCTCAGTTTGTCCCCAGGGAATAGAAACCGCCGATGTACCTGCTTGTCTGAGGAAGTTTAATGTCAAAAGCACTGCGATTCCATAGCAACTGCTTTCTGCGTGAAGTTTAAAAAAAATTGTAACCACATGTGAAAACACTTTTTCGGCATCGCCGTGACTCACTGTGACTTCGACATAATTGCAGAGCCGACGTAGATTGTTTCGTCCGCACCTCTGCATGCGTATGTATCGGGCCTCTGCTCTCTGTCAATATGCAGAGAGGACAGATAACCTTGTGCTTAATCTCAGGTACTGAAATTTGGCACCGTTTTTAGATGAACCAATACTCTGTAGTACCAACGTGATTCGGTTGGTACTGGTAAAAGTACCGGGTTCGGTACCCAACCCTAATAAACCCACACTTGTTCTGTCCAAATGCCCATGTTTTAATACTCAAAGTGCAGCAGAATATTTTATTTAAAAAGACAATAACAGCGTTGTGATTTATCCTCTGGTAATGGACACAGTTATGTTACACGTTCATGCATTCAGTGTTTGTCTCTTTGGGGTGAATCCATACAGTCACTTACAAGGTCTGTTTCCTCAGATAGCTCTCTACTTTTGTTTGCACTACACACATTATGCTCAGGACAGTGATGTGTGTTTAGCAAACCGTTCGAGTTGGAGGCTTCAAGCTACAGTTTAATATGATGCAGGTTATTATTTAATCCTAATTACAGGCTGATTTACCTTTTTATGTTATTACCGAGAAGATTTTCCTATTCCTTTCATGTTGTGAGTTTATGCTTTTACAGTGACTCCCAAAAACACGTTTCTATTTGAATGATCTATATTGTGAGCTAACAACCATACAAATTGTAGTTGTGTGACAATGTTGAAAATGACCATTAGTATTTTCCGATGCTGTACACATTTACATTGACCATCTGTACAAACAGATTATTTGCTGTAGAAGTAGGCTACTGCGCATTGTCTAGACTAGTCTAAGCCTATTAGAAACTACTTTCTCCACAGGTCATCTCTGTGCTCCCCTCTATTTGTGTTTAACCAAAAAACTGACTCAAAGTGGAGGGTAGATGACGCATCCTGACCGTATGATCTGGGTTGAATAGGTGGAAACTTGTACTTGTTGGTTTTCATTTCTGGACCAAGGAATCATAGCAGGATAGGTAACTGAAGGGCTAATGTTGTTTAGTTGTTACCTCACTGAAGTCTACGTTTTAGGGAAATTCTTACAGACTTGTCAGGTGTTTGAAGAACACTTTCATGATACTGCGTCTTTTTGATAGCCATCCTTGTAAAGCCACAAGATAAGAAGTCTGTCTATAGTCTCTCCTCGGCGTGTTTTTATGTTGACTTGTTGTTCTGTTTGCGTTATTAGCAACATGAACCGTGAGGACCGGAATGTGCTCCGAATGAAAGAAAGAGAAAGGAGAAATCAAGAAATCCAGCAGGGAGGAGGAGAGGCCTTTCCAGCAAATTCACCTCTCTTTCCTGAACCCTACAAAGTGGTAAGTTTGCTTACCTATCATTCAGTGTTGACCTGTCATTGATTCGTCAGTTTAGAGGAATTTGTTGCAGTGACAGGAAGTGAGAACTGCACATACTACCTGGAGCGTTAATACAGTTTTGTCAACACACGTCAGGGCTCTAACTTAATCTCTGACAGTTATAGATGTAGTGTTGTGTGACAGTACACAATTCCAGAGTGCATGAACTCTGTCATAAACATATACACAGCGAGAAGATGGACGGTGGCTGTCAGGCAGTAACTAGTCTAGCATTGCCAGACCTATCTACAGTGCAATGGAGTAAGGTCTGGCTACACCACACATACATTCTGTTAAAGACGAAATATTAAATATTATAGTAAATATTTTGTGAAAGCAACTCAACAATATCGCCGCAATATCAACATTGATGTATTTGGTAAAAAATATTGTGATATTTAATTTTCTATATATCACCCAGCTCCACTTACCAGTGTATCGCCGTATGTACTTCGTCCATAGTAATCCACCAGTCGGCCCCAAAATTTCCCAGTTAGAGAGGGTAAATGGCGTAAACATATTCTTTGTAAATCATTACAATCATTCCCCGAAAAAACAAAGCAGGCATGCCTTACTGCGCAATCCAAATTTTCTTTAAAACCTGCCTTTTTCAGCGTGTAGCTTGGTGCTCTAAGTTTGTTTCCCGAAGCGAACAGAGTTTGAGAACTGCAACACACAGAGAGCAGAAGGTGAGGGACATCATGCCCCGGATGTCAGGCAATTATCCTGGATTTGTTGAGCCAGACCTGGAGTTACAAAAAAGTAAAACAAAGTTTACGGTCATTACAAATCAATAAATAAAAAATGTTTAGTTAAAATTAAAGCTATTTTAAAATGTATTATATCACATATCAATTTTGTCATTTTATAACTGGGATGGCCAGAATTTATTTTGGGACAGTTTAAATTGTATATCGAGACAGTTTGGGATGGTGATGAAAGGAAAAAATTATTATGTTTTAAAAACATAATACCTATATCTTTGCTTTTTATTTGCCGGCTTTGCTGCTAAAGGCACACTGTCTTTACTGAAAAAACAAATTTATAGTTGTAATTAATGAAAAAGAAGGATTTGTGTTTTTTGTTTCTTTGTCATAATGACGTTCAGGATCCTGCAGTCTTGGTTTTGTTAGTAGTTTGTGTTATAAAAGCTTAATAGAGCAAAATCAAGAAATGCTTTGATACCCACGCGGGACAGGTCTTAACAAGCTCTACTGACAGTGATGGTCGTTTTTATCAAAATGATCTTGCACAAATTTCAAGCTGGCTAACCGGTGTGCAACATAATATTGGTTTACATAAAACAAAAAGGTATTAGAAACTATCTGATGGCCTTTGAAACATTTGTTGGCTTAAATTAAACAAGGGTTAGCTGTTAGTCAGCCAGCCATTGACTAACTCTGCACAAGATGCAAAAGTGTCGTCTTGTAAAGAGGATTTGAGTTCTCTGAACTGGTCTAATCTTTGCCACTAACCAGATTTGAGCAAAGGTAAGTGGCTTCTCTCCTTAGCTAGAGTTGGCCATTAAAGAGGCAGAGAGGAATGTGTCCTGACAGGTTGGGAATAGAAAGGGACCAGAGGTGAGTGATGAGTGCTGGCCTGTGTGTTTTGTACCACAACAAAGTGAAAGGTAAAAAGCTGACTTTGAAGAAAAAAAAAAGCCCTTGACCTTTTCACAGGAAAAAAAGCAGACTTCAGAAACATAGTACAAACTGACTCAACAAATGTTGAAAAAGCCAACAGTTTAAGTCACTGGCTTTTCTACACTTTGTATCTCTTGTCTCTTGCTTGAGTCTTATGTAAGCTTCAGTTTGACTTTTTCCACCCTCTGTCATGCTCCACTGAGTGGAAGTTTACTGTGTTCTGCATTAAAGGCCATGTGTGCACGCAGCTGCAGCTGTGGCCTCCCAGATGTAGACCAGCAAAGCAGCAGTAACATTTTATGGTGCTGAGTTCACAGAGCTGCACAGAATGAAGTGCACAAAATTATCTGTTGAAAGTTAAACTGTGATATTGGTATATTTGGTGATACAGTACAGTATACTGCATGTCATTTTTACTGTACACTATATAAATACATATTGTGATTTTGATTACCAAGTAGGCCTTTTTAATGGTGCCACGATCTGTTTGTGTATATATGTATGTATTATACAATTTACTTACTCCAGTCTTCACTCTGTTAGCTCTGCAAAATGTACACTAAATTGTCTATTTTACCAGATATTAGTTGTGCTTTATGTGGTTAACATTGGCGATAGCATTTGGCTATGAGTCCATCAGACACAGAGGCAAGCTGATTGATTGATTGATTGATTGATTGATCTTATGTTCCCCAGAAACTAAGCACATTATAAGCAAATACTCACTAAAATAAAAACCCATGAAGCACGTTAATGTTTACCTTTTTACTGCATTTTAAGAACCACAAAGATTAAGCAAATTAGCCAGGTAATGGATTCATAACTGACTTTATTTTTGCAAGCAAAAACACAGCAGAGGATACAGCAATCCGTGTTTTATTTTTGTAATTTACTGTAATGCAATGTTTGAAGTGAGGTTGGAAAGGATAGTTCCTGGCCAGCAGGGAAGCACTTCCTCAGGACCAGAGGCTTTTTGCAGGGAAGGAACCAAAAGTCTCTAACTCATAGCATGAAGCTAAAGTTCCTGACTACGTAAACCGGCTACCTGGGAAACTTTCTGCAGACAAAAAGGTCTTTACGATGCAATACAGCACAATGCAAGAATGTTTTAATGAAACATTCTTGTTTTTACAGGCTGTTTTTCTTCTGCCAACACACTACATTGTTGCAATTCATGTTTCTATAAACAATGACTTTGTTGAACAAACTGTAATGATTTAGGTATTTCTAATTTACCTCAAGCACTTTTTTATACTTGCTTTTAGCTTTATCAGCCAACACCTGTGCCAGTATGTGTGATAAGCCATAATATCAGCCTTTTTAAACTACTTGTATTAAATACTTGTAATTACAAAAAACATAGGATATTTCTATTTCACTGGTGGTTTAATACAATCATAACAAAGCACATAATTTATGTTAGCAAAAGGTAGTTGTGTGTGTGTGTTATGACCACGCTATGTACATTTCCTGATGACCGCTTGTGTTTCCTCACCCTATGTGTGAATCTGTCAAACAAAATACAGGTCTGAGGCTTCATGTGAAACTGGATATTCTGCACAGACTGTTACGGGCTGATTGCAAGCAGCTTGGCTGGAACCTGTGGCCTCAAAGTGATTGATTAACCTCTGTGTTGGAACTATGGGTAGACTCTTATCTGTGTTCACAGATGGGTGTGGACTAATCTGGGCCCAGTTTGAACAAGCTAACACTGCGATTGGCTCATTTGAATGTTCAATGGATTATTTTCTCAATGTTCAGTCAATTCTTTTTTTTAATATAAAACTGGTGGCACATGGTTTAGGATATAATTACTTTATTTCTTTTGTCAGATGTAAATCTGCATTTCAATTATGCTAATTTTGCATTTAAGTTTTCTTTGTTTGTAAGCAAGCAATTAACCCAAGTGTTGAACCTGTGCCCATAATGACTGTTTTCTCTGCCCCCTCTTTTCTCTGCTTTCCCTCTTCATGTCTCTCACTTATTTTCTTCTATATTCTTTTTATTTTCTCAATGATTTTTGTCTCTGCTTTCTCTATTCTCTCTATTTCCTTCATCACACTTTCCTCTCTCTCACCTCTTTCCCCTTTCTCTGCTTCTCTCTTCAGTCCAGCAAGGAAGATAAACTGTCAAGTCGTATTCAGAGCATGCTGGGCAATTACGACGAGATGAAAGAGCCGATTGGTGACACACTTCCTAAGCTTGGCGGTAAACCTTCTAACAGCTCGTTGTCCTCAGAGGAAAAATCGGGCCCTCCTTTATTTGGCGGGGACCAGCGCAGCGTAGGTAGCGGTGGCAGCAGCCAGAGCAGCAAGTGGACTCCTGTTGGCCCTGCAGCAGGTGGCTCCTCATCCCAGTCCCAGAAACGCTCTGGACTCCAGGGCGGGCACAGTAGCCAGAGAGGCAGTGGCAGTAGTGGCAGCAGCAGCAGTAGCCAAAGACACGGAGGGGAGGTGCGGGAAAAGAAGTCGAGTAAACACAGCGGAGGGTCAGAGCACTCAAAGTCGCACACATCTAGTCCAGCCAAGGGCTCTCTGAGTTCCTCTGGCAGCAACAGCCACTTGCGGAGCTCCTTGTCTGCCGAGCAGCATCACAGCAAGGAACGCTACCGCTCCAAGTCCCCACGAGACAGGGAGGCCAACTGGGACTCTCCCTCACGGGTTCACACCACCTTCCCCACTGGACAGCACTCAAGTCAGGCCTTTCCCCCGTCTCTCATGTCCAAACCCGGCTCCATGCTGCAGAAGCCCACAGCGTATGTGCGGCCTATGGACGGCCAGGAAACGGCAGAACCCAAGAGCTCACAAGCAGAAAGCTATAGTGGACAGTCACACAGCAGCACCATGGGAGAGATGAAGTCCAACAGCAAGGCCTCACTTTCCAAACTCAAGATCCCCTCACAGCCTGTAGAGGTAAAGCTTGTCCACTGGCTTTCTATTAAAGGGACGTAATGTGTGCACTTGAAATATAAATCTATAGTAGCAGAAGTTGCATGTAGAATATATATAGACTTGATATATATAGAATGGCAGCGCAGTTTTAATGTTTGGAGAACATATTCATAATGATGAAATAGGAAAAATTGACTGACATGTTGTTTATTAATACGTGTTAAACTATATGTTTCTGTCTTTAGGGATCAGGTGACGCCAATTGTGTCGATGAGATTTTGAAGGTACATAAATGATTGTATTTGGCTAAAAAACGCCCATTATCAAGCGAACAATTTGTCACTAGGCCTGTTGCTTGACTCAATTTTTTGACCATTGCGCATTACTAACACCACCTAATTTTCTCTTTTTTCCCTTGTGTTTTTTCTTTCTTTCAGGAAATGACTCAGTTGTGGCCCCCTCCGCTGACAGCCATTCACACCCCCTGCAAAACCGAGCCCTCCAAGTTTCCATTCCCCACAAAGGTCGGTCCCTGTTTTTACTGTTTGATTCAAATTATTTTGTGTCATAATGAATTAATAAGGTTAAAATGATTTATGTGCGTTGCCAACAGACCTTGCATAGCACATGCAACCAATCCAGAGAAACATTTGTTGACTGCCTAATTGAAACTATAAAGTGATGTGACTAACTTCAGATTAATAGTTAATCTGATAGTCAAATGAACACCAAAACTGACTGAGAAGTGCTTAAATCTCCGTAGTGCTTGCATGTAGATATAAACAGCCACAAACTCAAGGAGGAAAAAAAATTCAGAATAGATTCTTTTTCATTAAATCATTGATTGTTATCAGATTTGACAGACAAATTTTATGGCTTTGTGAAAATGATTCAGAATGGCTTTTGTTTTGTGTTTTTTTTTTTTTTTTTTACCTCAGGAGCCTCACCCTTTTCCAAGTGGACATAGTGAGTATCACATATTTCTGTTTCAAACATAGTACTGTATTTATATATTTGTTTTATATATATATATATATATATATATATACATATATATATATATATATATATATATATATATATATATATATATATATATATATATATATATATATATATATATATATATATATATACATATACGTATTGCTCATTCATTTTGTTTGTCTTTTTAGAACGAGGTAGTTCTTCCAAGAGTTCCAGCAGCCACCAGTCCAAAGCTTGCGATGAGCAGCCCACGTACGTGCTTCATCCTTTCCTCCCTTTGTCTTTTTTCATCATAACCTCATGTTTTTAGAGTTCCCAGTGTTGATCTATACAACAAAGAATAAAATAAATCAAATAGTTATAAGGTAAGAAGCTTTAAGGAACCAGACATGCATAGATGTCTTCAGTAAGTTATGTAGACATAGTCAGCAATCTCAAACTGCAGCAATTACAGTGCTGTAATAAAATACAAAGATTTCATTCAGGTTCATTCCTGTATTTCAGTATGTTGGAAGATGACCTGAAGCTCAGCAGCAGTGAGGACAGTGATGGTGAACAGGATCCTGCAAAGAATGCCTCAAGGAACACCTCTGCAAGGTAGCAGAAAGCATAGTAAAATTACTTTTTTTGAAATTTTAGTTGTAGAGTTTTAGTTGTGACTGCGTCAGGTAGATGTTGACTCCAGCTAAAGTTGAGGTCACAGTGGTTTTGTATTGGCATGCATTATAGTCAAAGGTGTTTGACTTTCTTGTTATTTCTGTCATTTTGTATCTTGTGTTCCCTTATGGATAGTGCAATCCAACAGCATCACAATGGACTGCGTCAGGAAATAAAATAAATTGTTACCTCACTGGCACAGTCATAGAATTTATTTTAGAAGTAAAGGTTTATATTTGCAGGATTTCTGGGTTGCATTATATTGACGTAATTTATTTATTTTTTTGGTCAATGACTATATATCAAATAATCAGCTGATGTTGGGTGTTTTTAAAAGCAATGGGGAAATGTTAAAGAAAGAAACTATATTAAGTTTGGAATTATTGCTTTTTTGTTTGTTCAGAAGGCCACATTAGAGTCTGACAGTACAGCTTTTGGCTCTATCTGGTCCTTATTGCTGCAATAAGTTGGTCAGGGTGTCTGTGCTGAGTGGTGTGGGATCTCGGGATAGCATCAACCACAGCTGAAAACTTACAAATCAAGTATGGAACCCAAGCTATATGTAGAGGTTAAGAATAATCCTCAGCTATAAGTGTTGCCGTCCATTGTCAAGAGATAAGCAGCGTATTGAACACTATCAATCTTCACATGGAGCAAAGATGTGTCCATGAAATTGAAGACAAGATTTTAAACACACAACATGATGGGATTGTTTGTATGCATCTTCCATTCTGTAAAACGTAACTGATAGTGTGCTGTATACCTTTTGCACACAATAAGGCTGTTTGACTTTTTTTGTATCAACAGCAATAACAGTGAAGGAGCGGAGCAATCGAGGGATGACTCAAGCAGCCACAGCGGCTCAGAGAGCAGCTCAGGCTCCGACAGCGAGAGCGAAAGCAGCACGACAGACAGCGAAGCCAATGATCACCCGCGGCCCGCCTCTCCAGAGGTAATGACTTCTCAGTTACTTCGTACAAAGTTATAGTGCGATTTAGGTGATTATGATTTTGTACTTAATCAACCATTATTTTCAATTGCACTAACTGTGCCTTGCTTTGTCCACCCTTATTTTGGGTTGTAATAGTTACAAGACAGTCATTGTACTTTCTTCTGGCCACAATACCATCTTTTTACTATTTTATTTTAATGTTTGTCAAGGTTTCATAATATTCATTAACTAACACATTTATACAACTGTGTGCTCTGCTTCCCCTTCAGCCTGAACAACCCATGGCCAACAAGTGGCAGCTGGACAACTGGTTCAAGAAGGCCAAGCAGTTCTCCCCAGCCTCACCAGTGGACAATAATATTCCAACCAAGTGCAAGAAAGAGGGCAGAGACAATGGCTCAGGACGTGGCTATAGTAGTCAGGGAGGGAGTTCAAAAGACTCTGCGGCACCCACCCCAAGCAGGGACCTACGGGCGGCACAAAAGGGTGCAGAGGGTGGCCGTGGCCGGCAAAAATCCCCCGCCCAGAGTGAGGGTGGCACAAATCCGCGAAGGATTGTGGGTAAAAAACAGCCTAAAAAGTCTGAGAAGCCCCCAGTTGTGGAGGAGCCCAAGGGAGGTCTGAGGGTGGAGAGTGAGCCAGCTCCAGAAATACCTCCTCATCGGCCCAAAGCTGCTACTAAGGGTTCCCGCAAACCAAGCATCAAAAAAGAACCGAAATCCTCGCCGAGGCCCACCGCAGCTGCTGTCACCACTACTGCAGATAAACGCAAAGCCAAGGCACCCACCAAGCCTTCCCAGAAATCTCGTGAGTTTGTCGATACAGACTCTTCATCATCAGACTCTGAGGGGAATGACAGCATCCCGTCATCATCGCAGACACCCAAGTACACAGAGAGTATCAGGACCCCTGTGTGTGTGTTTTCTCCAATGGAAGAAAAAGAGTTGTTGTCTCCACTCAGTGACCCTGAGGAGCGCTACCCTGCAAGGCAACCTCAGCAGCAAGTGTTACTAGTGAAGATAGGTTAGTCGAACCTGCTCATAAGGCGGAGAAGTCTTATAATATGACACAAATTCTGTATTCTGTGCACTTGTTAGAGGTCCAAGCTTGAGGATGCGGGAACCGCAGTAGTGCAAAGCGCTACGCAGTTCACACAGCAGGGCTGTCAAACCCTATTGTTTTGCTAAGGATTCTTCTCCATTATTCTTCTCCGCGTAAAACTGCCGCCGCAGCCTAAACCATACATGGTGGCGGTGTGCCATTTTCGGGACTGGTCCAAAAGTCCGCAAAGACCTAAGACTCAAAATGTTTCCTACTTCCACCCCTAGGTGGCGCTATAGCAGAAAACCGTACATTGGAAATTTAAAAATCATACATGCAGGCGTTTGCTGGCTCCAACTGGATCTTGTGATATAGGCCACGCCCATTTTGTCTAGATTTTTATGCGTGAAAAATTTAGATTTATCAAAAACAACTTTTTCGAACTCCTCTTAGACCACGCAATGGATCTGCACGAAACTTGGCACATATCTCTAGACCAACCTGACAAAAAGATTTTTTTATAGAATAAAAATTGCTCATATTACGCACAAATTTGTGTAGCTAAATAAATGCGGCCAAAGCCAAACTTTAGATTGTTGCTTGGTATGACCCTCTGAGGCTCTAAAACAAATGTCATGAACATTGGCCACTAGGGGGCATTACAAATACAAAACGTTTATCTCATAAACTGCTCATCTGATTTTTGCTAAACCTGGTGGGTACCATCTATGCTCACTCCTGAGGTGCCCCTTACGGTGGAGCACTGATTGGTTCAATTGGGCGTGGCCTATGGGCCCACGTTTGGATTAATCACTAAGTGAATTACTTGAAATTAACAGTGTAGATGTACAATGGGTAGCTAACCTAACTTACCAAATATTACACGTGGACCACAATGACGTCAAACGTGTTTTCCACCAATATACATCACACATTAGAAATCTTTACATCCACGTGTTCACTGAATCAAGCAGAGTCTCTGAGTGACCTTATATAGGCCACGCCCATTTGTGCTTACATTTTCTTTTGCTATATCGCGCGAAGTGCAAAACCTCGAACTCCTTGAACTCGTCCTAGGCCGTGCGACAGATCTGCACGGAACCTGGTGTATAGCATCTCCAGATAGCCCTGACAAGTTTTTGCTACGTTAACAAATGTGCATTTGACGACCAAACAAATTTTCTCTAGTAAGCTACCAAACACATATATCATATCTCGGGCAAATTAAATGTTATCAACACACAACTTTAAGGCATTGTTTAACATACATCCCAGATTCTATGTACCAAATTTGGAGAAGATGGGCCATTAGGGGGCGCTATAACCAATGTTTGTTAGTTATGTCGAAAAACTCAATGCATTTCAATGAGAAATTTGCAATTGCAATATCTCTCCCACAGTAAATGCTTTCAACACCAAACCTGTAAAGATAGGCCATTAGGGGGCGCTATAATTAACATAGACAATTATGGGCCTTTTTATCCCTTCTGAGGTCAAGTGCATTGTATATGTCGCCAAACGGCACTTCTGATTTACAAACTTTGTAACTTAATAATATAATTAGTAGAAACATAGTGTCTTTTGGAGCTAAAAGTGCCCCGTTCTGCTGAATTCTTTGTCTTCTTATCCCTTACAGAAGGTTTTGTATCCAGACTAGAAGCCCAGAGTTTTTCGGGGTTATTGTGCTATTAATCTGTACTGTTACATGCGCCTCTCGATATTTCCTGACATCCTGACCCGTACCCTTCCCTTTCCTTCCCATTTTGTATAGATCTCAGCTTGCTGTCTAGGATCCCAGGACGGCCCTACAAGGAGCCTGTAGAGATAAAAGTGGAGAGGGACGACTCTCAAGATAGAGACAGCAAAGACTTCAGCAAACAGAACTCTGAGAAGAGCTCTAGTAAGGCAAAGAGGAAACACAAGGTATATGACTTGATAAAGAAAATTCCTGTCTGTGTTCTCTGCTGTGATCTTTAAATTTTTTCTCACTTTAAGAAGAGTAAAAGAGTAGTGGCTAATGCCTACTACAAGACTTAAGCCCTGATTTTCCAGATTTTTCCAGGTGGGTGACCCCCCACCCCCACCCCACCACCACCACTATACAGGTTTCCATCAAAGCAAAAAATGCCTTTCTGACGATGAACAGTTGATACATTTTGGTCAAGATCCAGATCTTGAATTTCTGCCATTAGATGATTTTGCATTTTTTTAAATCATAGCTGTGAAACTACCAGACAAAGAGACTTACAATCTAAGTGATATGAGTTGGGAAACCATTAAAGGTTGGTGGAAGGTTATACTGTAGCTTTGTTAGAAATCAAGTTCTAAGTTGCACATTTCTTTGTCTTCCAAGCACTTTCTTCAGTGGCATTTACACACAAACACTAATAAATTCTTTAATGTGTTTCTGCAATCTTTGTATGTTTTAGAACGATGAAGAAGGCACCAAGCCAGAGAGCAAGCGATGCAAGCTAGAGGAGAAGTCCCTATCTAATCATAAAAACAGCAGTAAAGAGTGGGTATTCTTCCCTTTCCTTCTGATTATCATTTACAGTAAAACCCTTTGCGCACCGGGAACACTTGGTGAGACAGTAGTACTTAATGTCTTTTACAGGCTAAATGAAGCTTGCCAGATTTGTTTCTCTATTCTTAGAATTTTAACAAAATAAACCCTCTCCACTCTGAGCCCTATAAAATTTAAGTATAATGGCTCAATATCATGGCTTGTTTGTTACATTGCGGCCTTCAAAGTTGCACTTTAACCTTTTATTATAAGGGCATCTATGCTATAATCCTAATGTGGATCTGGAAAGTTAATATTTATTCTTTTGATTGTTAATATTTTATGACATGAGTACAGTACTGCAACAAAGCTTGTCCGTTGATGATTCATGTTCCACCAGGTCTAAGAGGTCTTTGGAGAAGAAAGAGGAACCTGTCCCCTCTCCTTCCATATCAGGTCTTCAGCGGACGCCCAAGGCAGAGCATCCGAGTCGAAAGAGGACAGTCAGCCAGTCCTCCACCTCTTTGTCCAGCGGGACAGGAAGTGGAAAGGAGGGAAGCCACAGTACCAAGGGCAACTCCACCTCCAAACACAGAAAAGGAGAGGACAAGGGACGCAGCACACGCGATGGCAAGGTGAGTGCGCATAACCTTCTTGCTGGGCATTTGCTGTTAATGTGAATACCTGGAAAGCATTTTGGATAGTGGGACGTGCAAGTGCTGTCTTTCATAATGTTTGCCAACTGTGCAGCGTTTCCCCTGGGGAACTTAAATAACTAAGCACACATGATAAACAAAAACCTGTTTCTATGGGATTAAAGGAAGTGGTTGAGAACATAACTTCTATATGGTCTATATATTGTATACGTCCATTAACCATAGAGCCAGAAATCTTTATACTTTTAGACACCCTCAAGCTCACCCTTTTCTCCATTTTTTTTTTTCCCTTTACTTCAAACACCAGGCCTCTTTTTCCTGTAACTTTATTTCCCCTCGCTTGCTGTCTCTGCAGGAGAAATCCTCAAAGGGGTGCGATAACCAGCTGGCTGTGCTTCCACTCTCGACAGAGGGCTCCAAGTCTCAGAGATCCAAGCTGGTGTTTGAGGACAGGTAAGAGGAGCTCTTTCCACTATGGATAACCCCTCTGCAGGGTATGCAGAAAGAACTGCTGTGGGGATCTAGGGTTGCCTTTGATGCATTAAGCTGTAGGAGGTTGGGGAGGTCATGAAGATGTGCCTGCATGCAGGAGAGATGATGTAAATTTCCATTTTAAAAGGCTCTGTTTGGAATCTGTGTCCTTTGCATGCAGAGGTAAAGAAACATGGTCTTGCCTTTTATTGTCTGTTGTTTAAGGCTTTGATTCAATAAAACCATAAGGATCTTGTTATGTTTAGTTTCCAGGTCTATGCTAAGAGTAAATGTATGCAAAAACTGACCCATTACAGTGTTTTTTTTTAATGGTTCAGGGAAGTAATGAAATTAGTTTGACCTGTTAAAATGTTGTTTCAGGGTCCATTCGGCAGATCACTACTTACAAGAGGCCAAGAAACTTAAACACAATGCAGATGCACTGGTAAGAGTGGCAGCCTAATGCCTGTGTACATACGTAATCGAGATGCTAAAGTGTCAGTTGCTGCATGCAAAGCAGTGAGAGGAGAGGGTTGTTGTTTATCAAGGTCTAGACCTTTAATGTAAAACAACATCCTGTTGAGGTTTTGCATCGAGATTAATGATGGATAGAGGAACACATTTTGAGTTCTTTACATATTTCATTTTGTTGCTGACATTTATGTGATTGTATTGTATTTATTGTATTGACTGGGACATTTACCTCAGACACAACGTTTTCAAAGCCCTTTTTTTCTCTGTGCTCTCACAGTATATGAGCATAATGTCCAAAAAGCAAAAAAACGGGTCGCTGAAAGATGAGCAGGTGACTATATTTAACTGCAGATCTGGTATCAGTTACTTACCTGAGAATAATGAGATACCTGTCTCAGCTGCATGGCATTTCCACCCAAAATCCTTGAACCCTTATTGTGTTGCTGCTGTTATGAATTCTGTAATTTAAAAACAAAACAGAAAATAACTTCTACATGAAGTGAGACAAACAAACTAGTGATACAAACACACATACGCTATTGAGAACCAAGCAATTACATTTCTTTTTGTTCTCTTAAAAAACATTTCACGTTGAATCCGTTATGTATGCAATTTTCAATTTCTTTATAATGTGCCTGGATTACAATGTATTAGCCCTATTATGCTATACATTCAATCCAGAGGCAAACACAATATAATTGAGCTGTTGTTATTTAACTTAGAGTTTATGTATTCCACACCAAATCGTATACAAACCATGTCAGTTGTATAACGTGACCATGCCAAAAACCATGTCAAATTTAAAAGTCATGTGAACAGGTTTTAGTCATGCACTGCTGAGGCAGTTTCAGAAAGAAATGCAATATTAGACTGGTACATGCTCATTAACTTGGGATGCACCACTAACAGAAAATGTAATTTTTGTTGTGTCCCTGTCCACTCTTTTGCAGTTGGATCGTTTTGAGAAGGCAGTTTACTACCTAGACGCTGTGGTATCTTTCATTGAATGTGGTAATGCTTTGGAGAAGAGTGCCCAAGAGGCAAAGTCTCCCTTCCCCATGTATGCAGAAACCGTGGAGCTTATCAAGTAAGGACACATAAATACCCTTTTTATTATTGTCACAATTTAAAGGGGAACTCCACAGATCAGTCTGTTTACAGGTCTTGGATAGTACTACTAGATATGTGAATGAGAGTATAACCTGGGAGTGTAGAGTTAGAAAGAAGTGATGACACACCCAAATATCCAAATGACCTGTCTGTGGTCGATTTGCATTGTGGGTAATGTAGGTGCCAGATTTGTGACAAGGAAGAAGCATGTTTGGAATAAAGAAGATGGTATCTCTGTTTCTGTTGCATCAGTTTTGAAACTTTTTTATTATTAAACTGCCATTGTGAGTCCATGTTATAGAAGTGCTCAATCAGTGTACACACAGTACTCTTTTAAACAAAAGTCAGTGTATTAAATGCATATGCAATGTTGATAATGACTTAACAGTTGGTTCTCCTAGAAACTAAACATTTGTTGTCTTTGCATTTAGATACACTATGAAGTTAAAAAGCTACTTGGCCCCAGATGCTACTTCAGCAGACAAGAGGCTAGCTGTGCTTTGGTAAGTATGCAGACTGACATCCAGTTTTGGATTTCATGTTTAAGAGGTGTCATCTTGTCCTTAGCCATCAACTAAAACTACTCAAAATCTTTGCTCTCTCATTGAAAGAGAGTGGTGTATTTAAGGAGTCAACCTGTTTCTCGTCTTTGCAAGTTTAAGATCAATATGGACCTATTTCTCTTTCCAGCCTGCGATGCCAGTCTCTCCTCTACCTGCGGTTATTCAAGCTGAGGAAAGACAGTGCTCTAAAATACTCCAAAACACTCACGGAACACTTAAAGGTACTTTAAAGATGAAATTTAGTTTTGCTTGGCAAACCTTCAAACCCAAAGGAACACCATATAATTTCCATGTATGTCGTTTTCTTTCTTTCTGTGAATGTGTAACCTGCTGTGTACATAATGTTCTTCCTCTGACTTTGACAGAATTCTCTGAGTAACACCCAGGCTCCCTCTCCTGGAATGGGAAAGTAAGTTATGTCCCCCTTTGCTATACGTAAAATTGCTGTATGTAATTGTAAAGGAGACAGCTGTTTCCTGCACGCGTGTTAAATGTTGAAAGTACTGCAAATTAGTTTATTTTCACAACGGTCTAAGGTTCAATTTTGTTTTACAGATAGTTAAGCTACAGTGGTGCTCATAAGTTTAGGAACTCATGCAAAAGTTGACTTAAAAAGAGGAATAAAAAAAAAATCATCTTTTGTAAATTGATCTTAATGCCTTAATTAAAAAAAATAATCTTATGATAAATGAATAATGTATCCTAAATAAATATTCTTCGTTTAAAATACAGGGGGGCATAAGTATACACACCCCTATGTTGAATTCCCATAGAGGCAGGAAGATTTTTATTTTTAAAGGTCAGTTGTTTCATGGATCCTGGATACTAAGTGTCTAGGTATGGTGAATCCTAACCCTTCACCATACCTAGAGATTGGCATGGTGTTATTTCAATTAGCTTAATAGCTGGTTTGATTTGCATTGAGAGATGATCTTATGGAAAGTTCCCCATGCCTATCTCTATGTATGGTGAAGGGTATGTGATGATGTGGGCGGGGGGGCTATTTCAATTCCAGAGGCCAAGGGAATCAAGAATCTTATCAAGATGCATAGTATCCTGGATACATGAAATACCTGGCCATTAAAAATACAAATCTGCCTGCCTCTATTGGAATTTGACATAGGGTAGTAGTATAGTGTCTATACTCATGCCCCCTGTATTAAGGAAGAACAATTTACAATACATTATTTGTTCACAAAGAAAATTGGTGTCCTTAAAAGTTGTATTTAGCCAATTTTTAATTAAGGCATTAAGATCATTATCAAAAACATTTATTCTTCTTCTTTTTAGTCAACTTTAGCATGTGTTCATAAACTTATGAGCAGCACTGTAACTATTATTATTCTTTTATTATGTTCTTATTATTTTTTTCTTTTTTAAATCCGTACCTTTGCCACTTCTTGTTGTCATTTCACCGGTTTTAACATCTTGTTGTAAAGAAGAGTTTGAAGCTCTTGAGTCATACTGGGTAGCAATTACGTAACTACTGCTATCAAGCATGATAACCCTAACTGTGGTGTTTGTTGAGCCATCTAAAAATAACTTGCCGTGGACCAAACTGTTTCCATACCAGTTCCAGCACATTCATTACCATGTCTGCTTGTTTCTGTTTCCTAACTCAGCAAGGCAGCGGGTATGCCCTCTCCTGTGTCTCCAAAACTGTCACCAGGCACGGCCGTCGGCTACTCGGCAGTCGTCAGCAGCAGCAGCGCCACCTCTTCTGTGACCATACCTCAGCGTATCCACCAGATGGCTGCCAGCTATGTTCAGGTCACCTCCAACTTCCTGTACGCCACCGAGGTCTGGGACCAGGCGGAGCAACTATCCAAGGAGCAGAAAGGTAAACTACCTTTTAAACAGGCCATGTTTTGGGACAAATCAATACTTCATTATAATATTGGCAGAAATTAAAAGGGGAAATTCCCTACACATGACAATACAGCAAAGCAAACTTATCTGCATTAAAACACCAGGGTCTCATTAAAATGCTCTAATATTATAGCATTGTTGTTGGTTTTTATGTCTTGAGTTGAAGTCTTTTAAGCCTTTGTTGCTGAGCTGTGTTGTAACTTTTCTCCACTATTCAGTGAACGAGTAGTTGATCTACAGGAAATTGGTAGCAATTTTGTTAGTTAATCGTTTGTCATTTATTAAAGATAAGGCTAAACAAATATATGCCGGTTTCAGCTTCTCAAATGTCAGTATTTGTAAACATTTAATTGAAATTTAATATCTCTAGGTTTTCAACTTTGGTCATAACAAGGTATTTTAAAACCTCTGTGGGAAATTGTTTTTCATTATTTTCTGACAATTTAAAGAAGAATAAATTATAATGAAAATACATATGATCTTGCTTGTCCCACCTTGATCTTTACGCTGGCCTTTGAACTGACCCTGCCCCCTCTTGCTGTGTCTTTGTTCTCCCAGACTTCTTCTTGGAGTTGGACAAGGTGATGGGTCCTCTGATCTTCAACACCAGCAGCATGACAGAACTGGTGCGTTACACACGGCAGGGCCTCCACTGGCTGCGTCTGGACGCAAAGCTTATTCCCTAGCGAGGACTCGTTCGCTGCACGCTGCTTCCACACAGACACACATGCACCTCAGCCTCTTGTGTTCAGCAACATGTGCTCAAAGACACACAGGCATGCCCTCTCAGACAGACACATATACAATGATGTACTGTATGCACACACAAGCAGTCCACCTCTGGTCCTCCACACACACAATATAAACTTTTCAGACATATCTCCAACACTGTGTCCATTTTCTACACCAGCTTGCCAAACACTGAGCAATCTAGAGCATCTCACACCATCGACAGCAGCACACAGGGAGAAGCATCGAAACTGCAGCACAGGAACAAAAAGAGCTTCTTGCCATGCTTCATATATCAGCATTCTTACAATCTTTGAAGGCCATGTTTTTATCTCTTTAGCATGGAAGCACTGGGTGAATGATTTCTTATGAAAACGCTTAACAATGGGTATGGTTTTTAGACTACTTTGGCTTTTAACTTTTTATTTTACTTTCTTCCACCAAAGTACCTCCCATAAACACCAAAGGTGCTTTAAAATGAAGGTTTCTCTTTATCATTTTTGTGCCTTGTATGTGAGCGACAGGAAAACAAACAGCCACCACTCATATCTGATAAATTGTTTTTATTTTCCCTCTTTTTGTTGTTACAACTCATTTTATGCATTTTGCAGTTAATGGAAGCTGCTAACATTTATGTTTTTTATTGCAGTCTTTCAGTTAACACATTTTAGAGCAAAGATGGCATTGGCCACAAATTAAGCTTCATTACATTATCTTGATTTCTTTCCTCAGTCTCTAGGCGCTAAAGCTTAATCATAGAGCATACCCACACGATTTAAGGACGGACTGTAGGAATAGCCACTGTGCACATCAGATTCTGACACACACATATTTATAATGTTCTCTTTATCGATCAGTGTATTTATTTTTAACAGTGTAATTTTATTTTCTGAAATCATTAACTACTTTTATGATGTACAAGAAAATTGAATGTTGGTCAGTTTGTTTAAACCACTGTTGTCTGGTTTGATGCAAGGAGCAGCATGGCCTCCAGGGGCCGCTAGCGGGGGCTTTTAGTCTCCTGGCCTTAATACAATTGATCATGTTAATGTTCTCTCTAAGAGATTTGCTGTCTTTGAAGCTCAAGAGTATGAATCTCTTCCTATGAAATGTTTTTACATTTGTAGCCAAATTGTTTGAGAAATATGCTTGAGGAAGTCACTTCCAGACAGTGCTAATCTTTTTTTGATCCCCTTGTTTGCTCAGAGTGTATTTTTCTAAGGAACAGCAGGGAGTGTCTCAAGTATTGAAGATCATTTCCACATGCAGTTATTTACATTGCAGTGTATAAAGACTGGGCCTGAATTGACCACTAATTTGGCACAACAAAAGCTAATTCATCCGGAAGGAAAGATTATGAGAGGCAAACTTATCAGTGTTGCATTTATAAAACAAAGAGTTTTAAATCTATCATTATATATTTCAAAAAAAGAAGTATAACGGCCAATAAAGATTTTATTTATATAGCAAGCAGTTGTTTTTTTCTTCCTCTGGCCAAACAGAAGTATAACTTTTCAAATGCATTCTTTTAAAACAGGGTTGAACCAAGGGTTATTAGATGCAAAGTATTTGTATATGTAATTTTTCCTATTTAAATTTTAATCACACTTGTGTTACAAGATGGTAGATAACAAACATGTAACAGAGTAATAGTGACTTTTGAATGAAGACGTTAATATTAGTCCCATGATTTCACTTGACATTTGGGGGTTTGGTAATGGCCAATGACATGGACTGTCTTTGTTTTTGTTTTTTGTTTGTTTGTTTTAGGCCCGCTCCTCACTAAAACATGCTGGAAATATGAATTCCTGGGTCAAATAGTATTCATGAGAACTTTCATTGGTTTGATGGCAGATGTGTTTTGACAAGAGGAAAAGGACAAAGTTTCAGACCTATAACAGTCTAACTTTCTGGCACTTTTCTTCAATTTTCAAACATAAATTTTGGTGTATTGACACTTCATTTTACACCTTTTTCATCTCAAGACAAAACACATCTTAAGAAAATTATTTGGCTCAGGTTTAACTTTTTTATTTTATAATAATTTTATTTTCTTTCCTTCATTGGCTCCCTAACCTTTATTGTAGGAGGGGATACTGTTATTTCTTCTGGCACTTGAAAAAGAGAAAGCCAGAGGAGGTATTATTTTTAATCTATGCAGGATTTTTACAACAACAAAAAAAAGAATCCATTTCTGTGAAAGAACTTTCATGTTTTGGCTTGGGATTTCATTTTTTTCCCACTTTTTATTTTTTTCCCGCCTCAGTGAGAAACCTGTTGAACTCAAGTGTCCAATGCCTTTAGCTTTTGCAATTTTGTGTACTGGTTTAGTATGTGTGTGTGTATATAGATCTGTTTTTATAACCAAACACCGATGGCTTGAGCCATTTTGTACTTAAAGCTGGAGGCCACTTTTCTCATAGGAATTCCTCTGTGGGTTTTGCCAGCCCAGTTAATGTCTTCATACACTGGTACACTTTGTAAGTACAGGTCTGCGCCTTGTGTTCCCTACACTATCTTGTGCAAAATTTAGCATTAGAGTAATTTTTAACAGTTTGCTACTCACTTATTTATTTTTCTGCCCCTTTGCTTAGTGTTTTTTCTATTTTGCCATTTTAAGAAGTACCATTTTATGAAATAGGAAGATGTAAATGTATTTGGGTTGTTCATGATGAGATTTCTTTGTAAGTAGTAATTAATATTAATTCTAACTTGAATGAATCCAGGGTAAGATGATTTTTTTTTTTTTTTTGACATTCAGTAGGAAGATGTTATAACACTTGCATGTTTCTATTTAAATACAAATGTATAAATTGTAAATATAACATTTCTTTAAGGGTGAATTTCTACTACAGGTTGACATTTTTATTGAAATTAAAAAAACCGCTGTAAATACATTTGTGAGATACTTTATGCACACTTTTTGTGTTATCTTCTTCCAAGCTGTTACAGAGTACATCCTAGTCTCTTAACACTGTATATCAAATTGATTATTCAGTCCTTTTTTTTTTTTTAACAGTGTAAATATACTTTGTCTTCTGCTTCACTGTCTCCCAGTATCATGGTCGCCACATAATCATTAATGTCTCTAGATCCAATATTTTGTCTTCTCTGTATGTGATATGGAGGTGTGTACTTTTCATGAAATGTATATTGTTCATCTCATGGGATGGATGGATGGGTGGATGGATGGATGGTGTGTACAGTCTGTTTTCTCCTCACGAGAGAGATGTATTTACTATGTGTCCCTTTTAAAGAATTGGTCCAACATGTCTTTTGAAACAAAGGTATTTCTCTACAGGTCAAAACAGTTGTAGCAGTTTATACAGTATGTTGTATAACACCTTTTTTTTCTAAAAGTCGTCTCTAAAGTGAGACCAGCAGCATACACTATGTACAATAGTCAAAGTTGGATTAGTTTTAAGAGAACTGATGATAGAGATACTATATATGATGGAGGCAATATGATTAAAGGTACTCATTGAGTTTGATCTTCAAACTTAGGTTATGTAATTTAAAAGCATTCTTGTGAAGTGAGTATTAATTGTGACTAATGAGAGTCTGTCCTGAATATTCTTTGTATTTTGCCGTATTGAGAATAAAATATATATGGATATGTTTAATGGAGTGAGATTATTTAGTTTTAGAGAAGGCAAAAAACAACTTGAAAAAAAAAAAGTTATTTAAAAACAAAAGTAATATTTACATTCAGTGTTACTCAGCAAAACACACTGTGTGCATGCTCATGTGCTCACAAGTAGTCCCAGTGGCCAGAAACTAATTATTTTTCCCGTGGAAAAAGATTCTTTTTGGAGCGCAAATAGAAAAGTTCTAACACTTTCATAATATATAATACATTATCATATAAAAAGATACCTGTATATCTGAATTGAAGTGTGAGCAGCTGTGATGTAAACACGAGTTGCGATATGAATGAGAAAGTAGCAACACCCCAAATGTATAAATACTCCATTACATGTAAAAGTCTTGCATTCAAAATTATTATAATAAAAGTATTGGCTATAATATATGCTTGCAGTATCAAAAGTAAAACGGTTTGTTAAAAGATTATAATTAGTAATGCATTATTTTGTGTATTTTATGTTGTAGCTGGTTGAGGTGGAGCTAGTTTTAGTGTACGTACTGTTAAACGGGCATAGCACAAAATGCTGAGCCCGCATCCAGCATCTAGCCCGCATCCAGCATCTTTTAGGCCCTCCTCACATGAGGGCCCTGGGTACTCAGTTCCCTCTTTCCCCCCAGTCTGACACCCCTGCAGATAAACATTGCAATGCATTGCGTTTCATAAACTCAGCTTTTGTTTAGAACTGTCATTCCCCGATGTAAGTCGAGTGCAGATTTGAGTTGCGCCTGCGTCACTTTGCAACAAGTAGCATACAAGATGCTAACGAGAGACTTCTGTAATATCAATACAGTAAAAATGGACCTACTTAACGAAGTTTGTTCACTGCTGGCTACAAGCTAGCAATCAAACACAACAAAGGTCAGTTGAATGGCGTTTTGAGCTAATGTTATCAATCATAGATAGCTAAAACATTTTTTTTTAAAGTATTTCCATCTTCTGTTATTTGAAATGAGAAAAGTTTATTTTATGGATTTCACAAATTTTAGTATGACACGTTATGCCGTAAACCGTTTAAATCTGAGCATGTGCAACTCAAATCTGCACTCGACTCACATCCGGCAGAGACAATATCAACTTCTGCAAAGTAACTACAGCAGTTAAATGTAATTTAGTAAAAAGTATAACATTCCCCTCTGAGATGTAGAAAGTGGCATAAAATAGAAATACACATAAAGTATTTAAATCTACTTTGTTACATAAGTACTGCTTATGAGGGTGTGCCACAGAGTGGACAAACTCTAATTTCCCCCTGGGGATCAATAAAGTATAAATTATTATCAGATGATTCTCAATAGTCGGTCACTGTGATTATTGCTGTTAATGGTTATGGTTGCAATAGTATCACATTGCAACAATAACAATATAAATGGGGACGAGGGTAAGTTTGTAAGGTAAGTCATTGTGTTACAGTCTTTATTGTAATATTTTGAAATGTTTCTTGGGTTGTAATCTAGGATGTAAGTAAAGGAGGAATGTAAAAGCTTAAAAACAGCTACTAGTTGCAAAAAACAAAAAAAACATTCACCAATATGGTAGATGGCTTTGGACTCATTGAGTAATTGCACTCAATCCATTGACAATTTGTGGTCATTTTATTAAAAAAAGAAGGTACTACTAAAAGTATAACTATTTAACAATGACTCTCTACAAATTACATCTTATTTTGTGTATTGTATGTGACCCTGCCCTAAATATAACAGATATAAAATGTACAGTATATGTAATATTTACATAAAAGCACCGAGCAGCAATAACAAAAATAAGAAATATTACTGGTGACCTAGATGTTCATATTTTGTTCTACTGTATCCTGAGCCATCCAGATAGTATAGCTTTAGTTGTTTACTTTAAGAAATAGATGGTGCTTAGTTAATCCTTATGTGCATGAACAAAACAAAGGTATTCAAAGTAGTTTATGTAGCTTTGCATTGCAGAGCCTCTTAGAAATGATTAGCTCCTTTCAATCCACAATGGGCTGCCCTGAGAACATTAACTCTTATGTAGACTCTTTTGATTTGTCTTATCATTTTGTTCTGTTTTGCTCTTGTCAGTTTTTACTAATCATGTATTTGAAAGATTACCATTTTCATTGCCAGCTTGAATATTTAATTTGTTAAACCATTCCCATGCACTACATGTTTTTTTCACTGAGTTCAGTAAATATGCAATAAAAAAGTCACTGTTCAGTTTAGGCTTCTGCCTCTTTCCACTGAACTAAACAGCATAAAAACAATAAATTCCCGTTTTCACTGTTCTGCCATTAACACGGGCTGACCAATAGGATGTCGTGTATTCCTTAAAGTGCCCGCCTCTCGCCGCATCTGATTGGTCGACATAGTCCTTTCTATTACCTTTCATCCGCTTCTCTCTCTGCAGGGAATAAGGTAAGCTAACTGCGAGCGAAGGAAAAAGGAAAGCTAATTACCGGGTGCGGCGATGCACTTTAGCTACCAAAAAGTGCGTAAGTTATTGTATTTCTTTTAACCGTCATTCAATAGAGAAGAGGAAACACATCCGAGCGAAACAAGGACTACGAGTTAAAAACAGCGAAGTCCCCGGCAATCAACAGGTACGTGAAGGGGACTTTAGTAGCAGCAGGTGCATCTAGTTTCACTGTGGCTTTTCAGTTTCGGTTGTCAACTGTCAATCGTGTTGCTAACCATTTCTAGTAAAAATAGCTTTAATAAAATATGTGATATTGAACCCCTTTTTATATGTGTAGTTTTAAAAAGTTGTAATGCGTGTCTGGGGTAAAATTAACGTCATTTTTATAAGCTACAAGAGCTCTGTTCAGTTCTGTTCAGAGCAAACGTTAGATAGCAAATAATCCTTGTTAGTGTTCATAGTGGTTGATTGTATTTTTTTAACGTAGTATTTGTGTTGCTACTGAATGTTGTGTAATATAATGAGCTGACTTAGTAGGTATATTGTAAGTTTTGTATTTTTCTTTTTAATTAATAATATTGTTATTGCCCATTTTAAATGTCTATTCTGCAAAACGTCTAGGGCTGTATAGTTTGGCTTTCGTATCTGGCTTTTTCTTTTTCCAGTTCAGTTTAAAATGGATTACATGTTTGTAAAGCTGAAATTTTCTGTTTCCACCATAAATATATTTGGTTTTTTTTTGACTGCTACAAGCAATTTAGTGTCACCTTGGGCTCTAGGGAAACAATTGACAGATTATGTGAGGATACAAATAATGGTTAGCTGCAGCCCTGCAATGGATAGTGTGGACTGGAGACAAACAGCAACCCAAACTACTGTTATATCACCACATTTAATTGCCATTTTCATACTTTGTATGTTACACATTACCTATGCAATATCTGTTGTTTGATGATATTGTGAGAACAACATAGTATTGTCCTCCCTTAACCTTATCTCCTTGCCTCAAATTGATACCTGGCCCTGAATTATGCACTAGAGGGCTTTTCTACCTAATGACTGGACTATGTTTTATTTAAAGTTGGAACAAAAGGGAAACCAGACACTGGTGTTTTGTGCTGTGGCTGAAACTGAAGAACTCATGAGGTGCATTGGTCAGATGGTGGGTGCAAGAGGAGAAACACTGGCTTCTCTGTGTTTGTTATGCTGCTGAATGGCCTGCTCAGGCCGCTGACCCAGCTCGACTCCACTGCACCGACAGAGTCTGACCTGGAGGCTGCAAAGAGACCCTTACAGAGACGTTTGTGCAGAGTAGACGTGCATGTAGGTGTAACACACACACACAGACATACATAATCATATGTGCACAGAGGTAAGGGAACCCAAAAGCATGCATCATAATGAGGTGGTGTTTGTGTTTGCAAAACGATTAAAGAAGAAAGATTGAACAAACGGAAGGGCAAGGCTATGATACATGTAAACTTACCCTGGGTGTTGAAACATGATCTCTGCATTTGCTTTGTCTCTAGCTCTCTTTCATTCTACCTCTGAGGTAACAAAAAAGTGTGCAGCACAGTATTGATCGGTGGTGTGCTGCAGAAAAAGCAGTTCAGTAAAATTGAATACATTTATATAGTGCAGTCATTTTTTTTAAGATTATTTTTTTGAGGCTTTTTCCCATTATTACTCTTACTGGGTGAGCTAGAGGCCACCTCTAATGCAGTCATTTTAGGACATTTTAGACTCAAAATAGCACAGGTACACACAGAGACTTTGTTGTGTGTGTCAACAGTGGAAAATTTCTCTGGGTGTGTGTAGTTTCTACTTGGATGTTTACATTCTTTCAGTGTCCTTTTTACTCATCCTACCTCTATAAAGATGAACTAACTGGTTTGGCTGTGTGAGTGATTAAGTTTAGATTAACTTCAGATGGGTTTGGATTGATTCTGCAGCAATAAGGAACAATATTAAAATAATTCCATAATAAAAACTTTTGAAGATGTTGCTGACAGTGATCCAAATGACATGGTAGGACTATACACAAGTGATACTTAATGTCAGATAAATACATCTAATACAGTTCTGGAAATAAAGTCAAAATCAAATGACCTTATGCTGCTGTAATTAAATAATCATCTCTCTGCATGGTGTCACTTTTAAATCTAGTGTCAATGTGATAAATAATGGACAGTGGTGTAGTGGGAAGGTGTTATAGTTATACCAGTTAACAGCTTGTTGTGTTTTTGCTTTTCTAACCCGTGTTATATTTTCCCTTAATGGAAGTGTGACCTTATTTCCACCTGCATTATGCGAGGCTTTCACTGGCATTGTTGGTTTCAGGAAACTACATGTGTCAAGGAAGTAGCTGTGAATGACTCATTCTAAGGCACTGGGAATTCAGTGGTGTTTTTCTTCACAGTGAAATGATTGACTCAGGTTGGCTGTAATTAGGTACAAAGAGGATTTGTGAGTGAAAACCATTAACCGCCAGATTTAGAAGTCAGCTGATGTGATCAAGTACCATCAGGTTTCTATATGCAATGTTTTACAGTGAGGGGGAAAAAAGTAATTGATCCCCTGCTGATTTTATACATTTGCCCACTGACAAAGAAATTATCAGTCTATAATTTTAATGGTAGATTTATTTGAACAGTGAGAGACAACAGGAAAATGCACGGCAAAAATGTTATACATTTATTTGCATTTTAATGAGGGAAATATGTATTTGACCCCTCTGCAAAACATGACTTAGTACTTGTTGGCAAAACCCTTGCTGGCAATCACAGAGGTCAAACTTTTCTTGTAGTTGGCCACCAGGTTTTCACACATCTCAGGAGGGATTTTGTCCCACTCCTCTTTGCAGATCTTCTCCAATTCATTAGGTTTTTGAGGGTGACTTTTAGCAACTAAAACCTTCAGCTCCCCCCACAGATTGTCAATGGAATTAAGGTCTGGAGACTGGCTAGGTTACTCCAGGACCTTAATGTGCTTCTTCTTGAGCCACTCCTTTGTTGCCTTGGCCGTGTGTTTTGGGTCATTGTCATGCTGGAATACCCATCCACGACCCATTTTCAATGCCCTGGCTGAGGGAAGGAGGTTCTCACCCAAGATTTGACGGTACATGGCCCCGTCCATCGTCCCTTTGATGCGGTAAAGTTGTCCTGTCCCCTTAACAGAAAAACACCCCCAGAGCATAATGTTTCCACCTCCATGTTTGACGATGGGGATCGTGTTCTTGGGGTCCTCCTCCAAACACGGCGAGTTGAGTTTAAGCCAGAGAGCTCCATTTTGGTCTCATCTGACCACAACACTTTCACCCAGTTGTCCTCTGAATCATTCAGATGTTCATTGGCAATCTTTAGACGGGCATGTATATGTGTTTTCTTGAGCAGGGGGAACTTGCAGGCGCTGCAGGATTTCACTCCTTCACGTCGTACTGTGTTACCAATTGTTTTCTTGGTGACTATGGTCCCAGCTGCCTTGAGATCATTGACAAGATCCTCCCGTGTAGTTCAGGGCTGATTTCTCACTGTTCTCATGATCATTGCAACTCCACTAGGTGAGACCTTGCATGGAGCCCCAGGCCGAGGGAGATTAACAGTTCTTTTGTGTTTCTTCCATTTGCAAATAACTGCACCAACTGTTGTCACCTTCTCACCAAGCTGCTTGGCAATGGTATTATAGCCCATTCCAGACTCGTGTAGGTCTACAATCTTGTCCCTGACATACCTGTTTTCATTTAAAATATCATTATTGCCACAATGGATTACCACGGTGTGGAAACCAGGTGTTTAATTCTTTCCAGCTTCATCCAAGTCTCCTGATGTTGCCGCGTGGGCACACTGCGTAGCCTACAACATGCGTTTCTTGAAGTTGGACTCATGGTGGAAGGAGGCGATGACAGTGCTCAGGATATTTATCAGCCCTCTGAGAGGACTAAGTCTGGGGCGTGGGCATATTTTGGTCATTATAAGAATGCCGAAGAACAGCTAATTTAACATAGTTATCCTGTCTGCAGAACGTACAGGAAAAAAGTGGCTGCTAAAGACATTGAACACACTTTTAAAAATACCGTGACAATACCGAAAACCTGATTGTTTTGGTCACTATAACCGCAAGGTTAAATTTTCATACTGTTACATCCCTACTTGTAAGGTTAAGCTACTAAGTGAAAAGTACTTGGGTTTAATGGGTAGTAAAGTTAGACTATTCAGGATGACATATTCAAGATAAGGTCAGGACATTGTGTGATGCAGAAGTACATTTTATATTTTAGTTTGTTCCATCATTGCGATGCTAAACTGTAGTTAGCATGAAGACTAATTAGCATATGGTGTGGCTTTCTGGTTGGTAAAGTCATCATGACGTCATGTTCTGTTTTGTAGCTAATGACCTTGATAAGATGATGGATGCATGTTTTAGTGCCTGATTGTAACAGACTTGTATTCAGGTTGTATGACATCATTGCACTGACAACCAGGAAGGTCTCTTTACGCGCTGATAAGAAGATCAGGGTGGAAGATTAGATTCTAGAGTCAGAGCACAGAAGAGGAAGAGTGAGGCCTGCTTAAAATGTCAAATTCAACTCAAAATTTCCCCACAGGATTAATAAGTAATGGGGAATAAGAGGAAATTCAAAGACTGTTGAAACTAGCAGGCTTATCGGGAAAGGACACATTAATAGGGGACTGGCTTAATGTTGAATAGCTTTACAGATAATCTGGATGAAAGCAGAAGTAAGTAAATTGAATGTGTGTGTGTGTGTGTGTGTGTGTGTGTGTGGGGGGGGGAGAGGTTATATGTAAGAACCTTTGGTATGACTGTCATAGTCATAATCACAGTAATGTATTATAGTGTTTGTTCTGTACAGAGATCACCATGGCATTGTCTGACAGGCTTTCTCTGAAATCTATTAATGAAAGTGATGAGGAAGATTGCACATAAGTAGTCACTTCACCTACGGTGGCTAGGTAGAATGGGTTGTTTGATGAAACTGCTTGGCTAAAAGTAGCTGTAATAATTATCATTGATCAATTTATTTGTCTCTTAACAATAGCAAATTACTAAATGTAATGGGAAAGAGAATTATCATCCGACTCCAGAGCGTTTTAGTCTTTTTCAGCTCATTGTTTTGGTTTTCTTGTAGGAAACTATTTTGGTTTATTTTCAGCACAAAATGTCTAAAAAAAAACCTTTGCTCATCACCAAACAGCAGCTTGACTAAGTATTTAGCAGCTAAAGAGACAGACCAGTCCCTCAGGAATTTGTGAAGAGCTAAAAGGAGAGTGAATATTTTTAATGTTGCTCTGAGACTGCGATGTGATTGCTCTGTGTAAACATGCAACTGTCTGCTAAAAGGTTTATCACGATAACTTCAAAGGTAAGTTACTTCCTACCCTGTTTTCTGGCCTCAAAGTGAAAAACACCGTTCTGCTCATTTATTGTTTAAAAAAACTCTCATTCACAGCTTATCCAGCTCTCTTTTGCCATCTTTTGTCTAGTTTCTTCTCTTTAGTTTAGGGCTCTTTTCTGGCTGGAAACTGTGTATGGTTATGTATGTCTCTCTGGCTATTCTGGTTATCTGACAGGACCACACCTACACTATTATATGGCCTGTAGGACCCTCATTGGGACATGGCAGTGTCATATGTCATGTGGGTTTGTGTGTTTGAGTAACCTATTTGTACAGGCAGCCAGATTTTTAAAAAACTGTCCTTTTCTTAACTTTTTGGGGAAATATAGACAAAATTACAATACAATTGTTTTAGACCTACTCTCTGTTAAGTTTCTTGAGATAACTCTTGTTATGATGTGATACTATCAATACAATTTAATTGATTTGAATAGTAACAGCAGCAGCACGCTGCAGGGACAATAAACAAAACTCTACAGCCATAAGCTAAGTTTCCATCCACTTGTCAATCAATTTATCTGTTCGGTAAAAAAAGCCATGCGAATAAAGCTGGTGAAAGTGTGTTTCCATCCAACGGCGTTAAAGCAAATAAAAACCTGTGCGTAATGACGTCCCGTGCTGTTTTGCAATCAAATTGGTATATCCAATTGATTTTAGACATTTTAAGGTGTTTCCATTCATTTTCGCACTGAATCTCACAACATTCAAGCAAACATTTGTGAACAAAGTTTTTCTAGACAAAATGGATTCCGCCGACTACCAACACATGATCAGTATCGTACAGGTTGTAGTGCTTTTGTGCCAGCTGATAGCGACATATCAAGCTATAATAAGAAAACAACGACGCTATCAACACATCGCTATGATGATGCAGATACAACTTGACTTTTATTTTCGTCCCACGGCTTGTTGTAACCTTTTGTTGGCAATTTTCTTAGCGAGTTTCTGATAAATTAAATTCAAAAAGTCTCTCGTCTTCTCATTTGTCCACTTCCATCTGTCTTTCGTTGACACCCACCATGTGTGCAAACAGAGCGGAAATACTGGGCGTAAATTAACTAAAACTTCTTCGTTTTGTGGCGGGTTGCAACCATAAAATTACCTAAAACTTAATTGCAGTTCATTATTTATTCGGCAAATAATGTTTCCATCAGCTTTTATTGCATAAGCCATATAGCGATCAAGATAAAAATCTGATGAGACCGAACGTTTTTTTCTTTGAGTCAATACTCATGAAATTCCATTGAATGTTACTGTTTCCATAAGGCATTTTTCATTCAATATCACTCAAACATAGCTACATTTAAGGTGCCCTGTAGAGTTTTCTTAAGTTATGTTTACATTCAGTATTACCTTACCTTGTATTCCTGAGGCCTAACAATCTATAAAACTGTTTTTCTCCCTTGCAAAGCCAGTTTTTCAAAACATTTAGATTTTTACATACATCAATACTATAGTTTGCAGCCTTCTTGCACATTGCTGCATATTTTGGCACATTACCACCACTTGTTGAATAATGTGAAACCATTGACAGCACTGTGTATCGTGTCACACAAACGTGCTCCATAGTGCTAGAGGTCAAAAGCTCCACAGGGTACCTTTTATGGGGTTGTAGGAGATTTACACTGATCACGGATTGTGAAAGTTTTAAAATGTTGGGATAGTCAAGGTCAGGGATGCATCAAAAACGGGGTCTATACTAGAGATGGTCCAATACTATTTTTTGCTTCCAATCTCTCTGAACTTGTGTATCGGCCAATACCGAGTACTGATCCGATACCAGTGTGTCATATATTTTATTACGTAACAACTGTATACTACTATCCCTGTATGGATGGGGTATGATTTCTATCTTTGTCGGTCTGGCTCAGGTTAAACTCTTTGTGACACATGAACAAACAATGAACGTCACAGAACTTTCTTTTATTATCCAGTTTGACAGTCAGTTATATAACGGGGAGAAGAACATAAACTACTTTTAATGTAGATTTTCTTCAGGGGTTTATTACATGGTATCTGATTGGTGTATAAACTCCAGTACTTCCCTATACCGATACCAGCGTTTTAGACAGTATCGGTGGCAATATCAATACCGGTATTGGGACATCTCTATTCTATTCAGAGAGGCAGAGAATGCTGCTGCTGTTTCACTGCAGTTTGGACGAAAGAGCAGCCCTTCATCCTTTGTGTCTGTGCGAGAGTTTGTGTGTGTATTGTACCTCCATAATACACCGTGTTAACAGGTCTGCTGGAGGGCCTTCTCAAGTTTCATAGTCCCTGATGAAAAGGTGTGGGTGAGGGGTTGTCACCGAGACTTGAGCCGGCCGCGGACGCAGTAATATGGCTGTGACATCAACTAATAAAAGAGGCATTTACAGCTGTCTGACATGGCTGGAAGTAGAGGCTTGATGTCTTTCTTTTTTTTTTTTTTTTTTTTTTTTTATGTATGTCTGTGTTTGTCCAGATTCCAGTCAGAGATGAAATGGAGTCGACACCTGGGTTGTGACTCAGTTGTATTTTCATTCAAAATTGCTGAAATAAAACTTGCTTAATGAATTAATATTGGTGATAAGCAGCGAGTCAGTTACTCAGATGAAATTACAAAATTTGAAGTAAGTTAGGGCTGAAACGATTATTCGATAACAAGCAACTATTTTGATAATTGGTTAATCGTTTCAATGATTTCTTCAAGCAAAAATAGTGAAAAAATGTCAAACATTCTCTAGTTACAGCCACTCAAATGAGAAGATGTGTGGCATTTTTGTTTTTATAACATTGTGAACTGAATATCTTCTGGCTTTGGACAAAGACATTTGAAGACATCACCTTGGTCTGTAAAAAGTTGCAATGGTCATTTATTTCAATATCTTTTCACATTGAATAGATGATTAACTGCAAATATAATTGGCAAATGAATTGATTATGAAATTAAATAAATTTTGTCTGCCAATAAGGGTTCTAGAAAGAAAGGAAAATGTAAAACAAATTTAAAATTCAGTTAGTGTTTTTCAGTTATCATTTTATTCTCCCAGGTTACAAAGTCCAGAGTATGTTGCCGGTTTTCTGGTAAAGTTTAATCTCTGTGTGGTTTATTTTACAGCCTTAAACCCCCTCTTCCTCTTTATGTGACCCCCTTTCGTTCCCTGCTCTGAGGTAGGAAACCTACGCTGCCAGCAATCAAAGGAGCCCATTGTAATCAGCTCCCCTAAAATTAACCATGGTGGCAGACTCGGTGCTGGGAAACACTTGACTCCTGAGCATGATGATCAGTACTATTAGGTTACTGTAAATGTTGGAAAAGCACAACAATTAAAAGTTAACACCTAGTGTTTCTTCTCTGCAGAGGCGTTGAATACAATAATGGGAGATCTAGCCGGCTGTCTATAGCCTGAGGTGTAGGTGGGACTTTATTAGCACATGAGACACACTTTTGTTCTTTCAATACATCACCAAAAAATGTTCTGTGGGCAAATATGCTAAAAATGGATTGGGAGGACTGCAAAATCAAGATCCATGTGGCGAGCTAACAAAAAAACTACTGTATTCCAGATATTATTTTAGTTACTTTTTTATATAGCTTTGTGCAGCAAAAAGCAAACTTCTCAGATGAAAAGCACTTACCCAAGATTACTCGGTTTGAGAGACTTATCAGCCTGTTCAGGGGGAAATAGTTGGCTGCGTTACATTGATCATCTGCTTCATAATGGCCTGAAGAATGATATTAAAAAAAAAAAAAAAAAAAAGGCTAAATGCTAACTCGGATTCCACCTGGAACAGATTCATCTCATTTCAAAAGCTGTTGGTGCTTTAATGCCAGAAATATTTTTTTCCCTGTCTAAGACAAGGCTGTTGCTATATACTGGTATGATCTGAAAAAAAATGTTGCAGCACTAGTTTGGACAGAATTTAGGAATGGAAAAGCCATTGAGGAACTTGTTGAAAGCTGATACCTTAAAGCTGCAGGTTTTCTTTTCTAGCAGTAAGCTGTCCACTAAATCAAAATTCATTCTTGGTTCCTTTTACAGAAAAATCCCCCTCTAGCCTTGATAAGGCGATACATTCCATGCTAGTCAAATGTTTGGCTCAAAGAGAGCCAACTTGCTCAAACTTTACTTTTGTTTTTATGAGGCCAAAAAAGACTTTTTATAGTTATGATCGGTAACACAAAGTCTCTTCATTAAATAATAACAGCTGGTCAGGGGTCATCCTGAGTACCGTAATTGAAATTCTGGCTGTTGGGGCTGAGTAATTTATTTTTTCTTGATAGCTTTTGGATAACATGCCTAAGACAGTCTGACTAAAACTTGGAATCTCTCGTTGTTTTTAACTGAATTCAAGCAATTAAATTGAGCTTGATCCGACAAAGTTGGTGTGTTTGCTGTCTGCTGGGTAAATTTCCCTGTTGTCTCTGCTTTTGTATAAACAAAAGTATATATTTATACTAATAGAGACCCAAAGTGATCTCTGACCAGTAGCTGTGATACTGTGAAAGCAGTAAGCTGATTTTCCCCCAGTTTTTCTGTGTTTTACCAAGATGATTCACAAGAGAAACTAAACTGGGTAGATAAAAGCAAAGTAGTAATTGTAAATACAGAGCCCTGCTCTTGCTACAGGAAACCTGTCAGGACTGCCCGCACTGACTTTGACCTTTGTCTGTGACTGAGGAACATGTGGGAGACAGAAGTGTAAATAGAGAAGAGGCTGAATGACATTTGACACCAGGCTCAGGCCAATAAATTACTGGATTTTCAAGAACGGTAATATGAGACAGATTAAGTTCTGTTCTGACACCCTTTACCCACAAGACATCCTTACTTTCATCTACTTAATTATGGATCATCACTTCTACTTGGATTAATGTGCTCGGTCTATCAGGTGGGATGCTCCTGATAATATGCAAACAAAAATGTGGAGAATGTTGGCCACTTTTTAAATTTGCTATATTCCACCAGACAGTTGGAGTCTGTCCTCAACTAGATTTAAAATGTACTGTCCTGAGAACATGTCTCAGCTCAGCTCTGTTGTTGACTTCAGCGGCAGCAGTGTTGGGGTCATTGGGGGGGAGTGCATATTAACCGTTTGCCCTCACACAGTGTCTCTGTCTGCCCGGCAGGTTGTTTTGCAATTCAAATCTCTGGTGCAACACTGAGCAAATGTTTCCTTGTTGTCCTACGGCTGCGGCTCTACAGGGCAGCGTATCGTGTGTCTGAACAGTCCTTTTCGTGCCGCTGAAAGCATCCTGGCAGGTATAAAAGGAAAGATTACAGGCATGTCTGTTCACTTTCATCACGCCATATTAGATGATAGACAGTGTCTCCATTTCTGACCCCTTTATCCTCCTACTTCTTCTTCTTTTCGGCCGTATTGTTTGTTTCTCCTACTTCACCGTGACATGATATCACAGACATGCCCATGTAACAGCAGGAGCTTCTTGCATGAATGACTCCTGAGCCTTTTCCTCTAACATCAGTGTAGAATTGTTTGCGTATGTGACCTTTTAAAGTGACCGCAGAGACGATGACGCATGACTGAAATGTACTTGTGAAAAAATGTTCTGCAAGGTTTTTGAGTGCGTGTTGATTCTATTTTAATCAACCTATACAGGTGTTTTTGAATCAGAATGACAAAGGTGCAACAGAAGAGCGCAAAGATTTTAGCGAAGAGTCCGGAGACGAGCTCTAATCAGGCAAAATAAGTAAAACATGTTGCCTGTAGGGGTGTACTCTGGGTGTGAAGTGCTTTATCTCCCCCCTTTTAAGTGTAAGTGGATTTCTTTCAACTGTGGACTGAGCTAGGCTGTCTGTTTTCCTTGTTTCCAGTTTTTATGCTAAGCAAACATCCTTGTGTCTATAGCTTCATATTAATTTACAGAGTGGTATCAATAGAGCTTTTTCACAACAGACATTTTGACATGTTATAGTCTGAAAAGCACAGGGGTATTTAATAACATGAATGATAGCTGCATTCCGCTTAGAAGAGGCCCTTGTACTGTGCATGCTGGCTCACTGTAATAGCTCACTGGAATACTTCACCCTCAGAATGACCAGTTTATATCAATTTCTCAGCGAATGTTGCGGTGTTTTGAAGAAAACCTTTAGATTTGAATGCCACAGTGAACGGAGAATCAAAAAACTGAGTCTTAATGCATTGAAGTAATAGGGGGCCGTGTTTAACAAAACGGCAAAACTATAGGAAAACATCAGTTTACAAACTCTCACACAACTTGTGCAGTATAATCTAAGTCTTGTTTATCCAGTCATATGCTTAGTACTTCCCAAACCCATGCATTTTGGCTAACCCCTTACTATTTACACTTCTGCAAGTCCGGACAAGGAGTGCGCCTCGGCAAACAGGAGACTGTTTTTGCGGAATGATATACAGTACTAATGGTCATTTTAAGGGTGAAGTATTCCTTTTAATGGAACTGAGCCATAACGCGTTATCAATTTCACCTGAGCTTTTCCTACTATGAGAAGTTCCAATGTCTGGTGTGAATGTCTATCCTGTGATCTAACTCTCAACAAGAAAGCAAAGAATGGCAACAATGGCAATTTAAAATACTAAGGCCCTGCTACACACCCATGTTATAACCCCACTGGTGGTTTTATTTGGACTGATCTGACCTCTCCTTGGGAATGTGTCAGTGTGCACAGGGTGTGTTTTGATCAAAGCTGCCAAGTGGAAATCAGCCGTCATTAATTGTAACGGTCACACCTTTGCTTTCTCTACTGTGACATGTCAAACTGTCTTCCGCCTATCGTATTTAAATAAATGAGGATCAAAATCCAGTGTGACCCACAATGTGCAGTGCATGGAGTCTAACCTCATGTAGTATCCACCCACCTTCTCCTGAGCAGGACTCTAATCAGTGAAAGTAACTGGAAACACCTGCAAGGGTGTGCAGGGTGATTAACAAAAGCAGACAGAAGTTTGGATAGATGTACTGTCCACTTTGCTTGATGCCTAAATCTTGCAGTGTGCAGTATATTTTTTTGTGTGCATTTGCTGTTGGAGACTGGAATGTTTTTTCTCTTCAAAATTACTCCCTGTATAGCTTCTATTGCATTCTGTGGTCTAGAAATGTCCATTCATTGCTGTAATTGCCTTGTATACAGGTCTCAGGGAACAATAAAGCCATACCAGGAATGCTGTTGTCTTGAAGCTCAGCAGATCATTTAGTACTGTAACCTGACTTTGGCCACTCCAGGAGGTTCGAATGATTACAGGAGGTTAAAAAACACCCACTTCTAATTATGTTGTCTGAGTGTCTCAAAGTGATGATGACAGTGTGTTGTTAGGATTTAGGATTTGTGTGACTGCAGAAAGATAGGAATAAAGTTGTGTGTTTTCCCATGGTTGGTGTGCAATATCTAAATTACCTAAGGCTATAGACATAGCACTTCCATCTGTTGCAGCTAAATGTATATAATGTCTGGATAAGAATGTGATGTCAGATTAATTGAACAACTTAATGTGCTCTGTCACTCAGTGCTGTTGCTTAACATTTATTGGCAATTCACGCATTAATGATTGGTGCTTACCCGCCCTTGGCACGTTATTAATCTGGCACTTCTTCCCTTGCATATTCCCCCTCACTACCAGATTAAATGTCTAATGCCATTATGTAATGGGTATTAAAACTAAAACGTTGTACTTGGGATATAATAAAGCCTCCATAATATGAAATAATCAGGATGTCTTACTGAATGCAACGTCCAAGCCTGTTTTTTATCCTCTATGATGGTGAATTGTATGTCTTTGGGATTTTGGACTGTTAGTTGGACAAATCAACATATGTAAAGACATCTCCTTGGGCTCTACTTGTGACATATTTCTGACCAATCGATTAATCAAGAAGATTAATTGCAGTTGAATCCATAATGAGTATACTTGTTAGTTGCAGCCCTACTTAAGGAAAATCACAAGTTACCACATTGCTTCATTGAATGTAACCCCACAGGTTTATATTTCTGCGTTCCTGCATGTAGTTTTTCTACCAGGAAGTGTCCCGCAGGCTTCTCTTATTGTCTTATCTTCACCAGCCGTCTGCACAGGGCAATCATTGATTGGTGAGATCATTACACGGATGAGTATCTGTTATATAAGGGATATTTGAATACAGAGGTGAACACAATTATTGTTTAGCACAAATTACAATATCTACAAGCAATAGTGTAGAATTTAAGAGCAGATAGGCTTAATGTTTTGTGAGAACAAGCCTTACTATTACTATAGTCGAACTGGGAACTAGAGATCTAGGACTACCATTGCATAATAACTATTTACCAGTCAAACTGAGAGCTGTGTACTGAATATAACAACCTGTTTGCTTTACTGTACCTGTCCTAGCTGCTTATCAAGCACATTCCTTTCCATGTGCCTCTGCCAAACAACCAAACCAGTGATAAGACACCAAGGGTCAGAGTGCCATGCCGCAATAAAGTGTCATGTGGTTAGCCTGCTGAGCGATATTGTCACCATGCTTACCAAGTACAGATAGTAAATTGGTTTATTGTATGGCTTTTATATTGTTAGTTGTTTGAAATTTGCTGGCAGACAAACTATAAAGTTGAGTGTCACTGTCCGTCACTTTCTCTTCTTTCTCAAGGACCTGAAACTGTGTGAAGAAAGCATAAACTATGTTACTGTCTGCGAGAGTAGACTGTAGAGCCATGCAGTGAACCATTTTGTAAAGCTATACTTGGGTACAATGATGCTTTGAGCTAAATGCTAACATGCTCACAATGACAGCATTTAATTAGCACTAAACATAAAGTACAGCTGAGGCTGAGGACTGCAATTAGTTTAGCCATTTAGTGTTTGATCATAAAGCAAAGTTAGGACATTTAAATGTTGACTTGTTGGAGCTAGATGAAAACTTAAGGTATCATCAAAGTTATTCATCCTTGTGGTGGTGACAGAGGAAAAGTCATCGGACACAATACAAAAAAAAAGATGTGATAAGTACCACATCTTTATCTCAGCGTCGGTATAGAAATGGAAGTGTGAGGCAGGCTTAAGGAAAATATGACTGAATAACAACTAGAATTTGTGGAAAATTGAAGATTGGTTAAAATACGGTCAAATAGAAGCTTTAAGGTGCAATACACATTTTGCTTCTACCTGTCTTTTTATATTGCTTTCCAGTGCTGTTTAAAAAAAAAAAAGACCTAACAAATTATGTTAATGCTGTTGTTTAAATTAAAAACGGTCTTTTAACAAACTCTAGGCACTGTACATCCAAACTAATGTATTTCCACGGCAAACAATGACATCCTTACCGGAAGCGGAACATCAGTCACTAAAACATCATATTGTATGACCTTTATGCAACACAAGTTTACATATAGTGTGATAAGTCACAGCTTTTGCCCGGATATCACCAGCATTATTACATTCCATGAGTAACAATGAATAGTTGGAAGGGGCAAATACATGTACTGTGTATAACAGCCTCCACAAAGAATTCATTGTTTTCTTCTCTGTCTGTTTGCAGTAGGACTTCTTTGTTTAGCTTAATTTTATCAACATTTTACGAAACACAAACCAAAACCCTTTATGTGCTCTAATTAGTGATGCTAAATCACTTTGTTTATTAATGGCATTTGTCCTCTTGTGGTCTTTTATCTTACTAGGATATGCTTTTTATTGTTTTTGCTTGCTCCGTTTGTTGGCTTCAAACATTACAGAGTTACTACAGACCCTATATCATGACATAGAAGGCACTATGAGATTAATTAATGATGGGTTATGGGTTATATTATGAGAGCAACACATGTACTGTAAAGTCTGTGTCTCTCTGGGAAGTCTTGACCTCTGTGCTCAACCACATGTGCTCCTGGTGAAGTCATTATGTAACTGAGTAGAGATGGTTAATGCAGTCTGGCAGGGCAAAGACTACAGGCAAGAGATGACACAGGCTGAGCCTAACCAGCAGCGACTCTCACAAACACATACAGGTTGTTGCTCTCAAAGTACAGTACATACACAGAAATAACCATACAGCTAAAAAACAAGGACAACAAAGCTGAATAGGGTAAACAAACATTTAAAAAATAAATAAATGAATTAAAAAAAAAATATATATATATATATATATATATATATATATATATATATATATTTTAATTTTTTTTTAAATGTTTGTTTACCCTATTCAGCTTTGTACACAGATGTGTGCATGGGGGCCTCGTAATCTCTGGTACAAAGTGGTGAACTCATGTCTAATTAATTTCTTTATTATGACCTTTCTAGACTAAACAATTGAGTATGCAAAGGTAGTGGGGGGCAGTTGCCAGATGTTGCCCAAAGAAATTAATTTCAGGTGAAGACCAAAGCTTTATATTTTCTGCCCTGCTTAGGCTGCAGACAGTGTGTCTGTGGAGAGATGAGGCCTAAGCTAAAATAGGCACTGGGGATCCAAGAACAATAGATGTTTTTTTTAAAGTATACATTTTTTTTCCCAAAATGATTTAGTCATTGAGACTTTTCCCACCTTTAAAGAGCAAGAGGGTCATTTGTTATTGTGTTTTGTTTCCTGTGGTGTTTGTCCTCAGCTTCCTGCCAGGCTGTCTTTTTTTTTTTTTTCTCACTTTCTGTGTTTTTCCTTCTTTCATACATTCCTCGCCCTGGCCCTTTTTGTCACTGTGGCTGCCTTGTTGTTGGTGGTATCAAACATTTGCTTTGAATAAGGTGTCCTTTGGAAAGTGATGTGATCCTCGATCCTTATGCTGCATTCCAGACACAATTTTTAGCCAATTTTTAACGACTTCAAGTCACAACTCACGATTTGGTAACGTTCCAGGCAAAGTCACAAGAAACCCTTCTAGCTAGCGTTAGATTTTTAGTCTGCAACATATTATGGGCTTCATTTAATAAACATAACTTGTAGTAGTACACAATTGTATGTGTACGGTTTTGATTACAATGGGTGGACTTACTTTACGTTGCCTATTTATGTATATTTATTTCTCACTGTTAATCACAGGTGTCTGTAGCATCATCAGGGGTCGACATTGTTGTTTATGTGTGTGTGATGTCAAAACTATAACTGGGAGTATTTGGGGAAATGATCTTGTAGGAGTTCACAAGTAGTAAGTTACGGGTTTAACTGCTGTTCTAGGGCACTTTCACGGGTAGAGGGTTGTGAAAACACGAGTTACGTGTTGCCTGGAACGCAGCATTAGGGTCAGGTATGTGTTGGGCATGAGTCATCTTTCTGCTGACATCCGAAGATACCACCTCGCATCAAGGAAACCTTGTTGGTTCCTGCCCAAATGGATGGTGATTTTTCCACGTGTTACAATAAACATTCTGTTGCATAACTTTTTATATCATGTATAAAACTGTGTGTGACATGACACTTATACAACGTTCAGTTTGGTATCCAGTTCCCGGTAGTCCGACTGCTTCCATTATTGTACGTTTTATAATCATTCTCCATGTGACTTTGATCCAGATCAGTATATTCTCAGATTTTAATACACATACCAAAGACTGAAAACAATATGCTGCAGTAATAATGAATTTGCACGGCCCATTTTTTTAAACAAAAATCCCATCCCCTGCAGCTGTACTATTGTAGTGCGGACGAATTCCTACAGTATCCCATTAAACTTATCATGTCTAGATCATATTGTAGCCCCCATGGGGGTCCTTAATAGAAAAGTAACTCTCTTCTCAGAATAATAAGTGTGTCATTGACAGAGCCCTGTGTTCAGTTTTAAAGCTTGAAGCAGCCAGGCACGGTGCACTTCCTAGTTAATGGTTGACCAGAGAGGATAAAGAATGCCTAACTGTTGTTGTTTTGTTTTTATGAAGGAGAATATTATTCATACACTCTTATTGACCCTGTTGCATTTGTGTGTGTCATTATATAAGCATTTATTTCTTAACTAGAAGCTTTACACAGATGGCAGGGCTGTTAGCAATTTGCAGCCCTGCAATTACGGAAGAAGCAAGTGTTGCACTATTATGCATTTAGTAGACATGTTGGTTAATTTAGGTGTAGCAATGTGAAGTTTAGGCCAGATCAAGGCAGGAATGCAGAGCTTATTAGAGTGTGACAGCTTGGTCAGCTAGAGATTTTAGACACCGGTGTGAGCACTGCCAAGCAACACCAGGCCACAGTTTCTCACCCCTGCACACACACACAGACATGCTGAATCTCTGAATCTGAAAGTCTTTTTCTGTGTTTGACACACACATAGAGGAGTAATTGCATTGCAGGCGTTGTGGTGATAACATCGCATGGCAACACTGCTTTCCCTTTCCCGGTAATAGATGCTTTTCTATGTCAGTGCTGAACACCCGACCATTTCCACCTTTTCAAAAACGGCTTCCTCTCTGTTTCTGTTTGATCGGGAACAATAGGAATGATGTCTTTCAGGTCCTGTGGGAGACTTGAGTCCAGAAGTGAAGTGCTTGTGCTTGTGTGATGTCTCCCTTTTATGCTGACGGATTTTAAAGAGGCCGTATTCTGCTCATTTTCAGGTTCATAATTGTATTTTAAGGTTGTACCAGAATAGGTTTAAATGGTTTTATTTAAAAAAAGGAAGAAAAAAACACACAAAAACACGTATTTTTGATGTACTACACATTGCTGCAGATCCTGTTTTCACCCTGTTTGTTTAGGACTCTGTTTTAGCCACAGTGTGAGACATCTCACTTCTATCTTTGTTGGGAGTTCCACATGCGCAGTATCTAGGTAATGATCACATCAGCTAGATAACTCTTTCTCCAACTTTGGTCAGTACAAGGCAGGATTAGCTGGGAGACATCTTCTAAACGAGGGCACACTTGTGGAATACCTGCAGAACAGGGACATGTAAGTAGTTCTTTTGTAGATTATGGTGAACTAGTGTGTGTTGTAACAGTGTTTTGCCATTGAGAACGAGCTAGCATGCTACGGTTAGACATGGAAAGCCTTGCAGCTCACCCGGAGACTGAAGGCAGAGGACATTCAGAATCGTGTATCTCACTTAAAACAGTATGGATAGTTTTTTTTCCAAGTTTGTATGCATGTGGAAGCACCAGAAACATAAAATGACACCCCAAATCAAATAATATGGGCACTTAGATTTCTCATTTGAAGACACAAGGTAAAGTTTTGGGATATGTTTCCAGTGGCTTGTGTTAAGTCTCTTCAGCCTACCTTGATATTTAATGGAGGGTCAAGCACTATGCATGCTGTACATTGTGAGTAATTAAATTCAACTCCATTTTAAATATAGTGTCAAATTATAACAGACGTTATCTCAGGACACTGTACAGATACCGTAGGTTTAGACAACACTCTTTTTAATCTATTATGTAAGAAAATAATGCTTTACATTTTGATGAAGGCCTGCATGGGCCAAAAGGTCAAACAAAATATTTTGTTTTTTATTTACGTTTTGAATCAATAATATGCCCTCGTGGAGTCTGGTCTATTATGGTTTGGACTTTTCTGTCCTATAAGAAGATAAACATAAACAGCATGTACTGTAAGAATTGAAGGCAATAGTCTTCATACAGCCCAGTCAGCCTTGTTTTGCTTCCATGGTGCATTGTGCTGGTTTTGACAGAGCTACCCTCATTGCTACCAGGATACCTACACACATAATTGATCTATGATTCATATTTGTTCCTCTTGCCTTAATAATTAAATTGTCCAAAAGTATTCAAATTGGAATTAACTGTTATCTATGAGTTGAAATGACGGACGGACAATAACAAGTAGATCTGCTTTACTGTTTTTGTTAAATATTTTGAGAGATATGTTTGGGGATAGCAGCAGAACATAAAATCACATTTTATGTAGACCATTTATTGCAGCAGACATTTTGATTTGTCATTGCAGGTCAAACACAAAAGCAATTGATAACATTAACAATAGCTCCTCAGATAGCCATTCCAATCAGTAAGCTTGCACAATACCAAGGGCCAGTTTCCCAAAGATAGATTTGATGTTGGCTAAGAGCTAACTAATAGTCAGAATTCAGAGAATAGAATATTTCTGGAAGAATCAAACAGTTATAACCACGTTTTATTGGGAAAATGCAGTAGTTAATCTCAGGGGTTTTGCTAACTTGTCAGTCAGGATAGTTCTTTTTGGGTAAATGAAAATGACTGACTATGTCCTAACTGCTGTATATTTCCAATACACTACTGCGGTCTTTATTTTTGTGAAAATGTCTAACTTTATCCGACTAATCTAAAAGCAAGTCTTTCCCTAACACTACAGACCAGTCTAAAATATCTTTTGTGAACCAGGTTTTCCTACACATACAGTAAATGGATGGCAACCATTATTAATGTCATTAATTAAAACTGTTGTTCCTTCTTTGATGTGTATTAGTTGTTCTACTGAGTAGATTTAAAGTCTACTATTTCTCACTAGTGAATGCTTCTGTTTGAGAACAACAGGGCTAACAGTATTTTTAAGGAACAATCCATTTAGCTCCTCCGTCAGAGGTCCGTCAACCCATCATCATCATCTTAATCAGCAGATTTAGCAGGGCCAGCAGGGCTAACAAGCTTATTGGTTTTGGCTTGCTAGTTGGTTGGCTTGCTACCATGGCATCAGTCACTATAGGCCCCAAATTTCTTTTGTCTTCCTCTCTCCCTAATCTGTGTCATTTCACCTTTCAATCTTGTGATTCGGCTGTCCTCTTATCATCCTGTACTTGCTGTTTCTATATTGTCTATCTGTCTATCATTTCTGCCTTTTCCTTTTAAGACACCCGGTGGTCCAGTCTCGCGGCTGCATTGGGAAGGTCACGCTGGAACACAGTGAACCAACCAATGAAAGACAAAAGAAAATAAATCTGAAAGAATTTAACACCCCCCAATTCCTCCCTCTCCCTATCAGCCTCACCCAATGTTCTCTCTCTCATGCATTGGTTTATAAATAAAATTCTTTACGAAAATGTGTCCTTGCTTGACACCTTCTCTGACCTCGTTGGATTTCTTTTTAAAAAAAAAAAAAAGGTTGTTAAATTCTTACTGTTCTTAAGTCATACTCTCTCCTCCCCACCACCATGGTGTAGTACTTAGCTCAGTTGGCAGGCAGAAAGTGGCCATGAGCTTATCCTTGTTTACAGGTCTCTATTTAATGGTGACCCCCTGTTATGGAGCTCTCTTGTTATCACGTGTGGAAAGGGACTTAAGTGACATAAATGCTGTACATTATTTTAAAGGTAAAAGCGAATTGGCTGATCTCTCTCACAATGTCCAGCACAGCAATCGGGTATCAGCCTTTAAAAGAAAACTTCTTTGCTGGCCACAAAGTGATCAAGTTGTATTCATTTTAAATTTGTTATTGTTTTTAGAGTACTTTATACAAATGTTAAATGATGCCTTCACATTTATTTAAAGTGTGAGACTCCATAAGGCAGACAGCTTGAGGTCTGGCTGTAGTTATTGCCTGTATGACTCTTACAGCTCACATGTTTTTTAATTTTGCACCTTGAAAACTAATAAAAAATCTACACATAAATTCATAATAATCTGGTTTAAATGCATCTCTCCCTCTCTCAGTCCGATGTACATTTGTCCATTACAAAGAGGTTATGTTGTATAATATTCCGGTTTTTGCCCTTATTCCGGCTTATGAAAGTGAGTATTTCACTAATATTCCTGTTTACATGTAGCTGTGCAAAACAGTTTCCCCCTTTTAATTCCTTTTAACCAGCTTCTCAGGAAGGTTGATGTAGCGATGTGTGTAATTATCCAAAAACCTGTGTTTCTCCTTCTCATCAGGTCTGTAGCCTTTCTTCTAACACCCGAATATAATACCGGAATAACCCACATGTCTTAATCGGAAAATGCTATATTTGGGAAAAGGCCTTATTTGGAATATCCAACCGGAATATGCTGTTCACATGACATGTATTTTCATATTTGGAATAATAGTGGAATATTGGTGTGCATGTAGACGTACTGATTGATGCTGCTCTTTGCACCACTTTGTCTGACACTGTGCTAACAGTAACAGAGACTCTGCGTAGCTGGGCTGGAGCACTGCCAGCCACTATAGGAAAAAAATAGAGAGGGCAACTAGGTTCTTTGTCCGTCACTAGACAATCACACAGAAGTTTTGAAAGCTGATGGTGTCATTGAGAGCAGGTTTGACCCGTGAAGAAGACAGATCAGTGTCAAATAATGTTTTTAAATGCTTAGATATCTAACTATATTTTCAGTTTACATACTTGTCACTAAATCTTTATGATGTGATAAAGCCCACCATTAAAAGTATCATTATCAATTTGATTATTAATTTATCACATTGTGTATAGATATTCTTTTACCTTTGAAAAATCTCCAATCAGTGGTATGGCGATTACTGCACGAATTAAACGCAATGTTTCTACAATAAATTACAGTAATGCTGAACCACATATCAGTCTCACAGCAGAAGATATTACTCGACATCTCTGCAGTTGGTTACTGATTAGGCTAGCTCTTTATAACTGTCATTACCAGGGTTTTAAAGTGGTTTTAAAGAAAAGAAAAAACAGGGGAGACTAATAGTTGTTAGGAAAGAGAGAGAAATTGAGGGTGATTGTGGGGGATAGTTAGTCTTTGTGACAGTTTTTTTTTTTTTTTTTTTTTGGGGTGGAGGCTGGGAGGTCACCCATCCACCCACCAGCCCCACCACAACTACCCCCTCCCTTCCACCGTCCTCCCTCCTGCCTTGGCTAGTCTCCATGTGCCGGGCTCAGGGCCTTGGGAATGAATGGCGCCCGGCCTCTGCTCTGTCTTTGAAGCCAGCCAGGAATGCGAGGCCTCTTTTTTTTCCTGCCCTCTCTCTCTGTTGTTCAGGCGGCCGGCAGCACTAGCAGCTATCTGCGGCAGTGAAATATTCCCTCCGCTGCGCTCATTGTGCATCGGAGAGCCGGACGTCATCGGCTGGCCAATCAGTGGCTCCCGCTAGGCAGCCTCTGGTCTCGGTGGGGGGAGAAGGGACTTTCTAGAAGTCTTCCCTCTAATATCTAGCTCTCCTGGTTACTTGGTCTGGTCCCTCTCATAGAGGAAGAAAGAGGTTCTGACAGAGAAACATGGATGGAAATCATTCAGCAAATCCTTATTTAAGTTGAAACTTAGTTCTTTTTCAAATGGAAATCAGGAAGGTCAGCAACTTAGACTCAAAGTTTGGGTGAGTTTTTCTCTTTCTTTCTTGCCAACAGTGCTCTCTTAAGTTTCTTAAATTTCATTCACACATCTCTGAGTAGCTCCCAGTCTGTCTTGCTACTGTGACTGTTGATCCAGCCTCCCGACTTGTGTTCAGCTTTCCTGCTGTCATTGTTCAGTTATCTTGTCTCTTGTTGTTGTGGCTTGCGTGTGAGGGTATTTGTCTAGGCTGGTCACTCTCTGCCTCACCCTCCCTCCCTCCCTCCCTCCCTTCCTCCCTTTCTCCTCTCTGTACATTTTGTCACTGCCTGTCCCCTCCATCACTTCCACTTCAGCGCTCCCCTGTTTGGGAGCCTCTCTCTCTGTTGGCACAGGCAAGAGGAGGGCTGGAAACCACACATACAGAGACACACCACAGATCGGATGGCCCTTCATAAACACATGGAATCCTTAACACTGTAGTTTGAAAGGAAGTGAGCGGGTTTTGTGTGTATGCAAAACGACCACCTAGGATCATCTTTGATTTGGGTTTTTAAGCTCGTCCAACAAACATGGCAAGAATTGATTACAAAGGAGGTTTCAGTTGTTAGTCTAAGTTACTAAGTGGTCATTTACCTGAGGAATTCTATATTTGTTGGATAAGATAACACAGTTCTTGCACCTCCATTAATGCTAAGGCACAACTTTCATTGTCCAGTTTTTGGGAACATTGACCTTTTATGTATGTATGACAGGTATGTAGCTTCATCTTGATGACAAAGTCATGAAGAGGCATGCAGGTCATGAGAGAGAGAAGCCTACATTTACTCTGTCATTAGAGTCCACCGTGAAGCCTAAACCTATCATTAACTTTCAGGGGCTGGTTTCTGTGCTGAAGAGGACTTTTTGGATAGCTGACGATAGCGGCAGGTTTTCTTTGTGTAACAGAATTGTAGGAATTGCATCCCTATAAGTTACTTAAGTCCATGTACTTTTACAGTGAATAAGGAAACTTGTGAAAAATGTACTAGAGAAGTTTGAAGAAACCCACCATAGACCGAAGTCAAGATTAAAGTGAATTGGTTTCCGGTCATCAAAGTTTCATCCCAGGTCAAACAAATGACCCATGGAATAAGTGCTGCAGCAGACTCAGTTTAGGCCTAAAGATTATTGATTAAGTGGTGTATGCAAGTATTCTATTGGTTGATATTTACTGTGGACATTCATTGTCTTTACAGCAATCTGCAAAACACTACAGCTTCTAATACAGAAAAATAACCTGTAAAGGTTTCCTAATGCGCTGAAAAGTCCAAAGTTTAATCCTGCCCAAATTATTAAATTTTAGTTAATTTGGCAATAAATGGGTAAAGCAAATGCTTCTGTCCTAGGAACAATAAAGAGAAAAGGTAGAAAAGTCTTTATGGGTCACAGTGCGGTAGAAAAGGCATTATACATCTGTCACATGACTAATCCTCCCAGATTTCTCTAGCTCCACATGGAATTCCTGAAATTTTTTTCATGTGTGTGCTGCAACCTCGAGGCTCTTAATTAGAGGCCTTGTCAATGCAAAATAGCACAGACTCCTCCAACAGGTGGTTAACAGTACTGCCCCACAAAACCAAGCTGTTATAACCGTATGAGCAATGAAACATAAAAATTAATTAAAACCTTGTGATTAGTGTGATTATTTTTTTTTTTCACCATTTTCTGACCAAACAATTAATCGATAATAAAAATAATCGTTAGTTGCTCACTAATTTTGACACTACTTTGTTGACCCTTATACTGTAACTTTTTTCTTTCGATTCCAAACACGTTTCAAACTGTAAAATCCTTTTGACCTTTTAAAGGTCCCATGGCATGAAAATTTCATGTTTATGAGTTATTAGTTCCCTCAGCCTTTTGTCCCCCAGTTGGCTTTTGAGAAAATGAAAGCTCGGATGAGCCAATCTGGAATCTTTCCCCTTATGAGGTCATAAGGGGCAAGGTTACCTCCCCTTCCTCAGCTTTGCCCACCCAGAGAATTTGGCCCACACATGAGAGAGGGACATCATGGTTTTCAAATGACCAAAGTGGCAGTTGGACAAGGCCACAACCCCAGCTTCCACCTTGCCCCCCCCCCTCTCCTCCTCAAAAGCTACAGACTCAGAAATGACACATACTAAGGAAAGCTCATTGTGGGATTGGCTCTAGTGGCTGTAATTCTGCACCAAGGCTGAATTTTGGGAAAGAGACTTCAGATATGGTATTAGGGGACCACTAAGGTCTATATAAAAACCTCCAAATAGCACCATGTCATGGAACCTTTAAAAAGTAAAGTAAAAAGAAGGTCTGAGTGAACAATAAAAGTACAGTAGATATCCCAAATTAATGAAGAACAATAATAGTATAATAAACTTTATTCTAATAAAGATTTAAACCTGAGTTAAAATACCCTTGGAGTCATAACTAGGAAAGGTTAAGGTGTTGCCAGATACCAGCACATGCACTCTGCTGGGAAGGCATAATCAGTTCTCTACTGGAAAAAAATAATAATAATAAGTAAAAACATCAGTGGAATGTATATGATTTGTCTTTACAACTTATAACAGGTGGAGCATAATTTTTCCACTAGAGGAATTTGACCTAGAAATGCCAGGCAATGATTTTTCACTGGTGGCTTACTGTTTTCTGGCATATTAATAATGTTTGAGCAGAAAACACCTTGCAAAAAGTTTCTATCTTTGCAGGGTAGCTGATTAAAAAAAAAAAAGAAGAAGAAAATTATACAGCTTAGATGATGTATGAAGGTGTTTTTCAGTGATGTGGGGATGTAGCTGTTTGTGCTGTTGAGTGTTTGTATGTTAACATAGTGGACATGCCAAGTTGACAATCTTACACAAACAATCGTGTTTGTGTGAAATTGTCATGGCGTTGCAAAGCATTCAAAACCACTATGTCATCAGATGTTTGTTGAGACTACACAAAGCCACATGAGTATGAGTAAGTATCGGTCAGTCTCCACGTTTTTTCCAATTGCTGTTTGTACACACATTTTGCCTGACTGACTGATAACCAGTTTGTGCTGTGTTTTGTGTTTTCTCCCAGGAGCTACTGAGCTGACCGTTTGAAAAGACTTGAATAAACAAAAAGGAGGAAGGAAAATGACCTAGTTAGCACCAAGCTTGACGGACAACCTGGTGCAAATGTGTTGGTTGTAATTTCCCCCGTTTCGCCCGCAAGGAAGACACATGCATCAGCGCACATACACGTACGACACATTTACAAACCCCGCCCTTCCCTTCCTGCCATCCACCCCAGTCCTCCATGGAATCCTACAACTTCCATTTTGAGAGAATGAGCAACCTGGACCTGCATCCTCTGAGCCTGTCCGTCAGCCGGCTCTCCCCAGCCAAGTCCAACAGCAGCATCGCCGACCAACTTTCCCACCACCAACACGGCAAAGGAGACTCTGCCTACAGCTCCTTCTCCGGCGGGTCCACTGCCCCGACTACCCCTCTCCCTTTCTCCCAGACGACCTACAATCCAGCTCCTTCAGCCACTATGCTGATCTTAAGTACGTGAAGTCTATTTACCATCCGACCCAGGTTGTGCAGTCTGACTCAAAGACAATGGACCAGCTCTATCGCTCTGTGGAAGCTATCTCACAGCAGTTTCACAACAATACCAGCACCAATGTAAACCACCACAATGGCAACGACAGTTTCCGTACCAACAACAAAGCACTCTCTAAAAAAGCGGTGCATTTGGGACCACCATCCCAAGGTGCTTACCCTCCTGTCCGTCCTCCTCCAATCCCAGCACGCCTGGATAGTTTCATAGCAACAAAAAACTTGGAAAACAGCAGGGTCCACCATCAAGGTACTGAGTTTCAACCCCAACAGCCACAGCCTCAACAACAACCCAGACCCCACAATCGACTCCATGGTCTGAATGCCCCAAAACCTGAAACGGCTAACCCAGATACAGGAAAATCAAGCTTCAGTTCTGACCCAGTGTACTCAGTTTGGAGGGGCTCTCAACAGCAACAGCCACAGGCCCAGCAGCCGCCAAGCTACCGCCCCCACCTCCAGCCCAACGATCAGACAAAGGTGGCATTAAACCCAGAATACCTTTTCATCACAGATAGCAAGGCTGCCTCTGAGCAGCAGAAATCAATAAACATCCTAAGTCGATCACCTCCCCTTGGAACAAGTCAGCCTGAGCACCTGAAACCTAGAGAGCCTTCGAGCAGTGGTGGATGCAGTGAAGACCATCACAACAAGCCAAGTGGAAGCAGCAGCCATTTTGAGAGTCAGCGCCAAAGGGCGCACTCGGCCCATGGTTGGCTTGGTTCAGAGCCAAGCCGAGCTGCCAGTCCCTGGAATGCTGGTCAGAGTTTTATCAACAGCAGCATCCAGCATAAGGGCCAGTTCTACTTTGTGACGGGAGTGTGTAAGCTGTCTGAATCTGGTATGAGGACACACTCTGCATCTGTGTCTGGGTCTGAGGCTAGGAGTGAGAGCTCCACTGTGTTGGAGACACACCGACTAAGAGAAAAAGAAAGATGTCACAGCACAATGGATAATTTGTTTAGACCTCTCCAAGAGAGCTCTCGATCTTCCAGTGGTGTGATTCCAGATGAGAGAGAGACTTTCACTTCCCAGAGCAAGGACCTGTCCTCCAGAAGCCAGAATCAGGAGAATCACAGACTATCCCTCATCTCGACGCAGTCCTCTCTAAACTTTGACAGTTTAGAAGAAATCAACATGATGCAGAGTCGAGATATTGGCCGCCACACTGCCAACAACCCTATATTCTACTGTGGACCCGACAGAAACTGCCCACCACATTCAACTAAACAAGTGACTGAGTTCACCTCACTGATAAACAATGAACAGCCCAACCAACACAAGAGAGAGGAGCAGGCAAAGAGAGGGAAACGGCAGCCTTTGGGGGATGTAGCCAGCGAGAAGATAAACAAAGAAACTACCCCGCTTCTTTATCATCTTACCGGAGCCAGCAGGGCAGCGTTACAGCCTAATAAGGATGCTGATTTCAGTATAAACAGCAAGGAAGCAATTCCAAACAAAACAGGTCATGGAGACGTGGCAACTAGCGATACGCAGAGACCTCCAAAAAGTGACACGAGCAAGAACGATAGAGGGGAAGTTATCTCTGTTGACTGTAACACCCTGGACGACTCATTTAAAAAGTACTACAAAGAAAAGCTGAAGGATGCCCAGTCGAAAGTCCTAAGGGAGACGTCATTTAAAAGGAAAGACCTGCAGCTGTCATGGCCGCACCGTATCAGGCAAAAACCAGAGCTGAGACCTACAGTGATTCATACCTTCACCCCATCACAGGACTCTGATACTTCCACAGATACACTCACTCCCTCTGTGACCTCTGAGGAAACAGAGAGGGGTAGTGTAAAAGAAGACATCAGGGAGAGTCAGGAGGAGATGGACAAAGAGACGAAAAAGGAAAACGGGAAACCAGCGAATGTGGCCATGCCCCAGGTAGCACGTATCGGAGGCAGGAAGCGTTTGACTCCAGAGCAAAAGAAGATGTGCTACTCTGAACCAGAGAAACTCAACCAGCTTGGTGGTGCACCCATCCACTCTGCATGCCGCTCATTTGGCAATGAAAATGACAGCCCGTTTGCAGTTGAATACCAGGGAGAGGAACGTGTGCAGCAAGGAGAGCAGGGACTGGTTGCAGCACGGCGGAAGATGTTTGAGACAAGAGGTAGAGCACTTTCAGCCTCTAGTGCTTCAAAGACAAACTTAAAACATCTGCAACAGAAGGCCCTGGTGGAGTATATGGAGCGTAAGACGGGCCAAAAGTGGCTGAACCACAGCAACCAACGCCTCAGATACCATCTCCATCCAGACAGAGGCATTCTCTGGGGGAGAAACCCTTTGACTGGGTACCCAGGCCTCTATCAGGAAATAATGAAGGCGGAAACACCAAGAAGAAACTCCACAGACCCCACTCTGCAGGCCGCATCCTTGACTCATCTGCCAGCTCAATCAGGTACGAAAAAAGAAGCAGAGCCAGAGGGCAAAAAAAAAAATATATAGTTTGATGTTGTTGTTTTTTGTATTGATCAAATCATTTAAGTGTTTTTATTTTAATTCTGACAAAACAGGTACGCCCAGTTCTTCTCAGCTCAGTCTTGTTCGGGCCAATATGCCAGCCAGTCAAATCAACCCAAATGGAGGGAGAGTCAAGGTCCATTTTATGGGAAGTCTGCCTCAGTGGAGAGTCTCTTGGACCAGCCAGAACCACCTAGTTTCCTCAGGAACAGATCCATATCCACACCACATGCGTTTCAGGTAAGTCTTTTTCAAATTGAGACTGTTACAATTAACACATATTACGTTAAAGTCGGTGTCTGATTACAAGTATATCCAATTAAATTTTCCATTCCAATAGGCCAGTCAGAAAAAAAGTTCACTCAACAAAAACAAGATATTTATTAACCCATGTCTGGCTTTTACTGTAGTATTTCACACTTGTTTGATCTACTTTGTTATTTAATTCAGAAGAATTTAAAGGTCCCATGACATGGTGATCTTTGGATGTTTTTATATAGACCTTAGTGGTCCCTTAATACCATATCTGAAGTCTCTTTCCCAAAATTCAGTCTTGGTGCAGAATTATAGCCACTAGAGTCAGTCCCACAATGAGCTTTTCTTAGTATGTGCCATTTCTGAGTGTGTAACTTTTAAGGAGGAGAGAGGGGGGGCAAGGTGGAGGCTGGGGGTGTGGCCTTGACCAACTGCCACTTTCGTCATTTGAATGCCACGATGTCTGTCTCTCATGGGTCGGCCAAATTCTTTGGGCGGGCAAAGCAGAGGAAGGGGAGGTAACCTTGCCCCTTATGACCTCATAAGGGGAAAGATTCCAAGACCCATCTAAGCTTTAATTTTCTCAAAGGCAGACCAGGATGCCCAGGGCTCGGTTTATACCTATTGACATTTCTAGCCACTGGGGGACCGTAGGCAGGCTGGGAGAACGCATGTTAATGTTAAAAAAAAACTCAAAGTGACATTTTCATGCCAAGTTTGTACCGTCTCAAGTGTAACTTATATCTTTACTTCTTCAATTCAATTCCTGTGCAATAACTCAGCAACACTGGCTCTAATTAGTCTACTGGTTTACTGGTTCCGCTTATTATTTATTCATCATTCTCTATTTCAGAGCTGTTCATATTGTAATATAATACTTATATAATAACATAATACTATTTATTCCAGTACCCTTTGCACTATGCTCCATTATAATATTAAATAGTAACTATCATAATTATAATTTACTCCTGCATACTTTGCATTCTTCACTGCACTATTGCCTCAATCTGTCTATATTGTTTCTGTTTATAGTTTGTATATATTGTTTGTTTTGTTGTTTGTTTTGTATGAGTAAGCACTCTTGAATGTGTCCTCATACCTGGCAAATAAAGCTGATTCTTGGTCTGTAGGCACTCGACTATGAGGAGGATCCATTACCAGTAACTATGGAAACCTGGAGGTATGTACCAGCACTGCAGACAAATTGGGACATTTTTATGTGTTTTAGGTCAGGAGAGTATTAGGTCAGTGAGGGTGTACTGTGGCACAGACTATAAATCTCAACTTGATTCATTGTGGCACTGGAAAGGCAACACCCAACTGTTCCAGCAAACCAGCATACCTTTAAAACAATGTTTGCATTGGCTGTAAAAGAAGATTAATTGAATCAACCATTTTTAAAGAGTTGACCTATTTCTCAAAATTATACTGCGATTTGTAGGAATATCATATCATTATTGCCAGTCTTTGAAAAAAAACATGTCCAAAACCCTTATATGATGCATTTGTATTTGCCTTTTAAAGAAACTGCATATGAAAATGTGATAGTTAAAAGTTTTGATTTTGTGTTGATTTAAAGTTCTAAAGTAATTCTAGTTTGTATGAATTTATGGCTTACATTTAAACACCGATTGACAATGTCAGTGCCCAGACGGATGCCACTGAGGACTCCTTAATGAAGCCGCCCCCTGAGGGCCATCAGCGAGTCCGTGTGGTTGCACAGAGGGGAAGTCCATGGAAGAGCTTGGGGCATCAGAGTTAACAAGACCATCAGCCCTGAGTAAAAGTTCTGAGCAGCTAGATCAACTATGGAGGGATTCGACTGGACCAGGAGGACCAGACAGAGACAAGATGAGGGTTTCATTCTTTGCCGAAGTCAGAGAAGCCCAGGGGCAGGACGGTGGGAGGAAGAAACAAAATCTAACAGAGCAAGCTGGAAAAGAGCCAGAGATTGTTGGTCAGAAGAACACTCAGGGACAGACGCAAAACCAAACCCAGAAAAAGTCTTTGTTGAAGCAGAACTCCGAACCTGTGGAGGAAGCCGCAATAGGAACAAGAAACTCAAGTCGATCCACCTCCCCGGCAGCCTCCTGTTCCTCTGCCTGGGCCAGGCTTCACTCTGGTTCGCAAGGACCGGTCACAGATGAGATCAGGTCCAGTAGACTGCCCAGTGAGACTTCACCTGACCCACCTTCCCCCAGATGTCCAGACACCAGTGAGAGGGGGATCAAATCCCCCTCGTCCACCCCCACCCAGACAAAGCTTCCTTGTGAAAACAGGCCAAGCTCCAGGTAAGATGAGACTCTGTGTCAATGCATCATTTATTTCCTCTGTGAAATGATTTGACTATTTGAATGTGCCACTGTCTTGCACAACACCCTGACATTGTCATCATTTGAATATATCGCCTTTCCACCAACTGGACTAAAACAAACTCTTAAGAAGTTGTGTTTCAGGTGTGATTCCTAACCATGATTTGTTTAACTTCCAGTAGAGTCAGGACTTTTCCATCTGTGACTGGATCAGAGAGAGAGCAGTCGGTGGATGAACCAAGCACTGACGCCCAACAGCCTGATTCCAACCATGAAGTGTCTTTGAGCTGCGGCGTCACCACAGATCCATCGCTGTGGATTCTTCCTCCAGAAGAAGAGATCAAAGACGAACACCAGACTTCGCTGCTAACAGACAACGTTTTTGATGACGAGTCCACCGGCTTGGCCCCTCCAACACAGACAAGTGAAAGCTCTGTGTCTCCCCGCACCTCCGTCTCTGACACAGACATCAGTCAGCAGGCAGAGGAGGAGGACAATCCAGAAATGGAAGATGAGAAGTCAGGAGAACGGCAGGAGATGGAGGAGAGGGGAACACCAGAGGGAGAGACAGAGAGCGCGGAGAAGCTTGCAGAGAGACCTAAATGGAAGGAACTGGTAGAAGCGTTGGTCAAGGCCGACCGATCACTGGCCAGAGTGCTCTATCCGCTGGCCAATCGTAAGACGGCACTGATGCTGATGGAGCAGCTGCTGTCTGAAGACACGCTGCTGATGGAGGAACACTACAAGAAGAAACAGGAGCAGAAAGGAGCTGCAGAAAGGTAAACATTAATGTCCTGGAACACAACACTTAAAGGTTAAACCAGTTGTGGTAGCTATAAATAAACTCACACTAGTTTACGCAATTGAGAACATTTTACTGCCTCCTGAGTTCAAGAAGACAGCACACCCCCGAGAACACCTAAAAAATAATAGGTAAAATAAAAGGTGTAAAATAATAGAAATGGGCATAGGAACATATCAAACAAGCACTACTTTAAAAATTTGGCAAATCCTTGGTTTTCTATTAGGCTGCACAATATATCTCTTTATCATCATTGCAATATCAACTGGCGCAATATATGTACTGTACATATCGCAAAAGGTTGCAACATATCGCAATAGACACTGGGATTCTTTGTATTAGTTGAATGAAAATATCATTAGAAAACTGCACATGAACTGTCTTTTTTTTTTTAGTGGTGCCTGATATTGTAAATTCAATATGCATTATGTTCAATAAAAGAATGTTAGATTTCATTGGTTTTAAATTCAACAAGCAATTTGTTGTATTTTAGAAGAATACTGAAAGCAACTGTAAGGTAGAACTGAGTACACTTTAAAATCTGTTTATTTATCGCAAGTAATATCGTTATCATGATGTTCAACAACGTTATCGCGTATTGCATATTTTCCTCATATCGTGCAGCCCTACTTTCCATCCTTTCAGGTGACTACATTACATAACACTTTGTCTTGTACAGTATATACACAGCTGTGTAGATGGAAATAATAATCCATTGCATATTTAAAACTAGTTTAGAGTTGAAATGGTGTTTAAAGTGCCAAGTTCATTTTCAGTTAATAATTTCTGGTTCCTATTCCCTAATGTTCCTCCATGAAATTTGATACTGTTTCTAAATGCCGAAGAACTGACATCACATGCACAGACACACCTGGCTATCTGCTTACATGCACTCCCATATCTGCTAGTGTAAGCACACCTACAAAGAGAAATTTGCAGTTGCATTTCAGAGTTTTGTAATGTGTAAATAAGGGTATGCTATACTGTATTTAAAGACACTATATGTGGCACTTTACAAGGTGTAAGAAAGCTCTTTTGACCTAAGCCTGTTTCTTTCTCTAGTGCTGAAACGGTCAAAGGGGCTGAACCTCCTTGTCCTTCTGTTCCTGACAGCCTGAAACCTCAGTGTACAGACCTGCAGAGCAAAGCTGACATTGCTGAGAAAAGGTAGTTATTAACTTATGCAAAATAGCTGAAGTTTTTGTCCAAATTACCTCACAGCACAAGTAATGTGTATTTTTTTTTAAACAATGAACTATATTAATTTCTCATGACCGAGAGGTGAAAGTGATTTTTTTTTTTTTTTTTTTCTCGTCAAAACAGAAACAAACAAAAAGTCTCAACATGACAAAATGAGACCTTTGTGTAGCCAAAAATGTATTGCTTTACTAGTAACAACACAGTAGACCTCAACAGTCCCGCTCACAACCGGTTCCGGAATTAAAAATACAATACAATTTCTCCATTGACAATTGTAGTTTTGACTATTGAGTATACTATCTGGTTGCTATTTGGCTTTGAGTGGACTCAGACTGAGATAGTTCTGTGTCTCTCTTATCACCAGTGTTGGGCAAGTTACATTGAAAAAGTAATTAGTTATAGTTACTAGTTAGTTCTTCCAAAAAGTAACTAAATTAGATACTCAAATTATAAAAGTAACAAGTTACTTCAGAAAGTAACTATTGCGTTACTTTCAAGTACATTTTTAAATGCTCAAATGTGACCCCACCTCCACCCCTCTTTAATGGAACTTAAAATGCATGTTCAGTTATTTATGATAAATCTGAATATTATAATGAAATGAACACTTAATACAATACATTATTAACAGAATAAACAGATAAACACAAATCTAAACTGTTTTAATGTTGCTGTGAGCCTCCAATCATATGCCATGTAGATAATATGTTTATATAGTGGATCCATACAAATAACACAATAGATGTTTTGGCACTTTTGATATTATAACGGTAATGGGGTTATTAAGATGGGAAGAGTAATCAATTAAATTACTTGTTACTGAAAAAACTAGCGCGGTTATTTATAATGCCGTTATTCCCATCACTGCTTATCACATGATGTACTGTCTGCTTCTTATCAGTATCTTCCACTTGCCAAATGTTTGGTTTGGCAGATAACCTCCCCCTCGTCCTGACTGCCTCCCACATTTACTCTTGATACACTACGCCTTTTTCTTATGACAGTAAACACCAAGTATTAAGTATTAAACTAAATAAAATTGTTTTCGTCCACATTTTCTTCACATTTGGCTCTGTTTTACCATGTGTATCTCTTCTGTAGCACCATTGCCTTAAATCTCTCACACATCACTTCCTCTGCTTTCATTACCAGCGTCTGTTAGCGTCCTATATCGAGGAGCGTCTGCGTTCGCTGGAAGAGACACGTTGTGCCCTGCAGGCAGAGGTTCAGCAGAACGTAGCCCACGGAGAGGCCTTACAGGTGCTGGTCCGTGAGCGCTGTTTGGCCGTGGAGCTGGAGAGGTACAACCTGTTTGTAGGAGACCTGGAGAGGGTGGTAAACCTGCTGCTGTGCCTCTCTGCTCGCCTGGCCAGGGTGCAGAATGCTCTGAGCACCGTGGACCAACACACAGATGCCGAGGAGAAGGTGAGAAAACCTTTTTTTTTTTTTTCTCAGCACTTTCTAATAAGTCGCATAATTGTTTGTTGGTGATACACTTGCCAGCAGGGACTGTTTTGAAAACTGTCCTTGGATGCCTGGGCAGTTCACCTGGTAGAGCGCTCGCCCATATAAAGATGCTTAGTCCTCAACGCAGTGGCCGCAGGTTCAACCTGGGGAAAATCAACATGGGGCACTCTGCTGCATGTGTGGTTTAGGAACACTTATGCCGTTTTCACAGCGATTCTGGCATTCACAAATGTTGTTTTTATTTGGGATTTGTTCTTGGGGAAAAAACAGAATCTATGCACACTCAAGAAAGAGCACTCTTACGAACAATTGAGAGCTGACATGTTTGCGCAAAATAAGTAGTTATACCGTTTTCGTCCGTTCTAATTTGAAATGTATTATTTCTCCCTTTTATAATTTTGGAAATAATTATTTTCATTATTTTAGTTTTAATAAATACACACTACACGGATTGATTTTCTGCTTTGTATGTACTGCTGACGCTACTAAATATGATGTCTCGTTTTTCACTAACTTCTTGTAGCAGTACCTCCACTTCCGAATTACTAAAGTTTTTTTCTTTCTTTTGGTGTCGAGGCCTCCAATGCCTTATCCGGTCTTTTCCTCATTTCCCTAAGCGTGAACACAGCCCTGCCATCTCATGCCCTTTAATGGAACTTTAAGTACAAATTTAAGATATTGGCGAACAAGCCATGACCCTGTGAAATGCAAGATTTCTGCAGCTAAAGAGAGAAACATTTTTTAATGCAACCAACTTCACATACGCCTTTTACAACATACATTTTTTCACTAATATTGTAAATGAATCTCTGGCTGGTTTCTGGGGTTAAAGGTCAACTGAATCCGTTAAATAAGATTTGATAAAAATCGACTGATGTACTGTTATGCACCGTCCCATGCTCTGTGCATGATGGTCCCATTCAGTCTCATGTCTTTCCCTCTGAAGTTGTTTACACACAACACACTAATACCTGTGAGTAAAAGGCATGCTGTCAGCAAGACGGCGGATGTCATGATTTACCGCACCATTTGTATGTTTGTTTAATTTAGCATCTAGATAAATGAAGATGACCACGTGTGTGGCAGCTCCCATGCCCTCAGCTATACTCTCTTTCTGTTTACTCCAGAACAGCAAACACATGCCGCTTGGGAAACGTTTAAGGGTGACTTTAATGGAGTCAAGGTTTCTCACTGTTTGGAATTCAAAAAATGTTATTGGTGTTTAATTGCCAGTTTTTGGAGTCAAATGCTTTATCATATTGGATTGATATTATTATTATTATTATTATTATTATTATTATTATTATAATAATAATAATAATAATAATAATAAAATAATTCATGCTGCATCTGGTAGATACCCCTTATTCAGATATATTTACTGTCAGAATTTTAGGTCTTTATATCAAATATCGGGAGTTGCGTCGCAGGATGTAGCTTGAGCTCTGTGCCTTCCTTTGTTTCCCCTCTGAATATACCGTTTCATCATGCGTCCCAGTACTTACACCATCAATTTATTTTTGCATGGATGCATACCATTTCTAGATTTCTCCCTTAAGGGCTCTTTGTCCATCTGGAAAAGCATGTGCTGCATATTGAGGGCTTGTTAGAGGCTCATTTGTTTTCTTGCTGTTATCAGCAACACTGGTATTTACACTGACTCACCGAAACTCCAGACAGGTTTCGATGACATTTGTACCTACCCTGCCCTCTGTTGACATAAGAAAACACTGCACCTCCTGCCCTTTGGCTGTTTGAAACATAATCCTACAACTATTACAGCTCTCCATTACATCAAACATATTACCTTCAAATGAAACAAAAAATATTACCCAAAATATGACACTTAAGAAATATAGCTTTAAGACATGATTCATTTTCAGGTTTTCTATCAGCAGTCCTCTCAAATTCTGAATTTGTATAAGTTTGCTCGCAGCAAGATTTTTACTTAGCAGGTCTAATGCTCTGCAGGGCATGATTCCAACACTACAATAGGGTTCAAAGTCCAATAACGGAGAGATGAAATGTAACCTTTGAACTATATCAGGTATAATTCATGTTCGTTACCCTCTCTGTCTTTGCACTTAGCAATCTCTGGACAGTCGCCACCGTCTGCTGTGCAAACAGAGGGAGGACGCCAAAGATCTGAAGGATAACCTGGACCGGAGAGAGAACCTGGTCTCCACCTTTCTGTCACGTCAGCTGTCCGCCGAGCAGCTGCAGGACTACCGGCGCTTCATCCAGACCAAGGCCTCGCTGCTCATCCGACAGAAGGACCTGGAGGAGAAGCAGAGGCTGGGAGAGGAGCAGCTGGAGGGCCTTTCCAACAGCCTGCATCTGTGAAGGGAGGAATACAAAAGCACAGATTCCTCTTTTCTTTTCTTTTCTTTTCTTGACTTGCCTTAAAGGAGGACGGGCTGTCCTCAGTGTTTAAAAACACTGTAAAAGACATGTAGAGAGTTTTGGCTGTACTTTTCACTTGGATTATAAGTGGTCCATGTAATGTCTTCAACCCTTTTCACCCTGTCAGGACTTTTCTTTTATTCTTTAAAAGAGTTTGACAGGGCTACTGGGGAACCCACCCTGCCTCTTGCTGCTCTCTTCTCATACTATCTAGGCTGCACATGAGATGAGCAATAAAGACTGTTGAGCTCCTTTCTGTCATCTGTCAAGGGTGCCCAGAACACTCACCCAATCTCCGCCCAGTGTCAGTCTGCACAATCTGCAATGTGTACCTGGAGGCTTTTCCCCATGTGTCGCACATGTTTCCATTGACTTCAACCGGATGACTGAGCAGTTTTTATGTGTGCCTTGATGTTAGTGTTGCTGTGGAACGTTTTCCATCAGAGCCGCGGTGTGGAAACTTTACGTCCCTTGTTAGAAATTCAGCAACTGGCCTTCCTTTTTTCAGTAAGAAGGTAGTGCTACAGCCCTTTATCTGTACCTGTGGAAATCTATTATAAGCTTTAAGATTGTATTTTGACCTGTGAGAAGGGTTCAGTAAAGGAGCGTAGCTGAGATGGGGGCGGTTTACTGTGTCATGACAGTAAAATGTACAACAGATTGAATAGTTTTTTTTTATTTTATTTTTTTAATGTGTTTCAAATTAAGGCACTAAAAACCAAAAAGGGTGAATGAAAAAAGCACTTTGTAATGATGCATAAATGCACATTTATTCAAATCAGATTCAAGTAAAAAAGTGAAAGCCTTACTCCATCCATTTAAACAATATTTCTATTCTTTTGTCTTCAATTTTAAATAGGAATGTTGAAATATTTTTTCTTTAAAAAAAGTACTTGAGTAGACCCAGCGTCATTCAGGATTGTGTACAAATACCTTTCCAGCTAATTTCATACGTAATGTTATTAAGTCTTGATGATTTCATGCTGGAACGATTCCTTATAAGGAGGTGCTAAACCTCTTTAAAGCAGATTATAATATAAGCAACAATTATATCACAGAGTATTTTCTCCCAATGTCCCTTTGTCGCAGACATGGCATGTGATACTTGAAATACTTTTGTATTGAAGAGGAAAGTCCACAATCTTCACTTTAGGTGTCTTAAACTAAATTTCTATTCTCTACCTCCACTGTGTAGGCCCTTTAGGACATACTGTAACTGTACCTTTTTAAGTTTATTTAAATTTACACAGTAGTTAAAAAAGCTCTTCTTAGCCCTGAATGAAAACCCACTCTTGAATCAAATGTCTTTCCCCCTAATTTAAAAGAAAATCTCACATTTTAAAAACTGCACGTGTTTGACATTAATATTTGTCATTAGTGTTTTGTAATTGTATTAATTTCTTTTTACTCAGTTTTCAGCAAGATGTATCGGAGAGCTGTTTGGTGTGTGTGTGTGTGCGTGTGTGCGTGCGTGCGTGTGCGTGTGTGCGTGCACGCTTGAAATAATGAATGTTAATGATTATTTTCATGTGTGTAGAGAATAGTTGTTGAACAGAAAGACAGAACTCCTTTCAGAGTTTTCTGTTTAAGTTTTCAACAAAACTCCTTTGAAGTCATAAAGTGATCAAAATGTTATTGTCCCTCAGGAAATAATACCTGTTGGCTGTACTAAAAAAATAAAAAGTTATCCAGTGTATGGGTTGACTGAGACAGAGCATTATTAGTAGCCTCTTTCCATTATAAAAACAAAATAACATTTACTCACTAACTCAAAATGTCAAAAAAATACTGGAAACTCTTTTACATTGAAAGATATTTTCAGTTTCTTTGGTTAAACAGTTTCTCCAACCCTTTCCAGCACCTCTAAAGCATCTCTCTGGAGATTTATAATCCTGTCCGTTTCAGTTTGCTAAACAGATGTATGTTTGTTTTGGCCTTTGTGCTGACTCAGGGCTGAAGGGTTAGAAGGACTCTCATGTTGTTCCACGCAGCCTGCTGGAATTCCTGAAGTATGCAACATTTTGGAGAAAGACAGACTGTGGGGGAGAAAGTGAGGAAAACGCTCCTATGGAGGAGAAGCAGCACATGGATAATTACTTAGTCCTTGCTATGTGTGCATACAGTACTTGCAAACATTTCACAGCTTCTTGAGTAATTTCTTGTTTCTGTGATTCAATCTAAGCCAAGAAGAAAATACATTTTACAGTGAGAGTCCCAGTTGGTGGGATGATAGCAGAGACATTTCTAAATCCAATTTTTCTGCTCTATTTCACACCTGTTATCTGTTGAGTTTGAGTTGTTTTTGTGCCTGTTTGGTGTTGTAAATTCTACGTTTGTAATATTGTGAATAAATTAAGCTCTCCCTCTAGTGTACCACGATTGTCCTTTTCCCACCACAGTGAACTTGTCTTAAGTCAAAAGCATTTTCATCACTTTGTAAACCAGGAGCAGTTAACTGATGCATACACCAACCTGAACAGTAACAAACAATTAGCAAGGAGCTTAGAACTATCAAATATTGGCAATATCATATTTGAAATATTTATCCAAAGAGTGATTAAAGTTGTGTGCTACAATGTCATTATTTAAGCGGTGAGAACAGGTAACATTGGATATTTCATCCCATTATTTCTCATATACGTGTTAGATATTGTTAGTAAGTAGTCAGTTGGTAGCTGAGGCTTTCCTGGATTGTTGTTTCGTCTGAGAGCTCGTCTCTGCCCTCTGCAGCCACATCAACACACTGCTGCTGAGGGTCACAATCAGAACAGGAATTATTGCAGAGTACATTTTAACTAGCAAGGAATTTGCTTTTGTGTTTGGTGTATACATAAACATATTACAAGGAAATGACCACAAAATAACCAATAAACAAGTCCAATGGTTTACTGTCGCTGAACTGGGAGCAAGAATACTGGTGCAATCAGCTTCCTACATGTAGATGTTGATTTACACTTTCCATCTAAACGCTTTATGGAAGCTTCATCATTCGTAGATTAATCAATTACAACCAGGATATAAATTCACGCTTCGATGGCAGTTGCACATTTTGTCATATAATTGAATTCTGCACTTCACAAAGTCAGTCTTAATCCTGATGTTTCATCACAAAATAAATGCTGGGTTTGAATTCAGTTTGCCTCTAAAGTGTCAGCATCTGTTTCCCTCTGTGTATAGTCTTTATTCTAAACTAAGCTATGCTAATTATGCTCATTTGCTTTCTTGAGGATACCAATGCCCATGTCATGTCTGCGCATTACAGTGGTGCTCAAAAGTTTACATACACATGCTTAAGTTGACTAAAAGAGAATAAAATCATGTTTTGAAATTTATTTTAATACCTAAATTAAAATGAGGTAAAATCCAACCTTAAGGACACCAATTTTCTTTGTGAATGAATAACGTATTGTAAATAAATAAATGTTCTTATTTAAATACAGGTCATAGTACATACTTTAAATTCCCATACAGGCAGATTTTTATTTAAAGGCCAGTTATTTGATTCAGGATATTATGCATCCTGATAAAGTCCCTTGGCCTTTAGAATTAAAATAGCCCCACATCATCACATACTCTTCACCATGCTTAGAGATAGGCATGGGATACTTTCTATAAAATCATCTCTCAATGCAAATCAAACCAGGTATTAGTCTAACTGAAATAAAACCATGCCTATCTCTAAGCATGGTGAAGAGTATGTGATGATGGGGCTATTTTAATTCTAGGCCAAGGGAACTTTATCAGGATGCATAATATCCTGAATCCAGAAATAACTGGCCTTTAATAATAAAATCTGCCTGCCTCTATGGGAATTTAACATAGGGTATGTATACTTATGACCTCTTATTTTAAATAAGAACATTTATTTATTTACAATACGTTATTCATTCACAAAGAAAATTGGTGTCCTTAAAGGTTGGATTTTACCTCATTTTTTAATTTAGGTATTAAAATAAATTTCCAAAACATGATTTTTTTATTCCTCTTTTTAGTCAACTTAAGCATGTGTATGTAAACTTTTGAGCACCACTGTAAATATGAAGCAGGAGGCAGTTGGCTGAGTGTAGCCTAAAGACTGGCGATAGAGGGTAAACAGCTAGCCTGCCTCTGTCCAAAGGCAAACAAAATCCACCAGCACCTCTAAAGCTCTCTAACTAACATGTTAGGTATTGTTTGTTTAAACAATATATTTTGGAGTTGTTGCCATGCAATGTCACAGTAACAACAGGACTGCTTCTTTTACACTTAGTTTTTGTACAGTTTAATAATGTGTACTTTATTAGTCCTACAAGGGGAAATTACAATTTATAATCTATTATTACACACAGGCCTGATTTACACACACATGCTCAGTACCTGGAGAGATGTCAGAGTGAGGGGGCTGCCCATGGAAAGGCATCCTGAGCAGTTGGGGGTTCGATGCCTTGCTCAAGAGCACCTTGATAGTGCCCAGGAAGTTAACTGGCATCTCTCCAGCTACCAGTCCACCACCATAATTGGGCCACATGGGGATTGAGTTTAAATAAAGAATAGATGAATGTGTTATTTACTATAAATAAATGAGAGTGGTATTCATTTTAATTTGCATGTAACTTTGCCAGAAAGCAAATAACCACATTTATCAACACCTCTAACTATTCATTTAAGGGGAAAAAAAAAAATCCCATTTTGGGAACTAAATGATGCATTGAGGGGGGTGTATTTGTCTTCCTCCTCCTTTGTCTCTTTTGTGTCTCTGTCCTTGTTTGTTCAGCCTCACAGTGGAATGCTGTCCAGTTTGTTTGTCAGCGATAACAAATGCTTATTAAGAGAATGCACTGGGAAAAGAGAAGGATTTGAAGTTGTTGGCAAGTGGCAGATAAAACCCCAGGAGGACAGTGAGAGACACCAGACAGGACTTAATGTACTTTACAAATAACAAATTGTACTTTACAAAGTAAAAAAACAACTCTGGGAATTCTCAACAAGTAAGATCTTTGTCAGACACTAATTGCATGGTAACTAGGTCTAGCATCATTACAAAGACTGTGTTAAGTGGTGTGGGTATGTTGGTGCTGTACACTGCAGACGACAAACAGGAGGGAACAGAATGATCTGAACCCTGCAGCAGCAGTTCTGTCACAATGCTGGGAAATGAGGAGCTTTGCTGCTGATAATCACTGACTCTCAGGCAGGGAAACATAGCACTCCAGCTGGGAAGCAACATCTACACCCTGCAGGGACACAAAGTATTTTTATTCGCTTCATGCACCCAAATGTTAAATTGATCATGATTTACAGAGAGCTTTGTTGATCATGTCAAGGACTCATGTGATTACTCTACTGGGGGTCAATTTAGTGGCTCCATAATTCACTTTTCAACCTGAACTCGGAACTTCTGAAGGAATGTCAGCAGTACACCGAAACAGAAATGTGGTTAAAGCCAGGTTCATGTGGATATTTTTATTTACCAGAGTATGTCTGGAAGGCCTAATTTATGTTGTGTTGTTCATTTTACTTTACAAATACATGATGACTGATTTACGCTGGATTTTGTCCAATATTTGAGTTAGTGGAGAAGACAAGTTAACTCCAATTCAATTCAACATCAGCAGATGTGAAAGTGCTCATATTAGCTTTTTGGCTTTTCCCCTTTCCTTTATTGTGTTATATATCTTTTTGTGCATGTCATAGGTTTACAAAGTGAAAAAGTCCACCCCAATGGGACTTACCATCTCCAACAGAAAACAGTGTTCACTCACTGCTTGTAGTCCAGCGTTTACTTCCGTGACGAACCTACATCACTTTGTAACACGTTATAATGCTTGCCTAGCTGCTAGCATGGCACGACCTCATACTTTGCTTCTGACTGGCTAGTAGTCCCTACCTAGCTACTGCGCATGTGCGACTCCCAACAAAGATGGAACAGAAGTGTGATGCCTCACTTTGTAGGTAAAACAGAGCTCAACACACAGGGTAAAAAGAAGAGCTGCAGCAATGTGTAGTACAACAAAAATATGGTGTTTTTTTGAAACACAAACCTATTTTGATATAACCTATAAATACAATTATGAACCTGAAAATGAGCATAATATGATCACTTTAATCAAGTCATAGATTACCCCCTTTAAAGGGATAGTTTTACATTTGTGAAAGACCCTTATTTGCTTTAACAAGTATGAGATGTCTGTAGGATAAATCTGAACAGTTACAGCGCTTAGCATAACAACTGGAAACAAGGGAAATAGCTAGGCTGGCTCTCTCCAAATGGCTTTTCATCCCTTAACCTAAACCAAGGGCCAATTTAACTTCCTACTAGCTGATGCAATGCCATTTGGACGTTACCCATTCTATTGTTGTAGTCCCATTTTACACTGGCAACTTTTTAGTCGTCCTTTGGGCCAGATTGTAAGCTGATCGGATTTTGGTTATCGGATTGGATCAAATCTTGAAAATTGGTTGTTCAAAATGGAAAGAAGGAATCTGAAATCAGATTAGATCACGGAATCCAATCCTAGTTTTAATTGGATCTTCAGTTTGTGTTGTTCAAAACTTGTCAGTAGGATTTGGATTTTGATCCAAATCCTGGAGGGTAGGATTTCAAGGTGGATCAATTTAGTAAAACTTTAAAATTGGTCAAATAATATATTTATATCACAAGTATACCAATTTTATTTTAGACATAAGTAGACAATTACAATTAATATTCCAGTAAAGTAAAATAAAATGATCTTGTCCCTATGAAACAATTCCCCAAACAGATGTCAATAACAAACAAAAATACTATATTCCATTTTTCTGTCATTCATCACTGTATATTAATTTCATCAGAGATGAGCCTGTCAAAAATAATTTCTGGTCTCTCTTCCTCAGATGAAGAAGAACCCTGAACATTCATTATTTGTTACTATTGTTACTATTTGACTTTTAGCTTTTTTTTTTTTTTTTTTTTTAATATTCCCAATGTATTTGCTAATGTAAATTTGTTTTTTATTTGTTGTGGCTCAGGTGAGGGCCATAAAAGAAATTATGAATGGAAGTGGATTTTTGTGTTATTTTTGTGTTATGTTTATGTTATTTTTTAACAAACACTTGTTGGCTCTTCTACCAAAGCTGGTAGCTCACATTGTGATATGTTTTTTAGAGCACCGGTAATCCAGATTTGGTCATCTTGAAAACTGTATCTGGATCAGGGTGATCCAGTCCAATGTTGCTTTGAAAAAACGATATAAAAGTAAGACGGATAACCTGATCCTGAATAGCAAAAAAATGGGATTTCTACATCCAGATAATTTTGATCCAGATTAAATGGCCCCATATGATTAGAGGTAAAACCGTGAGGCAGGGCGTAGAGCTTAGTTCAGTTAAAAAGCGTAGCGCAGGTACCATCAATGCTTCTGGCTACCTCCTTTTTTGTGCCAGCGGCAACAAGGTTGAAATTAAGTTGAAATAATTTGAACTTTCAAGCAGTGTGCCACGCAAAGCTCGCCGCTTCCTCCGAGTTGTCTCCTATTCTTTCCCCATAGAAAACAATAGACAGCCAGCACAGAGGATTTTGAATCTTAATCTTTACTCATGTGTATGCAGCTTTCCATTGCTCCGGAGCAGGGCCAGCAAGCCCTAAGCTAAAGTCGGGTTAGCCCACTTGGAATGTGGCAGGATTGTGCCAGTGTGAACGCTTTCTTAGCCCCAGGCTCACAAAGCGTAAAAAGCACCTTAAAGGCAAAGAAATCCAACCCGGTCTCACGCCAGTTTGTGAAATGGTCACGTCATTTTGATTTATTGATTAGTGTACAGGTCACGTTAATGTTGTTTATTTTGTGTAAAGGTCACGATTTTTGAACGTGACCAACGCCACATGTGGTCTCTGGGGGATGCAACAACAAGGAAATGAAATGCAACACGCCGGCGATAACAACGGGACTATCGAACTGTAAATGGAGTTATGTAAATTGCACTTTACAAATTTTTAAATCAACACTCATTAATGGACCAATCTCAAACAATCATCTCTACTTTTAGCACTTAAGGTTACAACTTACCACTCTGGGTCTTTTGTCTGAGCTTGTGATGGCCATTCTCCTCACAGCAGCAGCAGCTGCTTAATAAAACCCTGAGGTTTGGAGATATAACATCATCTTGACGTAGCCTAATCTGGTGGGGCAGTGACATTATGAAACACAAGAGAAATAGAGGGAGATGAGTTGCGGCCAGGGCATTATGTCAGTGCATTGTGTAATTTTGTGCAATACGTACAACGTTGTTCAATTAAAAACTGCCACTGAAAGAAGGAGTTAATGAGCTTATAGGTATTGTTGAAAGATGCTTATTTTCTGCGTACAATAAAGTACTGTATATCTTATCTTAACAAGAAGAATGTTTCTTACCACAAGATTCGTACCGTTTTCTAACATTTTCTTTACCCATGATTCCTTTATCTCCCAAACAAGCTGCACCTAAACATGTCATCTTGACACATTCAAAACCTTACTTTTATTCTTCTCTTGTCAACCAGTACCAGGATGCAAGACAGTCAGGAAACAGGCCAGCATTGACACAAACTTTCAGCCACCCATATGCAAACGCTAACTCATTCCTAGTCAGCTGCACATGTGGCTGACTCACAGCTGTCTCAACAAGCCAGAAGATGGATCCAAGCCACATTCCAGAGATGTTTTTGCACCTATGGGGACTGTAATAATTTATGGAGCACCTGCACACCTCTTTATTAATGACACACCCTATGACTGTTCAAGTAAAATACAGTCCAATGTAATCCAGTGCTGTTTTCTTTCAGGGATTTTCATTGGGATTTTTGTTTCTTCTAAATGCTTTGCAGTGTTAAATAATGAATCTGTGATAAAGTGAAGTGATACAGAGGCAAGTCCTCTTAACCCTCCTCAGAGGTATAAACATTATTTATTTTGTTGCTTGTAGAGGTTTGATTCACCCATAAGTCAGCACATCCTCAATTGTTAGTTTGGGCATGTTTGCCTCTGGAAATCGAAACGATGACCACTTTATTACGCAAGTTCATCTCAATTAGTCAGACGTGAAAACACACAAGTCCAGGCTTGATCTCTCTGCTAATTCAGCAGCAGAATTTATTTGTCATAAATTGATGTCCTTGTTAGCAATGTTTTAGTTAGATCAAAAGTGAATTGGGAAATTGTGATTAACAATACAAAACATACAATTTTCAACATGAACGCACTCCCCCTTTGATGACAAAGTCACTACAATATTCAAGACCATTCAACAAAATAGACAATAAACCATAAAAAATAAACATATATAAATGACAACACCATAAGCCCATCATACACATCCCTCCCCAGCACAAAGCTTCTTAGGAGTCCTCCTCTAGAAAGCTGGAAACTTTCCCCATTTTGTAGTTCAAACATCCAATCTGGCAAACCATTTCTATTACAGTTTTTGTTTTTCAAACGCCGCCACCCTAGCCATCTCAGAAGCCCACTCCTGGATTGACAGCACCCCTTCATTCTTCCATCCTCTTAAAATAATCTGTCTGGCTGTCATTAAACTAGTCTGGACCCAGCTCCTTATGTGCTTCTCCATCCCCCTTAGGATTGACTCATCTCCCAGAACAAATAATCTTGGGCTGAATAGAACCTGGGTCACTGCAATCTGACATAGGTTATCATGTATCCCGATCCAAAACTCCTGGACTTCATCACTCCGTCCCCTGTCTTACATTTCCAACAATTTGGTGTGTTTTTCAGACCAATTCTAAACAATCTTGAACTGAATGAGGTGCAACCTCACATCAGTGACATAGTTTGAATATTCCTACAGATTCTGTCCCACTCCTCATCCTCCAGTGTAATAAGGAAGACATATATGAAGAAAATTTTAAAAAACGAGTTATGAATGCACATTGGGAAAAGCAGTAGTGTACAGACTGACTTATTGAGTGCAGTTTTTTTTTTAAATCACAATAACTGGGGACTATATAACACAAGTGCGGGTTTTTTTAACTAAAATGTAAGTGAAAAAAAAACTTAATTTAAAAAAAAACAGATTCATTACGATCAGTAATTAAACATAAAAAAACATTATATAGGGTTATTCTGATGACGCCTTTGAGATTCCGTAGACAGTGAGTAATCAGACGACTCACAGGACCCACTGGAATATTCTCTGAATAATGTTTTATTTACACCGGTAAACTTTACCTTTGAATAGAACTCATAGGACTATGGGTACATCCAAACTTAAAACCCTACTTTTCTAACTCAAAATCAAACAATTATGCTGATGAGAGCATATTTCATTCATTTCATCTTTCATATTTCATGTCATCTGACAAATAAGATATAAATAAAACAAATAATAATTGCTTTTTTTGTCACTGTTGAGGACGGCCTGAATATCAACGGAATGCCAGTCACACTCTCTAATGACTGACAACACAAATCCTCATAAATAAGACAAGGAAGTGTTTAAAGTTTATCGAAATCGCAATATGAACTAGTGCAATATCCACATTGCATATATATATTTGTTAAAGGCAAAATATTTGTCAAATCATTCTAAAATAAAATACCATGGCTGCAGAGACATCCCAGCCTTCAAATCTTATCCCACAGACTAAAGAAAGACAGATCCTTGCAAAAAAATATCAAAAACTTCAATCATTTTTGAAATATTTTTCAATGAAAACGAGAATAATTATACTAAAATGATCATTCCCTCCAATATCGTGAACCATATTGCAATTGCAATATTGGTCAAAATAATCGCAATTGGTTATTTTCTTAATATTACGCAGCCCTATTAAAGTTTACATAAAAGCATCTGATACGATTCTATGTCTGAAGCTGCTGTCTTCTCGTTCCTGGCCTGGGTCATCGCTCAGGGAGTAAAGTCCTGGCCTCTGCTTGTGCTTCTTCTTGTGGCCCGTCACGTGGGGCTGGAAGAGACGGCTTATTGAATGCAGGCCCTTGGAGAGATCCGGGAAAAGCTCCAGCTCTTCTTTCTCATGCAAGACCCTGTCTTGAGGCTCCCGGGCTTTGGGTTCACCCAACATTTCTCTCACAGTCTCAGAAATGCCCTTGCGCACATAGTGATAGGCCTTCTTCCCATTGTTGTCTCTGATGCTTGGATTGGCCCGTGCTCCCCACCAGCATGGCCATGATGTACTCTTGGTCGTGCAAGGCAGCAATGTGCAAAGGAGTGTATCCGCCGTGTGTTTTTGCATTAATGTCAATGTCAACTCCTCCTTGCCTTGATAGGTCGATAATCTTCACAATCATTTTACTGTTTCCCCACTTGGCTGCCCAGTGCAGAGCGGTGAACCCTGACATGAAGTCCCTTTTCTCTGCCAGCTGGTTGTCTTTCAGCAGCAGGCCGTAAACTTGGCTCCAGTGGCCGGCTGCACACTTGACCAGCCATTGATGCTCCGACGGCTCCAGGGGAACCAAGTAGGAGGCCTTTGTCTCTTTGGGCTCCACTGACGCCTTAGTGCTCTTCACTGACCGTCTCAGCTGGGGTGAGCTGATGCCCGTCTCCACAATAGGGGGCCTTTTCTTATTCCTAGACAAGTCCAGTTTGGGGCTTTCAGGAGGGTTATCTGGGTCCACCTTCAGTTTGTGGCTCTCCACCCTGGTTGTGGTGGGTGGCATCCTCAGAGGTAAGCCATAAGGTTTGCTCTGGATGCTGGCGGGCTCATTTACTGCAACCCTTCTTGAACAGTTATCTCCAGTGGTGCCCTGCCTTGTGATCTCAAAATTCAGTGTTCTTTTAAGTCTAACATCCGAATATTTGGTCCTTTGCCATGCCAGCTGCATTGGAGAAAGTAATTCTGTAGGATTTTCACCACTTTCACTTGCCTGTTCTTGATCAGGCTCAGAAACAGCTGATATCTCACCTCCTGCATTATCAGAGCTTCCAGTCTTCTCACTTCGCACAGGTGGGCGCTGCTGCTCACCTGTCAGTGGATCTCTTCAATTTCAGTCTTTTCCACAGCCCTCTCCGCAGTCTGGACACCATCCAACAAATGCTGATACACTTTATTGACGAGAACGTAACGGACTCCGTCGAACACTTTGACAACGGCGATATTGTTGACAATAGTCTTAAAAGCTCCCTGTTCCGTGTTCTTTCTGCGGGATCGTCGCAGTCTATTAAAGTTTTGAACTTCCCCACCAAGTCGGATTTCTTCACTTTGCCCCCCTCCGCTATCAGCCAAAACAACACGGACTCTTGCGTCAAAACCATTATAAAAACTGTAGGCTTGACGCGGATTGAAGTTAAAACGGCGAGGAGCCGCTATACCTGTTCCTGCTCCACCTTTGTCCCCGTGACTGTACAGTAGCCCTCACCTGTAGCCGCTCACTTCCCTCTTCCCCACCTGGAGGAGTATTTTCCAGAGGAAAGCGCAGACGTGGTGGACACAATTAGAATAATATATTCATATATTTTTTCCTACAGGCAAAGTGGCTGGGAGTTCAAAAATACAACAAACATTAAGTTTGTTTTTCAATCACAATAAAAGTAAACTTTGGTGTATCAGTAAGTAGGTCTTAGGCTAAGGTATTTTTTTTAAGAAATAGAAAGAAACAAATGTGAAATGTTTTAACAGCCTCATGTACTCCAAAAGACCACATAGAGACTAGGACTACACTCATTCCCATTTAGATGGCATAACCAATTTGAAGTTTGAATTTATTAATTTACACATGAAAACTTATACTTTAAGTTATGGCTCACATGAAGAGTTATGGCAAAAACACACACACACACACACACACACACACACACACACACACACACACACACACACACACATAAATAAATAAGAAAGACGTGTGTAGATCAGATAATACTATGGTCCCAATTTATATTAGCCTATCTGCGCTGGGCAATTTTTAATAACTAACTAAATCTAAGGATCAAAAACGTGTTAGGCCATCATGACCAGATTTGTGATACTATCAACATTGCCTTCAAAGTCAAGTCTTGTTCCGTGGGGCTCTCAAAACACGGAGAGGCCACACAAAGTTGATACATGTTTAATGTAAATGGGATGCCAGGATAAGGCTGTACACTGCAGCCTACAAGTTCCCAGGGCGCGTGCACGGTAGGCTACAATGCACACAACAGATACACTGGTTTTATAATTGGAGTTATAATATTGGGTACGCGTAAAGTCAGTCTGTGACCTCACTAATTAATTTACATATTAATGCCCTTGCTTAAAAAAACGACACACACATTGTTGACTACACTTATGTAACGTTTAGCTGTTATATTATCTCCACCGATGATACGCATTGGCTATTTGTGCTCATCCCCTGTCGCTCTGCGGAGCTACTCGCTCCTGTCCTGGCTTGCATGTGTGCAGCATGACATTCCAGACTGAATGGAAGTTCCCGAGAAGTGGCCATATTGGAACGTATCTGTCCCGCCCAAAGATGTAACCTAAACGTCAAGATAGTTCACTTCCTTCTTCAACGTACGTATAAACGTTGACCTTTGCACTACCCAGAACACTCCGAGGCAACACAAAACTGCTACAAATAAAAAATAAATAAATAAATAAATAAAAAAAAAATATATATATATATATATTTTATTATAATACTGGAACAAGTATTATAATAAATAAGTATTAAAATATATATTGTTCCAATATTATAACTCCAAATAAAAAATAAAAAAATATATATTTTTTTTTATATTTATCAACATTTATTTGGCAAACACTTTTTAAAATGAATGTAAATTTAAGCTAATTTGAAAAAATTTGAGTATTTATTTAATGTTTATATCCGCATTCATACGCATGCGCAAAACTAGAGTACATCCCAAACCCCTTTGCGCTCTGTTTACCGGCTTATTTGTCTACTATCCCGTGCTACATAACAACAATAAATCAGACAAGCTCTTTTACACTTATATCGACTCCCATGCAAAGCCGAAACGAAGAAAAGAAACGATTTTGCCTGAATGGGCGAAACAGAGGCGAAGTAGCAGTGAGTGCTCTTGTCGCCTTCCTGCCCAGTTACCAGCTCCTTCTCCGCCTTGTGCTTCCTCTCTTCCTATCTCTGTGTCAGCTCGGCTCAGGCAGCCTCAGTAGTTTAGCAGGCTAGTACGGAGAGACGAGGGCTGCTCCCTTTCGCCTCTGCTCAGTAGTCTGCCCAGCACACCATACATTCCGCACTATGGCTGCCACGGACGTTGACGTATTTTCGGTAAGTAAAACCCACGGGGTTTCTTGTATTTTTTTTTTCTGCCCGTTGCAACCGACCACATTGCAAGTGCTGCCACGGAATACTTGTTGTGATTAGCAAAAGTGTGAGTTAGCTACTGTAAAGCTAAGCCTCCCCCGCTTTTGAAGACTGTAATGTGGGCTCAGTCGAGATTGTGGAAGTGATTTTTGTGATGACTGGCTGACTGGGGTTTCTTTCAGTTAACGTTAAGACACATTTAAACCTCGCCTCTATTCGTTCACTATTTTAATGTCGTGTAACGTTTATTTTCGTATTTGGGTTTTTGTCAGTTTAACGTTACGTTAATGCGTTGCTGCACATATGGGTGTAAGTTAGCGAGTGGCACCAGTACACTGTTTTGCTGTTCGCGTTATTAGAAATGGTTGTAAACGCAAAATATTTTGCTAGGAAAGGTAATATTGTTTTTGAATACAACAAATACAGTGGCTAGTGTGTAAACTTGCATGAAACATTTTTTTTAATTCAAGTGTTTATTACTGATACTCGGCTCACTTGGCTCCTCTGTAAACAGAAGACTACTGTTGTATAAAATTACAATGTATGGTAAAGACGTGAAGATTGGTCGGATGGGTGTCAGGTGCTTTTTCTACATATTGAGTTGGCGGATGATGTACACATGACCATATTATATGATATCGTATATTTTTTTTAAGACAACCATGCTCTTTTTCTGAAGAAACAAAATTTGATGTGTTTTCTTTCTCCCTGGTCAGAAAGACATTCTTTTCTCTCACAGGGTCTTGTCTTTCTTTTGTTATTTTACAGTAATTACTTTAACTATCAGTCCATCCGGGTTGGTGTGCATTATGTTATACTTGTTTGAGTGCTTTCAGATACATTTCACAACACTAGATAGTAATTAGTACTGTGTGAGGAGTGTCATTCCTAACAATGTGTAGACAATGACGTGGTTTAATTGTTAACTTACGATTCAGGGAGGCAAAATTAAACTTGTGGTTCACTTGTAATGTGATATGTACACCAAAGGCAATGTCAGTTGTACCAGCGAGATGCTAAACAAGCTCTGGCTACTTTGCTGATGGCCTCTATTTCTCTACAGTATTCGGTTTGGCATACTATCGGATGATAGTGGAATGTATCCTGCATTGTTTTCATTGGGGCAAGCCCTGTTGCCAGTCAGGTGTGTCCCTGTAGTTACAGTATGGTGATGCAATTCAGGATAATGGAACAATAACATACAGTAGGATAGTCAGTTCTCAAGCATTTCAAAAATGTACACAGTCACCCAACAAAGCATTTGGAAAACCAATATTATAGTGATGAGGTGAATACACAGGATGGGGTTTAAAAAAGGTGATTCACTTTTTTGGCAGAGGCTGGAAGAGATCCTTGCGGTGGTGAATTGGACAGTAAGCAGCAATGAGTTTCAGGGATAAAGAGATTAAGAACACAATCCGGGCCACTCCTAACACTTCTTGGTGGACACCTACAAAGAAAGGCAAGGCCAAGGATCATAAAAGAGGGAGCATAGGATAGCACACTTGGCATTCATTTATTAGGAAGGTATCCAAGAGAAGGGTGCATGGTTGCAGAAGATACTGCCTACTTGCAATTTCTGAAATTTCACTTTTGGAATAAAACATTAGAGCATTGATGAATGAGAAAAATGCTGTTGGTGGGGTGGAACAACAATGTCAGCAGTAGCATGGTTGCCTGACTGTCTGTACGACTTCCTGTCTAACTTTCTTAACTAAGTGAGACCATATTAAACAAACTGAAGGTAGTTTGTGTAAAGGCCTCGCTGTTAATTATGTGCATCTATTGATAGGGATGTGTGGTTGGTTGCATTGTTGGCCCATGTCAATCCCATCCAGCAGACATCATAGCTTTGGGATAACTTTCTAGGCCAGAGCCGCATGGGGCAATCAATGGAACCAACTACCCCCACTATTGTTTTCACTCATTGATTCCATTAGAGTGTGGAGCATATTGAAAAGCATGCTGTTCATTTAAATCGTAATGAAATGAAATGCCCTACAACATATTTAGCATGTACATTGCTTACTGACCCTAAAGAGAATTGTCTCTCCCGTGACGGTTGCATGCATAAAATGAAATTAGCTTCATGAAGTGCTTAAAGGCTAGAGACAAGGAATGCGGAATTATGGCGCAAGTCCCTTACACTTTAAAATAGCATATTTGCTTGTTTGTGCTGAGGGTGATGTTAACTTGTGAATACATTGTGATGTTAACTTGTGAATACATTACCTCTATATGGGCTCTAGTGCTTACAGATTTATCTAGTGAATTCCTCCTAAATGTTTTCACATTCTAGGACATAAACCACACTTCCTTTAAACCTTAGCCAGTGCCTTTCCATGTTGTTAAGCTGTATGTGGCTCACAACAGATTGCAGGTCAAGTACACTGACTGTTGTGTGTCAGCAGTAATATTAGCTCTGTATAGAACATACAGGCCAGAACTGCCTAGAGGCTAGCTTGTCAAATCCTATGTTGTAGATGAATCACGACAGCCGAGCTGCATTCACTGTGGTAATAAGTCTACACGTCTATATAATAGGTCAGAATTTTGGAGCTTGGACCCCAAATTGTGATGCTCAGGAATTAAAGTAGCTTTCCAAATAATGTTGGCAAAAGCTGAATGAAGAGGCAGTAATGTTTGTTTTAATGTTGAAATACCATCAGGCAAAGCAAGGAAAGTTCACCATAAAATGTAGTCCACATTGAACAGCTGTTGACAGGATGGCTGGGAAGTTAGACTGTAGCCTCACAAGTTTAAAACTAGCTGCACCCAATGAATCCATCAGCAGTCCTATGTGTTGGTAAAAGGCTTTATAGCTCGTTATAGCTAGTTTCACATGGGATATGGATGTGTTTTTATAGTAAAAAGTAGAGCCCGACCAATAAAGGATTTTTAAGATGGTGTTTAAGATTAAGTATTTGGTGATTAATAAATCCTATATTCCGAATCCAGAAACCTGTAACAAAACGTAAACAGATTGTCCTAATATTAGTAGTTATATATGAGTTCTCACTAAAATAATACGATAATAATTTTTATTATTGTCACAACAGAACAGAGGAACATCAAAATATATTAAAGTTCTGGTGAATAAAATGTATAAAAATACAAACACAATAACAAAACAATAATCAGGGACGTTGTAGAGCGCCCTCTGGTGGACAAACTATGCAACACTCATAACATGGTTGACCAACCATTTTTATTTTATTTTTGAAATATTCATAGATCAGAATCACATATGTCATTATAAATGATTCTGATGAATTTATATATATATGTGTGTGTGTGTATATATGTATTTTATATTTGTATTTTGTCGGCCATTATAAATGTCAATACTGTTAGTTCGGGAGAAGCCTAATATCGGCCCACCGATATATCGGTCGGGTTCTAGTAAAAAGGCTGCATGGAGTCAAAGTTTTGCAATTATGATTTTGGATTGTGAACCATGCTACTTGCACAATGCATGTGAATGCTGACATGACTGAGACAGCCCCAGCAGGGCAGACAGCGCCACAAAAAAGGAAATAAGAAAAATGCAATTGCTTGCTGTTTTCTCAAGTCCAAACTGCATGTATGTGCGAGAAATGTCTTGTTTTTCTCTCTGGTTAATCGGTCATATCAAAACAAAAGGAAAGCAGGATTTATTGTATCCAAAAAGGGCATAAAATAATATATTTATTTTCTGTGAGCTGTACTGTCTGATTTCAGTAACTAGCTTTCCTTTAACAGCATTCAATAACATGCATAATTAATCTAGATCTTGAATACTTAGCACTTGTGGAAGCTTTAACATGCATTTGAGAAAGAAAAGCTCACCATATCCAGACAAGTTTGACCTCTGATCCATAAATAATATGTATATAAATATTTTTGGCTTGTGGCTAATAACATAACTGACAGAACTATAAAAAAAAGTTTTATAAGGATAATTGTTTTGTTTTTTTAAGGGTCAGTGATAGTAGAAAACAGTGTATTTTTGAAAAGCCCTTAAAAAAAAAAAAAAAACGTGAGCTGTACATCTGTCTTGTATAATGGTTCCTGACTCCTCTCCCGTCTGTCTCACTCATTTTTTGGTTTGTCCTGTTGGGCATAGATGAGTGATGAGTCTGAGCAGTAATGTGGATGTGCAGTTCTTGTGCATGAGTGTGGGACTGGAGAGATAAAGAGCAAGGGCATTTGATTGGAAGATAATAAACCGGTAAAAACTTGTTTTCATTTCTGTGCTTGTGAATTTCTGACGGCACTCACACGTCATCTAAATCTCAACCGTTAACATTTTTACCATAACCACATCACTGCCAACACAAGTAACAGCAGGAGAACGGCTATTGCAGTACACAAAATCTGTTGGTGTGGTTAGAGCTGCCTTCTTGTTTGATGACATTGGATGGGATGTAAAATCCTTTGTGCTGCAATTTATAATACAAAAAACCCTTTCAGATCTCAGAAGTATGATGTACCAGTCACACCAGTACACATCATGACTACAAACAGAGGGCATCAGGCACTTTCATAAATCTACATGACCGTCAGTGGACAGGAAGCTCCGGGCCACCACCCACCTGATCTAAATGTGTGTGTGGGTTTTTCATTGAGGTATCATGTGGTCTCCTTCTCTCACAGATGCTAAGTTGAATTCGACCCAAATTATTAACAGAAGCCACCAAACCAATATCCGTTTTCAACACAATATGTTCATATAACTTATGATGCTTGCACTGAGTATGGCTTAGTTCCCCCAATTTGTCAACCTACCACAGCAGGCTAATGAAATGACTCATCCTTCACAGTTTGCCATATAAGTCATCTTTCAGTTTCATGTGATGTTTTCATAAGGAAGGTTTTCATATTTTGGGCCCTATCCCAGACCATGTTAGCTAAGCTTGAGTCCTTTGACACTCTTGAGTATATGTACATGTACATCTTATACATTATATACATCTTGTACATTATATACTTTCCATAAGATCATCTCTCAATGCAAATCAAACCAGCTATTAAGCTAACTGAAATAAAACCATGCCAATCTCTATGTAGGGTGAAGGGTATGTGATGATGTGGTGTTATTTTAATTCCAAAGGCCAAGGAAACTCTGTCAGAATGCATAGTATCCAGGATCCATGAAATAACTGACCTTTAAAAATAAAAATCTGCTTGCATCTATGGGAATTTAACAAAGGGGTGTGTATACTTATGCCCCCTATATTCTAAAGAAGAATATTTATTTACAATACATTATTCATTCACAAAGAAAATTGGTGTCCTTTAAAAGGTTGGATTTTGGAAAAATAAAATATCAAATACACATAACACACACTTTTTCATATTTAAACATATACAGTACATATATACATGCACAGGGACATACACACACACAACACACAAATCCTTGGGCAGATATTTTCATAGTAGCAACAGAAAAAAGCTCTGTCCCCTTAGCCCTCAACATTGGCCAAGGGTCAGCCAGGAGGTTCCTAGCGATGTGTCAGAACCCAGTGTGATGTCTTCAAATTGCATTTTTGTCAAAGTAAAAATCCGAAACACTAAAATATTGATTCACAATCATAAGAAAAGCTGGAACTAGCAAATGTTTGGCATTTGTGCTTGATAAATAACTCCAATGATTAATTGATTATCAGAGTGGTTCTTTAGTTGTGATTCTTCAGAATCCTGTATCACTATAGAGTGTGTCTTAAAAATACTGAATATAAATTATACATATAGGAAGTGGAAAATGTCCAGGGAAATGAACAAAGGAAAACCATACTATTGTAAAAATATAGAATACTGTCTGCTAGCAGTGGATCGGACTGCCTCCTTAAAATTTAATGTGAAAACAAGACATTTAAGGGAAACCAGATCTACACAAAGTGCACATCAAGTTATTGTAAATATTTGAAGCCTTCAGAGGCCTTCCCTTAGGGTGTTTCCCCCACACACAAGCATGAGCTGCAGCAGTGTGTGTCTGTCAGGATGCTGCTGGATGTCGGGGTGGGGGCTCACTGAGACACTAGCAAGCTGCAAACACAAGTCAGCTGGGAACGGAGGCCAGAACGCAAGAAAGAAGCTGAAGAGGGGTCGGCAACAGGCGAAAATAAAATCATAACATTTCTGGTCATATTACGTGTTTGTCAAAAATATTTCTATGGAGCAAAGGTTGCGTGAATCAGATCTTGGTTTTTCCCTTAGTTTGTGTCAGCTTGGATCTGTGTAGCATATTTATTTAACGTTTTGGAAAGTCAACGTCACAGAAGATGTCCAAGTGTCACTGGACTAGACTAGTGCTGCAAAAATTTGTTGAGTTCAGAGGTTTTAAAACTCTGAGGTTTGTGAGAATCTAAACACACAAACATGTTATACCTGGGTACGTATATTTCTAGATTCACTGTGACTTACATTTCCCAAAAATAAGATTATCTCTTTCCAACGTGAATAAACATCCATAAATCGTCTTTCATAAAAGAAAAATGCTGCTTATAACTTCAGAGCTTGCCTGACATCAATCATCACTTTTTTTTGTTTTTTTCAGTATCAAAGGAATCCAGAAATAGTTTGCCTATCTGTATATCCATAAGTAAATTGTAAACATGAATTGCTAGAACATTCTGCATACTTTTAGACTGTACGGCCATTTCAACCTCTCTGGCTTCAAAAATAACATCGTACGCAGCTGTCAGTTTTCAGAAGTGTTCATTTACACGTACCTGTGTGCATATATATATATATATATATATATATATATATATATATATATATATATATATATATATATATATATATATATATATATATATATATATATATATATATATATATATATATATATATATATATATATATATATATATATATATATAAAAATCAAAATGGCAACAACAAAAACGAATCACCTCGTCTCTCTTCTCTTCCTCACTTCCTCGGCTGCCTAAACCTTCGTTTGTCTCACTTTACATGCAGACGTGCAAACCAAGTTTTAAAAAATCTTTACAAAGACCACATATTTTAGAAAGACTAGTTTTCAGAGGTGAATTCCCTGTTTGCGTGTAAACGACGGGCAAAACAAAGGGAAATGTCTGTTTGTCAAAATAACCTTGTACATGTACGAGTCCTTGATGGTTACTAATAATGTAAACGCTGGCTCTGCTCTATTAAAGTGCTCATATTATGTTTTTCCCTTTCCTTGTGTGCACATTATAGATTTACAAAGTGGAAAAAGCTCAAAGTCCACCCCAAAGGGACTTACCATCTCCGACAGCAAACACTATTCAAACAGCTCTATCGTAGTCCAGCCTTTACTCCTGTGACAAACGTGCGTCACTTTGTAACACGTTATAATGGCACAACCTCATACAATGCTTCTGACTGGCTAGTAGTCCTTACTTTGCTACTGCGCATGTGCGACTCCCAACAAAGATGGAGTAAAAGTGTGATGTCTCACTCTGTAGCTAAAACAGAGAGTTCAACACACAGGGTGAAAAGAGGCGCTGCAACAATGTGCTGTACAACAAAAATATGGTGTTTTTTTTTTTTTAGATTAAACCATGTAAACCTATTCTGATATAAGATCTAAATACAATTATGAACCTGAAAATGAGCATAATATGAGCATAATATAATAGTGAGTTGTGACAGTGAGCATGCACAATACCAAGACCCTCAGAGTGAGAAGACTGTAAAGAAAAGGCCTATTGCTGACAGATATTTTGTTTTCTCCATCAGTCAGCTACAAACACACAGCATTTTGAACTGGTTCATAACTCATTTCACTTTGAAGCACCTAGGGCCCCTTTCTCCCATTTCCTCTTGGCCTGGTGATATGGTGGCTTGAGAACTGACTGTGTTGTTTCCTCACCCTGAGACAGTTAACCAGAAGCTTTTCATTTTTGTCATATTTTGCTGCTCTTCTCTGAACTAGCTTGGGTGAGTGGATAGATGCCTTGTTCAGACTGCCAGCGTTCCCGGACCTTCCTCTACAGCACTGCAGAGCACGGTCCGGATAGTCCGCACAGCATTCCCGGATAGGAGAAAAACATGCTCTATTTTATTGGCATTTCGTTAAACTAATCACAATCATCATGGACGGTGCTAAGTGCCGGACAGAGCCAAGGTGCCGCTGCAAAATACAAAACTTGTTTTGGTGGATTGTGTATGTTCAAACGGTTGTTTTAGTCCTGCAAATGAAAACTCTGGACAGATAGCCTAGCTAGCTGTCTGGATTTATCCTGCAGAGATCTGAGGAGCAGTTAAACCTAGTCGTCATAAATCCACCAGAGTTTAAATTTCCAACATAAAGAAAGGGGAAGGTAACAGACATCTGGCTGAAAAGATGGACTTCCCGGAAGTGGAACGTTGCGGATAAAGACAATATCCAGATTGATTTTGGAAAGTCTGAATAGCAAAAAAAACACATGAAGTGCAATTTTTGCAAATCAGATCCAAACCACATTTGGAGGCCGTTTGAAATGTGATTCCTACTGATGCGTCTCAGTCAGTCTGGACGCTCTGGCTGCTCAAATCGGATTTCAAAGTGTTTTTTGCATCACTTGTATAGCCAAGGGCAATAAATTGTGCCTCTACTTATGCAGATATTGAATTAAAAACACAGAGGCTCTCTAGTCTGAAGCAGTGTAAACCAAGACAACCTTTATTAACTTCCACATTGCCAATGGCAGTGTAGCTTTCCGGATTTACCTTTCACAATAAAAGCCCAACTTAAACTCACTTGTTAGAGAGAGGCGAGTCAATAAAATAGCTTAACGTCACTAGCAACCTGATACACTATGACAACGCCAAGTCCAGAGGGACGGAAGTGCTGAGCAGATGCTTCTCCAAAGGGTCAGATATGCATTGAATAAGCACGGTGAGGTTCCAGAAGCAAGCCTGTGTGACCTGTATACGTTTCCAATGTGGTGTGAAACAACAAACATCGCTCGCACCAACTTTGTGCAGTTAGGCAGCTACCACATGTGAAAGTGTAAACAAAACAGGGTTGATGGAAAATGAGCATGCAGGTCTTTTTTTCCCCTTGTTACCTGGATGAATAAAAGCTTATATAAATTCTCTTATTTTAAACACAGCTCACAAATCCAGAGAGTCATTGCAATGGTTTCCTTCCAGACCGGCTACCGGAGGTCACACCCTCCCCCTCCAGCAATCTATCTGAATATCTCCACAAGCATTAATGTTGTTTGACAAGCTCTGCGCTTACCGTGATTAACAGACAAAAAAATGGTCACTTCCTCTTCCTCATCCCTGTAAACCTGTTACTGAGTACCACAAGCAATACATGATTTTGAAAAAGGCTTTTGTTCAAAGCAACTCACAATAAAAGTATGTTCAGTCTCAAAAGGAACAAGAGTGAGATGTAAAGAATTTCAAGTTTTTGACTGTGGCTATGCTGCTACCTGACTTGCCATAAAGCACATTCTCTTGGCTTGGCTATATGTTTCACAAACAACATCAGATGTAGAAACACTTAAAACATGGTGACAGCTTACATAGATTTTTCTTTTATTGAACGTGTGTTAATGTAATGTAATAAACTCCCATTGCGCTTAAGCTCATTATTACCTAGCTCAGCTCATGTCAGATTACTTCAGTGGTGTTGCCTGACACATTAAGACACACACACACACACACACACACACACACACCTCATTCTTTACTGTGCAGTTCGGTGGGGTTTCTAACTCGTCTAGTGTGTATGCAGAGTCTGTCTCCACCTCTTGGCTCACTACATTTGGGTTGGTTTAGCTGGGCTGGGCTCTGCTCTCAGGCTGTCTGTGTTCTGTGACATCAGCCTTCAAGTATGCAATCCTTCGTGGCTGACCCAGACGTGTGGCCCCATTCATCTCAAGGTGCTGTCTGTCTGTTCCTCAACAGTCCTTACACGCTGTCTCTTGTCACGGGCCGACTCTCCTTCCGATTGGTTAGATAAGGGAGATCAAAGGTGAAAATGCTTACAACCCAATAGTTTTGTCTGTCTCAATTTGGTTGGTTGTACATCAGTAATATTTGGGCTTTTAGTTTCACAATGCCCTCTCCTAAATGCAGATTGGTTATGGAGTGGTTGTGCGTGGTCAGCAGCGGTGGTGATTGGAGATAATTCTTAGTTTTGAGGACAGGTTTGAGTGGTGAATCTTGTTGTATGGGAAAACATGATGACAAAGAGGCTAAATTATATTATGTTTTATATCTGTATTGTACTATGTGCCTGCTGTGATCAGTTCTGAAGTAATATAAAGGAGTAGCTTTGAAAGGTTGTTGTAATTATTCCAAAGAACTGTTAGGCTTGCATCGTGCAACTTTATAAGTGACATTTATTCCCAACTAAGGATGTTCTCATTTTCCACACTCTCTGCACTCTGTAATGAATCTCTGAATGAGTTAATTTGTCTGGCTGCTTCTTATAAAGTGTATATTTTCTCTGCAGGCCCTGATTACCTATCTCATAATATTAGGTGATGAGTTTTGCATCTGCAGAATGTACGCAGGGTCTTTCATTTGCATAGGAATGTGAATGCTTCAGCTCTTCCTACCTCTGACTAATGTTTTCCCCATGTGTTTTCCTCACAAGCAACCAGACTTTTAAAGATTTGTTTTGTTTGTGTCCCTCAGAATGAAGAGAAGCGTAACTTGAGTTTGGGCGGACATGTTGGATTTGACAGCCTCCCTGACCAACTGGTCAGTAAATCGGTCACACAGGGATTTTGTTTTAACATTCTCTGTGTAGGTGAGTACAAAATGACAGTGTGTGAGCAATGGGTGTGAGTGTGACAGAATGTTAAATGTTGTTTAGATTTAGCAACTCACAGAAATGCCATGCTGTGATTAGTTTTCCTCCAAACATGTTTAACTACAACAATACAGTAGTGACGATCTGTTGTTTTTCCTGGCATAACTGTGTTGCTGAAATAAAAACTTATGTCGGAAAGCTGATGACTGACTCTCTCTGTCTCATCTCTTTCTACTTCCTACCACTCACAGGGGAGACTGGAATCGGTAAGTCGACGTTAATGAACACGCTCTTCAACACCATGTTTGAGAACGAAGAGGCGAGCCATTATCAGAATGGCGTGTATCTGCGGCCGCGAACATACGACCTGCAAGAAAGTAACGTCCACCTCAAACTGACAATTGTTGACACTGTTGGCTTCGGTGATCAGATCAACAAAGAGGACAGGTGGGGATGGTGAAATGATCAATTGATTGACTTGATGACCGGATGTGTGCAGGTCAAAAGATGTCTAGATGCCAGGATGCAAATAAGGTGTTTCAATAGCATTATAGCGACTATATTTCAGTGTGAAGCTGCTCCTAGTTCATGACCTTTAGCCGTTGGAGTTGTGGAAGAAGCACTCTGATCTTTTAGTTTGAGGAAAAGTACCAACGCAGCAAAGTAAAAATACTCCATTACAAGTAGAAGTATTTCATTCAAAATCATATGTACTGAAAAGTACAGAAATATTATCAGAAAATTGTATTTAAAAGTACCAAAAGTAAAACTACTACTTGAAAAAGGGCCCTGTGAGCTATGTATTTTCATACTGAAGAGATTAATACTGATGCATCAATGTGAAAACAGCGTTTTACTGTTGTCAGATAAGTTTAGTGGAGTAAAATAAATATTTCACCTTAAAGTGGAGGGCAAGTATAAAGTCCTACTCTTTTAAACCAATTTTAAACCATTTTTAATTTCTAAAAATTCATCTTGTACCATACAGCTCCTCAGACAGACAGACAGACCACTGGCAACACCAGGACCACTAAACCCTCCCTCCCCCCGCACAACAATAATACACAACACCAAATATCTCTACATTATAAAATAGTGAAGTGCAGTATCATTATCACCAGTGGTCTATCAATAGTAAGGTGTGACATCATCAGTGACATTTTAATATTATACCAAAGTGCAATATTATCACACAGAAGCCATAGTCTTGGATGTTAATTGATCAGCCAATTACAAAAACCACACAGTCCATGGTTTAAATTGAGCTGTTGCAGAAGTTAGATGACACTGTGGATAAAACAAATCGTGGTAAATCTCACAAACAGTGCCATATACCGTATTAGGGCAGTCTGAAAAACGGTACTCATTGTATTGTTCTATGAGTCAAATCCCATTCATCTGCTACTCTGAGTACATGCATTAAACACACACTTCAGTGTGTTTTCCATTTAAATCCTGACTGTTGCAATGACAGATTTTCTTGTCAATCTTTATCCAAATCTACCTTACCATTTTCAAGATGGCAGTGTCATAGTTTTGTCTGAATCAGGTCCATGTTGCTTAGGGATACAAATGAGACTCTGTAGGATGGAAATAAGATGAGGTGGAACAACATTAAAGAAGAAATAGCTGGGGGCTTTCTAACACGCAGCTGTTGAATGGAGTGTTCTGGTTGTGACCTAGCCAGCAAGCACCTCTCACGCCCTTTGAAAGCAGTATTCTCTGTAGGCTGTATAAACCAACATGCTGAACTGAACCCTGCAGCGGACTGTAAATGCACACAGAGAGTGCCTCAAAAGGTCAGAGTTGATGCATTCCTCAGAGAAGATTGAAGATAGATGTGAAGAGAGAAGACAGATGACTGTAAACATGGCGCTGGCTGAGGATATAGAATATATTGTTTGGATGTCTCACTCTGAGCTGTAAAATGTGGGAGGACTTACTGTTGAGAATTTACAATTATAGTCTGCTGTTAGAAGTACTTAGCTACCAATGAAAAGCACACAAGAAACAGCTGGCTATCAAAATCAAAGATATACTGTATTTCCTTTTACCCCTGAAACTGCATTTTGGGCTTGTAGAGTGGCACTTTTACTATAGTAGACACTTCATGTAGACCTGATAATGTGGGTTGCACTTCAGTCACTTTGAAGCATTGGGGGTCCCTATGACTGATGTGACGTCGATTCAGATATATAACAATTTCACAATTGTTTTCAAACTTGTTTGCTTGTCAGTCTTGCCAGTGAGAGCTAGAAGTAAAAGTCGAGGTGACACCAGCTGCATCCATTGAGGCTGAGGTGGTCATGTTGTGCCCGAATATAGCAACATAACATAAGCAATGCACATCTGTTTGAAAACCACTGCAGTGTCGTTTTAAAACATTTTTGAGACATAAATTGGAGGTGAGGATGGTGGAATTGTGGAAATGGAACAAATGTATTGAGCATCTCAAACACAGGTTATCACAACAGCAGATATGTAGTGCCAATGCTAAGTGATGTTGTGAGAATTAAACTATGAGAGGCTTGTAATCAAGGATGACTGATAAACCACAACCTCACTTTATTTCAGGCAACTATGATGCGTTTATTAGATATGTGGCTTGCTCTCTCCAAATGAACTAATGAATCTGTTAGGGCACAATGGCCTAATTGAAGTGTATGTCTTGTTTTAGCTTCTCAGTGCCACTAGATGTATACTACAGTACAGCCCAAAAGAAAAACTAAAAATATTCTTCATGAAACATGAGCTATTGTAGTGGCAATGTGTTAAGGCCATGTTCAGAAAAATTATTGTATTCATCTTATTTATACTAGTGGATAATGTTTTCATACACTGCCATACAGGTATTTCTTTACAAGGTGAATCATAGATGGATTGTTGATATAAATCTGGTGAGTTAGACCAATCTGTAGAAGCTGTAGTGTCATCTATTATTTCCCCAGATTATTCCCCAGAGCAGTGGGGAAAGGTCTATCCCAACAACAACTCCCCCACCAAACCTCTATTCCCACACAATGAGGCATATTGTCAGCTGTGATTGAACTGTATTTTTTTTAGGAACGAACTATAGGGCACATAACAACTACAACAGGTCTACAAAATGAATTTTATAAGAAATTCTATATATATATATATATATATATATATATATATATATATATATGGACTTATATATATATAAGTCCATATTTCCTTTTATATTAAAACGCATGAATAAAAAGATACATTTGTTTTTTCCTCTACAGACATAAAGACATATATACATAAAGTTTCTCTTTGGCTGTCTCTACAGTTACAAGCCCATCGTCGACTACATCGACACTCAATTTGAAAACTATCTCCAGGAAGAGCTGAAGATCAAACGCTCACTGTTTAACTACCACGACACCAGGATCCACATCTGCCTTTATTTCATTGCCCCGACAGGACACTCACTTAAGTCCCTGGACCTCGTCACCATGAAAAACTGGACAGCAAGGTACACACAATTGACACACATCCATATGCTGTGGTTTTCCTTTTGGCAAAAACACACCCACACACTCCCAGTCTTTTCTCATTGTCTGTGATAACTATCAGTGTTGCTGAAATCCGATCTCCCTTTCACTGTGACCGGTGTGCATTTCACTGAGACGTGGACATCCCTGATCTTTTTGTTGGTTTGTGGACTCTCTGTGTCCCAAAAGAAAAGAAAAGGGGAACAAAAAGAAAAATGTTGCAGTAAATGTGCAAGCTTACATTTTATTGTACAGGATTTCAAGAAAAGTTCACAGGACTTGCCCTAGGCCCTCTGCCCAAGGTTTCACACTAATGGCGTTTCTCCACTGCGTGGTATCTACTCAACTCGCCTCGACTCTACTCACCTTTTTTGGTTTTTCATTACGAAAAAAAGTCCCTGGGACCTGCTACCAGGTACTTTTTTTAGTACTACCTCAGTCGAGGTTCCAAGCGAGCTGAGGCGATACCAAAAGGTGACGTGAAAACCTGTAGACTACTGGTTGGTCGAAGGACCGTCACTTATGACTGCGTTTTTAGCAACCGTGCCATTTAAAAAAAAAAAATAAAAAATCTAGCCAGACACCGACAGATTATCTACTCTCTGCACTATTCTCACTTTTCTATTTTCACTATTCAATATCAAGGGCTATTATTTTGCATGTCGTTTCCAATATTGCACACTGTTACTTTTAAAAAAAAAAAACAAGACAATATATCAAAGAAAAGATTTTATTTAGCTATTCAAGTAGCGTATCAAACCCTCCCGTACATCCCGGTCTTCTTCCTCTGCACCATGTGACAGTGTCCCCACCGGCTCTGCTGTCCCAGTCATTTTCATAAGCGCCTCTCCATGACTCTCATAAACATTTTACACAGCAGGTCAGAACCAGAGATTTCACCAGTTGTACATCAAACGTCCAAACAGACGGTCAGCGTCGGCGATTTCTGTGTACTGTGTGAAACACACACAGTACACAGCATACATATTTTGGTGTGTAATCATGGTTGCTAAAGTTCATGTACTTTATACAGCGTAAAGTAAATACTGACTGTGACCCTGAACACATACAGATGTTAGTAAAGTTACCAGGAAATTTAACTTACCCTTTTGTGTCGGCGAACAATGGTCACGTCGACGTCTGAACTCCGTCGGAATTCCCAAACTCCTGTTGTTGTTTTTTTTTCAGCAGTGATTTTTGTTGCTTCCTTCAGCTTTTTTTGAAACAAATTTTCTTTTGGCCGAGAATCAGAACAAACACCTTCAACGTGCTGTTGTGAGTTGCGCTGAAAATTACATCATGGCAGTTACCGGCTGCGTAGCTATGGTGACCAGCCACGCTGAGGCGTTACTCAATCTGCAATGGAAAACGGACACAGAGTGTGTCGAGTCAAGTAGAGGCGAGTCGAGCTGTTACCATCAGTGGAAAAACACCATTATATGACAAAATATTGCATGTTTTTTGCAAGTGAAAACGTTGCTGGGTTTTAAAGTCCATCCTCCTCTCTAAATCGCCCTATAATACTATATATAAGATAAAAAAAAAAAAACTGGTCCTTGTAAGGCAGTGATACACATTGATAAATAAATAGTACGTCCTCATCATGGTCATCTTTCAAATACTAAGTACATATTTGCAGTGTAAAGGCCAGTTGTACAGTAGTCAATAGTCACATTCAAAGCCACATTGATTTGTGGCTTTTTCGTTGCTCTTGTGTGGGTATTGCTACACAGATTATTGGTCAGTGGATCTGTGTTTTGCCATACATTCGATGAGTGCAGCTCAGTGGAAACACAATCACTGGCTTGGCCCCAAGTAGACAACTGATAAAATTGAAAAAATCTCATCACTATAGCACTGGGATCATGAAAGTAGGGGATGTGGAGAGAGAGTTTTAGTGGGGGAGGACAGCGTCACAAAGGGCAAGAAGGTGAATTTTAAGGTCTAAGTTGAAAACATATTTGTTGAGGTCGTTGTAATTTTGGGGAAATCTTTTTCTTGGTCAGCGGTTTTTGTTGAACTTTTCAGTTGAAGATTGAGCCTCTGTTACTTGCTTTGCTGTTACCTGATCACTTTCTTTGTTAACCAAAGAAATATATAGGCATTCATATTATACAAATAATTTCTTTACATATATGGTATTGAGGATTTCTTTATGCTTGATACCACACTTAAATAATTTAAACCTGTTGACATTTTGATGAGATGTTTTGGGTAAACCGTTTTTGATCCTAAATATTGGTTTTGACGTGTGGGAAGTGTGGAATTTTAGGAAGGGAAAGGATCCTCAAACATTTTTAAGCACGTGTTCACAAGGCCCAGAAGAGAATAAATGACTGAGAAAGAGGCATGTTAAATGCAAGTGAAAGTATTTGACCTAAGGCTCGTAGCAATCAAATATCTTAGATATCTTACGAGCACCTAAACTGAGAAAGGTGCATGTACGTAGTTGACAAAATGCCATTTGTCTTTTTGTTTAATCATGTGCATTTGCTTGTATGAGTTTACAAATATGTACTGTATATGCTTGGTGTTAACAAGCTTAAGGTTTAAGTTTTGTTACCCCAGGAATATTGATTTACACAGTGATGTATACATATAACTACTGTTTGCACTGTTGTATGAATGCCAAAGTGGCAGCTTCAGCCCTCTTTGTTTTTGGTGATGCAATGATTATAACACCAGATCAAAGCAGATGGTCAGCCTGTGACCAGAACCTGCTGACTTACCTTTGCCAACTATCAACGCACGGCTGCGCATCTCTGCTAAATATGTCCCAGTACTATTCCAAAGAATGACCGGATACTTCAGCCAACTGTCATTCTCAAGGGACGCTTAATAGCGTTATAAGGACATCAGAAAAAAAGTTTTGTCATATATATATATTACACAGTGGATCCTAAACCGGTTTTGATGATGTCTAAGACATGGTAGCTTACCTGAGCTATTTTCACAGGACAGATAAAAGGGGAGAGAGGGGGGGAATGACATGCAGCAAAGGACCGCCGGAGTTCATATATATATATTTGTTTGTTGAAAAACCATGTGTTGCAGTATATTATAATATTGAGGACGTGATGCATCGTAATATCGACAAGATAATCATAATCGAATCGTAAGACCAGTGAAGATTCACACCTCTTGGTTAAATCGCCCCATCAATCAATGTGAACCAATCCCTCTTTCTTGTTAACCTCCAGTATGTTGTAATGTTGTAATTTTGTTAATGCACAGGCCTTTTTCATTTGCATGGTGCCAAAAAGTGTGTAATAAATGTGTAAAATAACAGCAATGTCATTGGCAGGCACTTTCATTAAAAATTATTTACAGCATTGTGAGTGCAACAGTGGATTCAGTTTTAGCCTGAGTGGCCACGGTGAAGACCACTCTGACCTCAGTGGCTCCGTCCCAGCCATCTTCCCACTATGTGAATAATGACCACTGTTTTATCTGAAAGCAAGCCAGTGTTGAGTGACGACAGTGTGGATGTGATGCCGTTTTTGTTTTACAGGCCTGATGGGATTGTTTATGCAGTGGTCTTATTCTAGATGGAATACTAATTTGTTGAAGGCAATATCAGCACATGTCTGTAAGATGCCCACAGGTTGACCACAAAAAGTACCTGAATTGCTTCTGTCTATCAAGTCACAAAAAAAATAAATATTGTTGATTCATCATACTGGTTATTTTTCAATGAAATGGATGGAGTCAGTGTGTAGTATGTTAAAGGTGCACTATGTACAAAACAGAGCAAGTCTGCCCCCCCGTTTCCGTAACTGTCGTCACTAACTGACTGAAAGTAATTAACCCCCACCCCCTCCCCCAACCATATTGTCGTGATTGGCTAGAGTGTTGTGTTTTAGTGCTTATCCTGTGCTCCTAGTGTTTGTTTGACATTCACAACCCTTGTGTTGTCTACCGAGACAGGGCATTTTCACAGTGTATTCAGGGGGCAGGCTCAAGGAAAGTACGATTTGAGACAAAAATAAACTCACATTGAAACTCTTTCAAACCAACAGTTTAAAAACCTAAAATGACTAATTTCAAATCTCTATACCAAAATGATTTATTTTTCTGTCTTGTAAACAAATAAAAATTCCCCATAGTGTCAAGTTTGACTTCTTAGTCAATCTATCTCTTTTTTTACATTATTTATTTATACATGGTTCTTACTGTATATCCCTTGAACAATGGCACTCCTCTATGCATTCATATGGAGCTCTTTCACTGTGTAAGATTAAAACAAAAAAGATAGAAATATTATTATACATGGTTACCGCTACCCATCAGCTGCTCCTCGTTGTTCAGAACAAATACTGAGAACTATTTGGGAATACTCTTTGGTTAGCTGGGAAAACCCAGTTGTGGGACGGGAAAAAATATCACTGTCCCCTCCCTCCTCACTGAGGTTGTTGTCAGTACTGGCTCGTGATTAGTTTTACTTTTTAAAATATGAGTTAAAACATGATACTGGCTGCCCTGCTGTAAATTAATGACCCAATAAAGTATGATGAGTCTATAATTTGACTCCCAATCAGCTCTGGCTCTTGCTTTGAGGCACACTACTGTAAGAATGAGTGAATCTGTGGGGATCCTCCTTGCCCTTCCAGTTAGGGATTTGGGTAATGCTCTCGTTCAGAAGAATGCAGACAAACGGTGTGTTTATTCCTGCATATTTGCTGCTGATTGAAGATGGAGCCTAGTTTGTTTTCATAATCACTGTTTGTTTTATCTATCTGTTGGGGTTCTAACTGAGCTTATTCACTGCACAGTGTTGATGCATATGGTCTGCTATGCCTCCTCAGTCATATTTAGCAATGCACTTAGTTTGGTTTCTGTTTTTAATTAGGTCTTGAGTATATTTAATCAGTATTTGTTCATGACCCGCTGACAAAGGGATGGTAATTGCTCCAATCTGAACACATTGCGTTGATTCTGTGTGCATCTGCTCTCATCATATTGAGCTTGACAGGTACATTTTGTCCTGTCGTGAAGATACATGTCAGACCAGCCCAAGAAAAACCATTACATACTGAATTCCACTTACATAGGCTTTAACACAAAGCAGCTTTCAATATAGAAACACATATATTTTTGGCAGACTCAACCATAAAAACAAAGACAATGCTCTACACATTTAATAACTTTGAATATTAAATCTTCCCTCGTTTTTTTTCTCCTCCTTTCCTCAGGTTAACATAATTCCCATCATTGCCAAAGCGGACACAATCTCCAAGAGTGAGCTGCATAAATTCAAAATCAAGATAATGAGTGAGCTTGTGAGCAATGGTGTCCAGATATATCAGTTCCCAACAGATGACGAAGCCGTCAGTGAGATCAACTCCTCCATGAATGTAAGTCATGTTGTGATACTGAAAAATGTCATACAATCAGTCTTTCTTTCAGTCAATCTTTTTTTTTTCCCTTTACAAGAAAATAGCAGATGTTTATTGTACAAACATGGATGGTGTTGAAAGTAGAAATGATAATATTGTACTTTAGATTTGTGACTTAGATTTAGATTTTAAAATATTTGTACCTAGCCAACTGACTTGTAACATCATGTCTTTAGCACCACATGTGTTACACATATGGTAACAGCAGCATATGTTGACACAATTCTATTCTATGTGCTGCAAAGTATGTTTGTTATATCTAGACACTTTGCAATCCCACAAATCTGAGTCTATACAGGAAAAACTGTAAAAAAGTGCATTTTCTTGAACATACAGCAAACATTATACATACTTTTACACAAAACTGTATGAATACTTGCTCAGCTCGTTTGCACCAGTTCTCAATTCCTTCAATAATAAAAAATATTTTATGAACTCGATGGCAGCACATGCTTGCCTACAGCTGGCTTTATGTAATTTGTACATTTTCCATTGTAAATATGATGCAGTTATGCATGTAGCATTATAACTGAACATACGCTTTTGCTCAAGCAGCAAGCATAAATACGTTTTCTTCAGATTATTTAGCCTTTTTTAGTTCTGATTTTATAATGAGGATGATGTGTATAATTACACTGTGCGCGCGCGCGCACATACACACACACACACACACACACACACACACACACACACACACACACACACGTACAAATGCCCAAACAGTAAATTATCTCTGCATTTGGTTTTCTTGGTCTCCTTGTACAGTATCCCCATCATAGTCGGTTACACCAGCCAGCTGGTTTCAACTCACCACCTAATTTTTGAGGTTGCGCATCGGGAATGTTTTCCCCATGATGCTTCACTGTCGATCCTAACGAGGTGTAGTAGCTCTGAGAGCAATAAGAAAGTGTTTTATTACTTCAACAAAATAGGCCTTTCAGCCCCAACTGAGCCACATGTTAAACTTAAAACACAGCTCTGTTGCAGCTCATATGTCAACGTGGTTACAATCTTCTCTGGTGTGGTCTGGTTTTGAAAGATAAGAGAGATGACAACCACAGGGAAACAAGTTTTATTTGAAAGTAAACACTCACTTTTCATTAATCCATTATGTTGTGTTATTTGCGCATAACAAAATGTTTGTGTCAATTTAACTTGTGAAGTGGTTACTGTGCTGTAAAGAACATCAACATGTAAGTATAGGGGAAAAAAAACCTTCAAGAAAATGTAATTAAGAAGAAAGAGGGAGCTGGGACTATTAATGGCATCAGTTACATCTGTGACCTCTTGACCTTTTTAACACTCTGCTATCCTTCCCTGCGTAGGCCCATCTGCCTTTTGCTGTTGTTGGGAGCGTGGAAGAGGTCAAAGTGGGGAACAAAACTGTAAGGGCAAGACAGTACCCGTGGGGTGTCGTGCAAGGTGAGAACCATTCCCAAGCAAGTTAATCAGGGTGTGTGGGTGTTTTTGTGTTTCTCAAGCAAACACAACAGTGAGTACATGAAGGGGTCATTGAATGTTTGAGTCCTTTTCGTAGACTGCCACTGAATGAGTATTTAAAGCAAAATGACAGAAGGAGTGCCAAACTGTGATATTGGTACTTTAAAGTATTTAAAGTGTATTCTTGGTACCATAGTACAGTTCTGTTAACATTTATTTTTAGTACATGTGACATCTATGGAAAAATAGCTTTACTTTGAGATTACACGGATAAATAATTCCATTTAAAAAATAAATAAATAAATAATAAAAAAAATTTTTTTTTTATTTCTACAAAGTGCCAGTTAATTATTACTCAACCATTTCCTGTTAGTAACTGTTTGCTGATATATGTCCAGTTTCACTCATGTCACAACTTCCCTTGCCTCGAGTGAAGCAACAGAATGGCCTTGAACAGTAGTTGTCTGTGTCGTTGTCCCTGCTAGGTGACCCATGGATGTAGCACAAAATTGTTGGCCATGTAGAAAGGCACTTTCTATGGGCTCTTCCCTGCATCAACAGCTATTCATTCTAACATTTTTACTTGAGGGCCCTACTCACCCCCAAGTGATGCCCTGCCCGTTTGAGAGCTTAACAACATTTGCAAATACAAAACTAAGAGAAATAGTTGTAATTCATTTTTGCCCTGTATAACCCTGATGATGCTGGATGTTTTGTATATCTGTTGGCTGGTTGTTAGGTTGCTTGGTTACAAGTATTAACTAGGTAAATGAGGTGGGGTGATAGGAGTGGGAGGAGTGCTATATCATGAGATATTGGCACTGACTCAAATTCCTCAAGCAGTCAAGTCACAGTGTCAGTACTTGAACTGTGGTATAGTCTTTATCATACTATGATATGGTTGTGTGCATGCATAATGATAATACAATATAACGTGACAATTTGTTGCTTTTTTGTCATATTTAATAGTAAATTAAATCATCTTTGCTTTTTCAAACACGTTACCTGACATAGATGAGCACATGCAGGAGAATTGAGGAACCCTATAATTAAATTATTCTACTTTGCGAATATCATTTTGGTCACGCCCCTGTGTGTTTCATCATAGATGCAAAATTGAATCATATGATTAATCATAAACCATGATAAATAAACCGTGTAGGATCTATTTTATACCATGTGCTTGTTGTTTTGAGGATGTTTTGTGCTTATGGAGCAGCTGAGAAAGCAAGCTGTCTATCAGTATCCATGGTGAGAGATATTCACCTGCTCACGGCAGAGTGGCAAGTGCGTCCCACAGCTTGCCTGTTTATTTATACACTCTCTTTTAATGCGGAGCGCCCTCCACAGCTGCGGATGGGACTTGATGCAGAGTGACACTGCAAAATGAAGGGCAAGTGGGTAGAGATTGTTTGGGAAATTTACATTGTGTGTCTGTGTGCTTGTGATGTGTATGATGTTATATACTGTAGGTTTCTCCCTATATATTTCTGCCTTAGGGTGTGTGCGTAGTGTGCATATATGCCTGGATGTTTGTGTACATGGGTTGCTCATGGAGACATCACCAGGGATTTGTTTCCCACAGCTCATTCCTCCATGCTTGTCAATGAGAGTAAAATCTTTAATTTGATAATGTCACACATAGTTGTGCTGTGAGAATATTAGTTTAGATGGAAGTTATACTCTCAGAGAAGTTCCTTTCCTCCTGCTTTCCCTCTCTTCCTGCTTTTCCTTGGTTTACTGCTCTTGTGTCTGCATCCGGTCTTCCTTTCCTCTTAACATTATCCACTGACCACTCTCATTCCCCAACCCTCAGAGGACACAGTATGGTTATTTATAAAGCCCACTGTGTGTCTCCTGGGGGACGGATTCCTTTGGACTCCCATCACCATGAAGCTAAAGTCCTATCCTGTGACATGCTGTTGTGCTGTCTGCAAAAGGTTATCTTGGCTTTACTGTAAACTAATTTCTTTGGGATTTGTCTCCATCACTCTTACAATGAATTACATCTCTGTCATTAGAACAACATTTGACGACTAAATCTATATGTGTAAAACATATTTGTTTGCCCCAGTAAAGTTTGCTTTAAATCCATCTCTAAAATGTGATTAGTTCAGAGTTACAAAATGCCAGATGTTGCATTAAAAGAAAATTGATTAAGCCTTTAATTAATGAACTGAGTTGGCAATTGTTGGTAAATTATTCATAGAAATGATGCTGCTGTGTTTCCAGTAGCATCATACAATATTATAAGTATTATTTCTAGAGAAGAAAGTATTTTATTTGTTCTTTGGATTTGTTATTGTCTGCATCTAATTATCTTATCAACCTTGTCTGTCTCAGCCTGACAACAAACATCTAGTCTGATGGGATGTATTACAAGAAAACTACTTGGGTTGTAGTCAGGCCTGACTGCAAACTGATGGTCACCATTCATACAGCACGCTTTGTCTGAGGACAGGGACTGAAGAGGACAGAAGTCTCAGTGTTTTACTCCACTCGGCCGACTGAAAGGAGGGCCTATGTCAATGGAAACAGTTTGCGGATTCCAGATGTCATATAGATGGGTTATGGTAACCTCTCTAAGAGCCATGGGAAATTTCCACAGACTTTAAGGAATACAGAAGAAGAGCTGTCGTGTGTGTGTGCGTGTGTGCGTGTGTGTGTGTGTGTGTGTGTGTGTGTTCCCTCAAGATCTTAATGCTCTATTATCTCTGAACTCCAGACATTTGTGACATATAGCAAACACCCCCCCACCCCCACAAAGTCATAAGGATACATCTTGGAACTATTATGTCCAAGATTCTGTGCCAGTCCATTCAGGAGATGTTTATGTTTCACTGGATAAGTGAAAACGTTCACCTGCTGGTGGCTCTAAAGGAAAGTGATGGATGTCTGTACCAACTCTCATGGGAATCCAGCCAATAGTTGTAAACACGTCACTGAGACCAAAAAAGTCAACCTGCTGGTAGCACTAGTGGAAATGTCAGGAGGTTACCAAAGTAACATTTGTCTCCTGGAGACCATAGATGTCTATACAAAATTGTATTTGCAGTAGATGAAATAGTGGTTGAGTTGGGTCAGTCGACCAACTAACTGACAGAAATAGAGACTACAAACTTTACAAATTACCAAGCACTTACAGATAATGTGTCTCAGAGATTAGCTCAATATCTTGATTTACACATCACTTTTGCAATTAAGGTTTGGGTTTGTAATGAATTAACAATAAAATTAACTAACAACATTGATAACTGCAGATTTATTGCTGCCATGTCTTCGTTTCTGTTCTCAGGCTGGCGTGTGTGTGTCTGCAGAGCCCAGTGCGATATCTTGAGGGCTCAGTACTGCAGCCAGTCAGAGGATTGGCCCTCATTCAGTCCTCCACAGGGGGCCTAGTACAGAGAGACTATGAGATGCCAAATGAACAAGCAATTTCAGTAGCCTGGATGCAGCCCAAGAGAACAGCTCATATCTGTTTTTAACTCGTATACTCCCTCTAATGATGTGTGGTCAACCAGCAAATTTGAGTAAAAATAAGAGAGTGAGTCAGACAGCTGTGTGACTGCTACTTTTTAAGAGTTATGCAAATGTCTTAAAGTAGACAAGGTCAAGTTAGTGCTTATTAACACTTTTTTGTGATTTTTAGTTTTTTTTTTTTTTTTTTTTAAGTTTAAGGAAGGGCGTCTTCTTTCTTTTGGTGGGTTGTCCAGCCACTGAGCTGTGTTATGTTGCACTTTTCTGATGCTGCATTGTGGTTTGCTATCATGCACTGCAGGCTGCTTTCCCAGTATTTTCCATCAGCTAAATGCAATGTTAATTGGGCTTTTTTAATGTAATTACTGTAGTCTTTACATCCTCAGAGCTCACAGCGTGTGGTGGTATTTAAACACAACGTGCATCCGACTCTCCACCACTGCCTCCCTGGGGTTCACGGCATATGCTCCACCCCCTGAAACGCCATGTGTCTACACTCTGCACGGGCCCTTGGCCACCACACACACACACACACACACACACACACACACACACACACACACACACACACACGATCTGAGACAACAGTTTGTTTTTATAGTATCTTCCTGAGGTTTGCTAACAGGTTGATCACATTAACCTCCTGATTTTTTAGATTTTCAAAAATTGGAGAATGAGCATATCAAATAATTAGAAGTTTTCCAAGATTCCACATAGACTATTAAGGTATTATCAAGTCTGTAAATAAGGGGGGGTCAAGAAGGGAGAACTTCATTTTCAAAGGGAAGAGTGACTTTTTTTTTTTATATATATATTTTTTTTCCTTGATGAGAATGGGAGAGTCAGCAGAAAGGATTCTGGCTGCAGGGATATCTATGCCGTCTTGAAAGGTCATAAAAAAATTCAGTTTCCTCAAAAAAGGCAGTAAAAACCTTTTGGATGACATTGCACACAAACTAAAAGTGGGAGTGGTGCAACAGTGGAATGTGTGTGGAGGAAGTTTCCAGTCCTTTTTTTATTATATCATCATTATCATCAGACCTGTCGCAATCCCTGTAACTACTGCTAGCTACAATATCTGGGAAACTAATTGTTTTTAACAGGCAAATGTCAATTTTAATTTTATTTGTTAATCCAATTATTTAATTATTGTTGAATACTTTCAGAAGAACTGAAAAAATGTGATAGTAATAAATAATTTTAGGCCTTATAGTTCCGACGGTATAATCTTGGTGCAACTTTGTGGAACCTGCAGTAACCCTGTTGCTTAAAATTAGCAGTATATGTACGGCCAATATATAACCCACTTATCCAGACTACATCCTCACTGTTCATTCTACGTTCAGGCACCTCTGCCCACTTGCTCTTCTAACATTGACCTTAGTTGTGGCCTTTAACAAAACAAAACAAATCAACGTTGTACAACATTTGTTATATTATTGACAGCGTAAATGAGGTGACGTGTGAGTAAAAAGGCTTCATCAGATTAGAAATGACCCTCCCCCGAGCTTTCAGTCTGTCAGACAGGAAGCTCTCCCTGTCCTTTCCCCACCACAAAACCATTTAACTGTGAGAGTCCCAGTTAACTGATAACTATAAGTTGTAATTGAAGTTGTGTGAATTTATCAACTCCTCTTTAGTGGCAAGATGTGATACATTTATTTAATGGATTCCAAATGCGTTTTATCCAATTGTATTTCATGCAGAGTACTTAACATTCCTGTAGAGATGTGGTATGATTTCCTGCTTTTGAGAGAGCGCAATGTAGGCTAAGGGAGGATAACATGGTGACAGATAGGGTGTTAAAATGAGTTAAAAGCAGCGGCCAGGCAAAGAATGAAAGCGAGAAACAAAGACTCGAGATGTGACTGCACATTTGTAGCCCAGACACTGACAACCAAAACTAAATTTTCAAACATCATAGCAGAATTTGCTTATGTGTAGGAAATAATTACCTGAACAGCCGCTGCTCTCCTAATTCTGGGGTGTGTTTTCCTTTTAGTCGAGAATGAGAGCCACTGCGACTTTGTAAAACTCAGAGAGATGCTGATCAGGGTCAACATGGAGGATCTGAGGGAACAGACCCACGCCCGCCACTACGAGCTGTACCGACGCTGTAAGCTGGAGGAGATGGGCTTCAAAGATACAGATCCTGACAGCCAGCCATTCAGGTAGAGGGAGCACATGGAGAGTTAAAAACAGACACACACAAAATCCCAAACCAAAGAGATACTCAAGTGTCAACAACAGGGACAGGTTCTATTAAGAGACAATATCTAATCTATTCCTGTCTATTCTTCTCTCCAGTCTTCAAGAGACATATGAGGCCAAGAGGAAAGAGTTTTTGGGGGACCTGCAGCGGAAAGAGGAAGAAATGCGACAAATGTTCGTCCACAAAGTAAAAGAGACCGAATCAGAACTGAAGGAAAAGGAGAGAGAGGTCAGTCTCAAGGGAAATTATGGTTATATATGGTTATTGTAGCTTTAAAGATGTATTTGATTTGAAATGACTGGTGATGCATCCAAACATAAATACTGCTTCAACAACATCAGAGACTTATTTCAAGCTATCCTATACATGTGTAATGTTTGTTTTTTTGCTGCTGCACAAAAACATCCTGTGCAGCACAGTACAGTGCAATTACAATAATTTCAGTCAATGTAACCAATGTAAGTACATAATCATACATGACAAGCTGCCCTCAAATATGAAAGAATGGATGAGGTGGAGGGGAGGAAATGTGTTCAAATATCATACATTTTTTTCAAAGTTTGTTTGCAGTCAGTTTCTCCCAGTTTCAGGTCCAATTCACCAGTTAGCTGTTAGCAAGTACCAATTCAAATCTCGTGTCTCTCCTCCTGTCATCCCCGTCTTGTGCGTCCATCACCACCCTCGCCGCCTCCCACTCAGCTGCATGACAAGTTTGAGCAGCTGAAGCGGATGCACCAGGAGGAGAAGAGGAAGGTGGAGGAGAAGCGCAGAGACCTGGAGGAGGAGATGAACGCCTTCAACAGGAAGAAGGTGGCTGCTGAGACACTCTCCTTATCTCAGCCCCTCAAGAAGGACAAGGACAAGAAAAAGTAAGCCGATCCCACCTTTTTATCACTCGCCTCATTCTTCTTTTCATAGCAGGAAGCTGCTTCTTCCAACCCTGCTCCTTTCTTTAACTAATTCTGTTATCTTTTCATTCTGTGCCTTAAATCCTGAAAATATTTCGTAAACTAGTTTCTCTTGCTTCTTTTAACCCCGTCTCCTTTTGCTCTCTAACCCCTGTTATAAGTCTTTAAGCAGGAAGTGTGCATTTTGCCAAGTCCCGTGGCAAAGTCTCACATTAATGAGCCTGTTAACTGAAGGTGCTGTGCAGTAATCGACCTATCTCCAATACACAAGCATTTCAGCTATTATAAAGGTCTGGCATGTGTTAAGGAAACTTCTTCCCCTTTTTGTCCTGCCCATGCTTAGCATTTCCTGTCCTTTCACTCTTTCCTTTTGCCTCGCTGTAATTATTCAGGAAATTCAGTGAGGAGGCAGTGAAGCAATTAAAAGCTTGTCTTATAAATAGGTGATGCAGAATACAGCTCACACGGGGCAAAACGGATTGATTGTGCATACCATGTATCTACGATGGATGACACAGGTATAAAAACAATACAGGCCTTTTAGCTTATACACTACAGCTCAAACCACTGTAAATATAGAATTTTAGTGTATCTCAAGGCAAGTTTTAAGTTTCTGCAAGTTCATCTTTCATCATCTGCCCTGACAATATATTTGAAGCTAATGACTGTATGGGATGTATACAATGATGTGAAAAGTATGCTAAGCTGTGGACAATGATATGCATTAAAGTATGCATGGCTTGTAGTTAATGTTGCCCCAGTCGTATGCTCTGTAGCTTGAAATCTGACGGTTAATGTGAAGACGCTTGGCTCCATCTTGTGGCTACTCACACACTTTGCTGTCAGTGCTGCTTTAGGAAACTAGTCTTCCATTTTGTGGTTTTGTCATGGACATCCCACACGTCGTCAGTTCACCTATTATGTGATTAATTTACTCTCTAAAGTTTTGTAACACTTGAGGAAAAACAAGTTTTAGCATTCCAGAGGAAACCTCCAGGCTCCCCTGCTGAGAGATGACCTGCATCAGACTATTCCTTTCTATTCACTAACACAAGCAGTGGTATTTATTTAGCTGTGGCAGCTCTTGACTTCAACTCTACTTCATTAGTTTTCTATAGAAGTCTTTATTAATCAGTTATTATTTCCACAAAGTTGTTTGTTTATTCATTCAATTTATTTTGTTTATTGTTCATTGTTTTTCAGTTAATTTATGGGCGCCGCATACCCTCCCACACACGACCATGGATTTGTCCTCCATCGCCATAGCAACGACAACACCTGTTTATTTTGTTTGTTTGTTTGTTCTTTTGTTTTGACATTCCATCTTTACATTGTGCACATGGACCAAAGACACTGAGGATGCTCATGATGAAGCCACAGGGGAGAAAGGAGTGAAAGATGGTGAGAGATAATGAGGAAAAAATGTTCACTTGCCAAACAGTGGCCATCTCATTTATTCAGGATCTTTCATTCTATGCTTTTTTGGATATATATATATATATATATATATATATATATATATATATATATATATATATATATATATATATATATATATATATATATATATATATATGTTGTGATTTAATGTTTTTTGTGTTTTTCCATCAACTATTCCCACAGAAACGAGAGGTTTGACACCTTTTGGTACTACCATTTTGTAATCTTGACCATTTAGTACATTTCACAGTAGAATAACTTCCCGAGCCCAAATAAATACATTTAAAATAGCCTGTATCATGCAATAAAACTGAGTACCTGTATACTGTATATATTACTGCATATACATAGGTACTGACAACCTAAAGCTTGGTCTTAACTCTTAATAAAAATGTATGCAATATTCTGGTGCTGTTTTGTATTAACTCAGTAATGTATGTGAATATTTTCTAGAGTTTACCCAGCTTAATATGCAAAATGTACGTAAAGTTTTTGAATATATTATTGTAAGAAGCACATATGAAAGTGAACATTGTCCACAATTGTAACTTTTTTTTAAACCTGAGTGACCGCCATTGTGTGTGTATGTATGTATGTGTGTGTATATATATGTATACACACACATATATATATATAGCCTACATACATACAGGATTCAGGAAAACATACACGCCTCAGCTCGCTGTAGAAGAGTTTACACTCAGAGAGAAGAGAGCAGCTGTATTTACTGTCTGTCGTTGGAAATAAATGCACCCCCCTTGCCCCCTCCTCACTTTGATGTCTTTGCCATGATTTCTTTGATATTCAGCCGGGAAGGCGATGAAAGTGAAACACAGGCAGGAGAAAGCACTTCATTCTCGCACGCGCGCGCAGAGGCTGTCGGCCTCAACTGTAACCCCAACAGCTATCCGCTCGAGCTGCAGCGTTTCCTGTTTAGTGGTCCCTAACTGTGTGTTTGTGTGTGCGTGCGTAAATTTTTATTAAGGTGACTCCTTCAAATGTTTTGTCTAAAGAACATTTCAAAAGTTGAATTAGTTTTCTTATGTTGATTTAACGGCACAGAATGTATGTGCAATGCATGGAAAACGGATAGCGGAAGTCACAGCACAGTATTGACATGTTTTCATAGTAATGGTTTTGTCTTTACTGTGAAGGCTCTGCCAGCAACATTATCATTATTCTGTCCGCAACCTGCAGGGCTCCCTGGATCTCATCCAGCAGTACAATCTGCTCACAACTCTCTGTTCTCTCTATCCTTTGTTTAGAACACCAACACACTCTGCTAACAAAGCTGAGTGATAATGGCTCTCTGACAGTCTGTTCTACTTTCAGGACATGGTTCTACACAACATTTTATAGGCTAGAGGTAATAGGGTTGTCAAACAGTGTTTTGAGAGGTTTACATAAGGAAGGCTGATACGTGGGTACGTGGCTAAAGGGGGATTACGTTTAAGGATTTATCAAGTTTAAATTTAGTATTTTTGACTCTTATTTTAAATCAGGGTTTAGAAAATTGATTCAGTAAAATAAAATCTTTGGATTTTCTATCTTCAACTCCTTTGGTATATTTACCATAAGAAGTTTAACTCAAATACATTATAACTGCTCTTTTTCTTGGTCTGTATCTTACCAGATGTCTTGTTATATTTATGTTTGATATATTGGTGTCTAGTACTCCCATGCTGTTAAATGTTTAACACAAAGTCATGATCTAATATAGAATCATAGTCCTCTATAATTCGGACATTGAGTGTGCCACTGATTTAGCATTGCACTTAAAACCAGGTTTAAAATTGATGCAGCACAACCAGAGATCTCTAACACACATTTGTTCTTCCTGTCAACATTCAACATTTTTCCCCCTTTTTTTTTTTTTTTTTTAAATTGCTATAGATGCTTTTGAAGCTTTGTTTTTTTTTCCTTCACATTTTTTCCTCCAATGTTTTCTTTTTTCACTCTTTATGCTTTTTTTCCAAAAAAAAGTGGGAAAAAAACCTTAACCTTGAACCCTGCAGTAGTAGTAGTTCAAGTCTGGCAGTGTTCATTTCAAATTTGTCATCCTTTTGTTTTGTTTTGCCAGTGGAAATTGCCTTTCGTAGATAACATTCTTTAAAGGCCCTGCATGCCCATACAGGTGTTGATTAGATCTCTGCTGTGTCCTAAATCACTCCCTATTCACTATATTGACTGTCCAATTGTATATTACGAACTCATGCAAAGAAAAATATAGCCCTCTGTAACTTGCGCAAGGTTGTCTCTAGATGACGAGAACGTGTTCTTTCGATTTAGTTTTTCCACTATCTGACACAGGAACAAACACGACCACCTTCAAATCACATTAGAAATTGAAAAGAAATAAACAAATTACACCTTAGGACTTTTGAAGTCATAGCTTTATTTCTGTGGTAGACAAGATAATAAGATAGCTGCCTCAGTAAATGGAACAAATATGAAGAAAAAAAAAAACTACATTTGTCACTGCTGGTGTAGAGTCCAGCTTGACTAGATGAATCAAAGCGGACTTTACAGTTGAGAAAACAGTAACCGGTTCACATTAAAGATCACATTCTGAACACAGTATTTTCAGCAGCCTAGAGTCCTTTCAGTGTCTAAAGGCTTTGAAAGCTTGGCAGTGGAGGTAAAGTCCTTCTCGACACACTGCATGTTCATGTATCTGCCAACATTATATACAGTTCAAATGGAAAACATATTGTCACCATATCAGTATTGGGATGAAACACAACTAGGTGGTATTTACTAAATAAAAAACAGGATACTCTATCTGCAAACTTCAATCACAATGTGACATTATTTGGGGTATGATTATTGGTGCTCTCATACAGAACAATATGTAATATTTTTTTAAATGAGAACATTAATGCTGGGTCATTAATCAGGTAATCTCATGTCGTCAAAACAACCATTAATGGCCATACTGCTCTAGTGTTGAAGTAATCTCCCAAAGGTGCTCTTGTTTTGTTTGATATGAAACAATAGTTGCATAACAACACAGACTGAAGCATTAATGAAATAAAAAGCATTTGCAGCATTTAGTCAGGAAATTAAAGCTTTTTTGTAAAATGTCGCTTTTGTAAATAACTGCTAAATAAAATAGCACAAAAATTAGTATGCAAGATAAAATTTAAAAAAAAAGGTTGAAAAATAATTATTTGCATTAAAAAAAATGTATCTCAAAGTGCTATGTGGCTCTGGGGGAACCTGAGCACCAAACAAAATCAGGATCAACTCTCAAACATAAAAGCCATTCTTGGCTTCAACCACACAAAACACACACACACACACACCTATTCTTATCCCTTAACTCCCAACCATTTGTGGTGGATATTAAAAAGGACAAGTAGGTTAAAAGGTCTAAAACAAATATGGCAATAATAATAATAATAATAATAATAATAATTCACACACCTCCAGATTCACATTTGGGTGTGGACAAGTACATGAAAACACTAAAACACTATCTTTTAAATCAATTTTTTTAAATGTTATGGCAGTAGAGTAACATCTGGAGTTACTTCAGAGCCCCATGAAACTAACAATTGAGGTCCTTAAATGTGCTGAACTACAGTATATTAGACTTCGTAACATTCTCACTGTGAAATGGGAGGACTGCGCACTAGTAAGAGGTGGACGGTGTGATTAAATGGCCGACTAGTTGACGGCGGGGTGCAGTGGCGGGCAGGGCCAGACGTTTTCCTGCTGGGAATCAAACAAACCCTCAACTTCGCTTGCCTGCGCCCCTGGAGTCGTCTCCTCGTCATACAAACGCCTGAAACCGTCGTAGTACTCATCAGAATCCCCCTGCTCTCCAACGGCCGGCCCCCTCCTGAGGTGCTGCATGGGGCTCCAAGCTCGCTCCTCGTCCTGGATCTGGGCGCTGTCGAAGATGTAGACGGCGTTTGCCGGCAGGGAAAACTCCAGGCTGCCTAGGTACTCGTCCACCATCTCTTTGCAGTGGATGAACTCGCCACTGTCAACCTGGGAGAGCGAGAGACATCACAATGAGTGTATGTTACAATATCAAGTGCTCCAAGCTGGAACTAAATGCATTTTACCTTTCAGAAGGAACAAATAAAAATAATTACTGAGATGATCATAGTCGACAACTTTAAAGCCTTCACTGACCTTACATATGGTGCAAGTACTTTCCTCACAGGTGTGCAGTAGCATTAAGTTGTACACCTTTTGTGTCAAAGTTCACTAAAATAGCCTTTCCTTACCCCAGTGCGATCATTATTCTGACCGTGTTGGACCTGTAGAAACAGCCTTTAAGCGCTTTAACCAAAGCTGTGTGTGTGTTTTTTTTTTTGGCAGTGCGAAGCGTCATTTGTTGACCTGAATGGGCCACTATGTGCCTTTTCATCAAAAGCACCCACCAGTATGAAGGAAAATAAAAGCTAATTCTGCAATGCAAGAAGTTCGTAAACCGGAAACAATCTAAAAGATAAACAAGGACTGCTAGAATACACGGCAAGACATCAATTACAGTTGAAAAATAAACTTGTCAGTGCTCTCTCTGGTGGACAAACCATGTAATACTTTTTTAAAACGACCTCAAACTTATGAGGCATTTCTGTACCGCAATTTCTTGTTATTCATTAACCAACTTGTATACAAATTTCAATGTATTTGTAGCTAAAATCGGCACAATATCAGCAAATGCCAATGTACTAGTTGGGCTCTATGTGTGTCTTCAGGCAATTTAAAACATCTCTCATCTCAAACCTATATCAAAACCTTTATCAAACTATAATCCTAAAGAAAAAGCATTCTTAGCAGGCCGCTGCATTTCTCTTACCTGTGCTTTCTTCAGCAGATCAGTGAAGATGGAGAACCAGTCGGGCGTGACCGCCTCCAGCTCCAAAGTGATGATGGCCAAGGCCAACGTGGAGCCCTTGAACTGCCAAAGCTGGTGGCAGGCCATACAGTGCTGCACCTGTCTGGTCCACAACGCCGCCTGGAGGCCCGCAGGCCTCTTCTGATGCCCCGGCCCGGCCGGAAGCAAACCGGGGTCTGTTGTTGAGTCCCAGCTGACGCCGGAGCCAAGCCCGATGGACGGAATGAGGTGAGGGTGGCCGGAGACGAGCAGGGCGTGGAACTAGATCGGAGGTGAACAGAGACGTGAAGAGGAACGAGACCAAAACGTTAGCATAATGATGTCATTGTTGCCTCATTGTCCATCCATCGCTCACCCCTTAATGCTTCATAATTCATATCAACGTTAGATATTCCATAGCATTTAACGTCCAACCTTGCATATCTGACAAAGGGTTACACACACACACACACACACACACACACACACACACACACACACAAATTAATTAATTAATTCCTTTGACCTAACCGTCACTCTTATCCACCCAGGACTCTGTCCCTTTGCAGTCTGATCATCTTCCCTTCTCAAGTGTTCATTGCTGCATTCAAAGCTACTGAACAAACCTGAAGCTCTGTGCAGGAGGACACTTTGGACAACAGAGAGAATCCCACCATCAGGTTTTTACTAATGAAGACCCTTCCGTTTGCCTGAGGAATCATAGTAATCTTGTTCGTATTGTATCGTACGTGCGGTGCTTTTGTGTTCCCAGTAGGCAGGAACTGTAAATCTCAACCTGAGTGTGGGCTTGATGTAAAAAAAAAAAAAAAAACTAAAAAACTAGTTGGAGAATTTCTTCATACTTGTCACATTGTGGTCAGAGAAAAACTAAAAAATATTAGTATTTTTCCTTTTATACACATGTTTAGCTCTCATTTGCTTTGGTTAGGCTCGGTAGCGAAAAATAAGCCATGGGTTTTACAGAAAGTGGACTCCCTGGAAGGTATCTGCAGCGATGTGGTGTGAGAGTCAAAAAGTCATCTCTGAAACAGTCACTCCTGATTTGTTAAAACTTTCTAAACTCCCTTCCTCCTCCCTTAAGTTTGTCCCTTTTCACTCCATTATGGAAACATAGGGAATTCAGGGTGATGTAGCAAACAAGGGAAACTGAGTGTTTGGATTTGACAGTCATAGACAGTCTCAGACGGTGAAAGACTTGAGCATCACATATCTGAATCTGCCTTTCAAAACGAGTTTCACTTGGATGTTGAAGCATATTAAGGATGTAATAACAAAGCATCTCTGTAAATCTAATTTATTCATATCAAAGTGTTACAGTGGAGAGTCTGACATATCATTGATAGAATTTTATCGATTGCTGTTTTATAGACAGTGGAGAATAACACTTTATTCAGGAAAAGGGAATGCAGAGTAATTTCTTCAGGGTAGTGGGGGGAAATGTAATTGTGAGATACTTACAGTATTGTTCAAAGGTATTTATTTGAAAAGTATATAAAGAGAAAGTCTTTATTTTATTATAGTTTTTATTAATACATTAGGTCTCATTTAAAAAAATAATAAAAATAGTCTCTTGGATTTTTTTGTAATACCTAAAGTGAAGTGCTAGGACGATAACAGATTTACAACAATAACGCCACACGCTGTACGCATACCACACTAATATCAGTCACAAGTCGTAACATTAGGGGAAAGTGCCATTTTATTGTTTTGCAGAAGACACTTAAAAGCAGTCCAAATGTGCCAAAATGCTTTTTGGCTTTAAGAAATATGTATCGGCCCTATAATTTCAATATCATAAGCAAATCTAACGCCGTTATTCATTTGTTGTTGGGAATGTAAGCTATCCTTTGAGACTATTGACTCACAGAATGCATGACAAAACTTCACAAATCAACTGGGGGTGTGCAAATCTAAAAATCACTGTCAGTTATTTAATAGAAGACGTGGATCAGGAATTATAGCATTGTTAAAATTGAGGAAGTCGTCTCAATAGAAATCCTTCGAGTCGTGTGGATCAGTACTGTGTGTGTAAAACTATTTGTCAAGAAAATGACGGGATGTATTCATAAAGCATCCAGCTACTGGCCTACAACCTGGTTTGCCTCCTCATTCACAGTAAGATGTAGGTTTCTGAGCCAAATTACAGTTTATTTTGCTTTAAAGCACTTTCATTGTGATTCATAACGCTGTGCTGCTTGTGTGGCCAACACTAACAAATTAAGTGACTAACATTTTGTTTAACAAGAGTTTACGGTTTAAATAATCATATTGATGGTCAATGTAATACACTGATTTTGCATACATTTGCCATAACAGTAATAAAGCCCTGTGTGACGCCCATCAGAATGCTACCTGCTCACACTGTTGCCTTGGCACTGTAGTTACTGATCTTTAATCGTCATATCCCAAATAACTTGTCGTTAAAGCGTTATGAATACAGCCCTGGGCCCAGCAGCATGATGGGACCTAAGTGATGTGTGCTTTTGTGGACAGTTACTGCCTCAGTCAGTCAAGGGTTTGAAAATTCCTGTTAACAAGCTGTGAAACAATGTGCCATACACTCCGTAACACAGCATGGGCATTTTTGACAATAAACCTGCTTCCACTTTGAAAACATTCACCAAGTCATGTTATGGATTCGCTAACAACCCAAGCTGTAGTACCACTGAGACAATCTGTAGGGGGACCGAAGGGGGAAACGTTACATAGTGTCTCGTGAGATTTGAAAGCCTAAATGATCTTATATGTCTGCACACCCCCTCTGGTGGAAGCAGGATTTGGGTGTCCACTGTAGGGCTGCAGCTTACAATTTGTCAGAAGTGCCTTGGCCTGATATGCAACAAGCCTATTGTTTTGCTAGCAGCTTGCAAATGCAGTCTTAAGTGGAATAGACAGCTCTAGTCAGACCTTGTTCTGTAATGCGTCTCGGTTGCTTTCTGTGCCCCTACACAGGATTTGGGTAATTGGCCTGGGTATGCTGTAACTTGGTTTCGTCTGATGATGTCACCTTTGCGTTAAAGCTGCAGATAGCTGACAATACAAATCTTTAAACAGGGTGGAAATAGACCTTTCCTAAGCATTTAAACGCTGATGTGACACTAAAGCACTGACTTTTAGGGTTGGCAGTTTAAAGCAAGGTGATTTATTCCATCAACAAGAGTGCAAAGTCAATACAATGTCTGTTGTTTTGTTTTTTTAAATAGCTGAGGTCAGGCCGCATTAGAATATTTCATAATATTAACCAATATTTAGTTATATTTTAGTCAATTATATTCTGATGTATTGGAAAACAAAATGTAAAACCAACATATCTTCTCAGACTCTTTGATGTCATTGTTCGCAGTAGAGAGAAGCATGGTTTTATTTTCCTTTCTTGGCTACAGTGATGAATAAAAAAATAAATAAATAAAATAAAAAAAAAAAGGACGACACACTCCAACCAAGACTGAATGGAGATTGTGAGGAAAAATGGGCACAATGAGTTAAAAAAAAAATGCACAATCTCTACTAGGACCAATTCTTTGCTGAGGGGGCAGGGGGTTGTTAGCAAAACACCATCTTGAAGCAAACACGATGCAAGCGTGATGGTTTAATGTGTGCTTTTGTTCTGCTGTGTTTTTAGGCAAGACCAGGACGTGAATTGACAAAGCATTTCAAAGTCCAGCCAGCTCACTAAGAAATGCTCTTGACAACTCAGATCCAATAAACAAAAAATAAATAAATTTGCCTGTCTATCTGCCAACTTACTATGTGAATGAAGTCGACTGGCGATGCCGTGTACAAGTCCCAGTGCAGCTTGTCTAGAATGATCCTCTCCATGCGAAGAATCTCAGCTGTTGAAAAGTTGCATCCGCTCTGCACAACCAGGTCTTGAACAGAACCTATAACCTGTTTAAACAGACACCAACAAAAGGGAAACAAATAAATGTTTTGTTTTAAAATACCATTGACGTGGGTGTTTTTTTTTTTTAACAGCTATATTTTTGCTTATTTTACATTGTTTTGTATCCTTATATCCTTCGGATCTTACCTCATCTTCTTCGTTGATTTTGGCAGCCAGGACCAATGAGGTGAAAGCAATGCATTTCAGGTATTTTGGTTGGGCCTAAAGAGAAAAGACATTTAGTGCTTAAGAACCAGAGAGATCTATGGATGTGAAAACAAACATCTGGAATCAAATGCCTCTCACTGCTATCAGTACGTGAATTTGCTAAATTTAGGTTGGCATCTCTCAACAAGTCCTTTAATAGGGCTTAATAGGACAATTATACGTGTGTTCGTTAAGGTTACACTGAGCGGACAGAACTGTATCACTATCCTTGCTCTCTCTGCAGCAAAACTCAGTTCATACCCACGCTTTAAAAAGCGTTTTTCATTTATGAATATCAGAAACAGCAAAGAAATGTCAGCTGCAGGCTGTACGATAGCACTTTATGAAAAGCAAAGAGATGTTTAAGAGGTTGTGATTGTAGAGGACAGGGGCTGTTTAAGTCTAAATAAAATTAAATACACTTCAGTCTGATTTACAATTAAATGGACTAAAGATATGATTATTCAAGACTTACTCCGCAGCCCTATTGAAAGTACAATTTGATGTCAAATACAGATTAAATGTTTTGCTTTCATTGAATACAATCAAGAACCATTAGCTAAGGGGTCAATGGCCAACAAAGAATAAAAAGATGTTTGTAATTGTACTATGCAGCCAACTGCACACATTATTTCCATTTATTGATCAAAAGTTAGAAACCATTATCATATATTGTAGCCGTCTACCTTGACAGTAGACAGCAGTCGGTTGAGGATGCAGACTCCCAGTGCAAAGGTCTCTGGACAGAACTGGAAAAGCCTATTCATCTCTCCGAGCCAAAGGATAACCGCTTGGTGTTGGGATGAAGAGATGTCTGTGCCCTGAGTCGTCAGAGGAGAATACCATTGGTTGATAAATGAAAGATTAGATGTCAGGTTTTTTTTTTTTAAAGCAAATAATTCACTGTGTATTAGTCAAATAGGCCTTTTTCCACAATATAGACTATTAAAAAGGCAACACCAGGACAAACGTTTGACAAACACATTTACAAATAATGACTTATAGACACCAGTTCCACTTCAAGGCCCCACTCATTTATGATATCTCATATACACCTATTACGGTTAATCCAGTTTACTCACTGATTACACATTCTTACATCAAATATTGATTTGTGTATCTCAATAAGCTGCTTTTAAGAGTAAAAAAAAAAAGAGGCAATATAATTTCCATAAACAAATGAGACCACGGTCTGCCTCTTTATTACACAAATGTTATTCTGACTCACAAAATGAAGGAAGTTTCCCAAAAGTCATGTTAGTCCCTGTCACAAAAGAATCGTTTCAGGACCCAGCTTGATTTTTCAGTTGGCCTCAATCCCTTTTTTTGTCATCACAGAATAACTCAAGACAGATGTTAGCACAATCTTCAGTTTTAGCTGTTATTCAGTTAGTATACCTACAGTACATCAGGAAATTACTGTTTTAATAACATTTAAATACTACACATAGCACCTTTAGAACAAGCTGCGAATGCACAAGTCCACTTGTCTCACCTGGATGCATGCATTCTTGAAGACAGGCGCCTTCCAGAGGCGAGCCTCCCTGAGCAGAGCGGCCTCCAGCAGGCCGACCAGCCGGCGGCTCTCTGCGGCTCCTGGGTTCTTCATCGCCGCTACAGCACGGGACAGGCTGCACCCAGGGCACACACTCCTGGTTAACACATGACATGTTACAATGGAAACAGAACCTCCCTTGACCCCCATGCACGCCAATATTCACTCACATGCACTTATAAACAGGTATGTAGGCCACTGTCTATAAGACCTGCAAGGTGTGTTGAACTGAAGGACACACTGCGCATGAGAGAGAGACAAATGCAGACCTAAACCATTTCTTTTCTAAACTATCACATTTTCCAGTACACTGCTAAGAGTAGTTTTGTGTGTGTTCAACCTGTTAGTAAGCTACCTGGCTGTCATTGACACGCTTGTGGGTAGGACTTGGTGTAATTATATAATAATATCAATCTTTATTTGTAGAGCACTTTTCAAAAACAAGTTACAAAGTGCTTTAACAAGTGTAAAGACAATAATACCCAAGAGACAATAATACAAAAATTATAGTATTACCCCTAAAATACCTGGCAGTGTAAGTTCATCTATATAGGGTCTCTTGCATTCACTCAGAGGTCAGTCAATATCTGCTCATTCGGCAGTTATCTTTTATATTTAGGCCTATTTAATGCACATTTCACCGGTTTGCGTGCAGTTTAGGGTCCCAAACTCCACTATAGATCCGCCGATTATTAGTTAGGCATTTGACGTGGAGTGGTTAAGGTTAGGATAGGATAGCCGATTGGTCAGGGGATAGGAGATGTACAAAAGGGGTTACGTTACGGGGAATTTGGGACACGTTCTGCACGTAGAACCATTTCACCAGATCTGACGAGGATGCAAGGTAGCTGTCCCCTTTTTGAGAGGTAAAAAGGAAAACACACACACAATAAATATATATATATATATATATATATATATATATATATATATATACACACACACACACACACACACACACATTTTATAGCCAGAGGTTAACAAAATTATTTCTTAAAGAGAAACGTTCAGGACTTTTATTTTAAATTTAGCCCAAAACAGTAACTTTAAATGTGAGACGGGTTGGGCCGCTATAGTAGCCTATCTGGTATCAGTTCATGAAACCATGAAGAGCCATGTATGCAGCAGGAAATCGCTCAGTTTGCCAAACAACGTCGCCATTTTTCTGACTTTACAGGCTCACAGTGCAGGACTGAGCAACGTTGACTTAATGCATAACGTTTAAATTAACTGGTGGGCGACTTTGTTTCAATGTTCTGAGAGGGATCCGCTACACATAAAGGGTCCAGGCGGGATAACGAGCTGCAGCTGCTGCAGGCAGCCTCTTCTTGCACAGTTGTTGTTGTTGTTGCTGCTGCTGCAGTCAAAAACCTTTGGCTTCCTCTTTTGTTTTGTTTTTTTGCATTTAAGCAAGAGGACTTACCTCTTCGATTTCAAACGCAGGGTATCCCTTCGACGGCAGGTGCATTTATAGTTTTTCAATTAGTCCATATTCACCGAAAGCAACAAACACGCAAACAGTAGGGTGCTGTTAGAGAATAAAATCCCGGGGAAAAAAACGTATTTCGGGGTAAATATATGGAAAGCAGCCGCATTATAATAAAAGGGCAAATAAAACAAAAGGCGATAAAGCGCGAATTGTTTCAAATAACTGGGGCAGTGGCGAAAATAAGCGCAAAAAAGGCAGGAAGCAAATAATCGAGGAGGATTGAGGGCAAGCTGTGTTTTGAACGCTGCTGACTCCGCCCCGCAGTGACGTCACTCCATCGATTAAACAGAAATGTGTTAGTGGGTCAGACATACGGGATCCCTCACACAAAATGGTCGAGCTTTCACTGGAAATGGAAGATTTCTATACTGTGAGACCCAACAATATGTTTGTGCTAAAATGTAACTTTAGGATTAGCCTCTTTATGTGAATGACTCCTGCTGAGAGCCAGACTGCCGGTCCAGCAGCAGAATTTGCAGGCTCTTTATGATCTGATGATTAAATGGATCATTTTTGAGGGGCTTATCTTGTGATTGTTTGACACCTGCAGCTTTAAAAGACTTCCATGTCCTTTTCCCCTTTAGCTGTGTGAAAGATAGGCTGATTCTGGCTATGACACAACCAACCGAATCACACAGGTCAGGCCCTGCAGCCTCGTCTTTGTGCTTGTCTTTACTTTTAGGCTTGTCTAGTGGTAGGATAGAAAGCACAGGTGTCATTTATTACATGAATGGTGGCATTGTTTCATTTAGGCTACATGTGCCAGGTACAGAACATTGATGTTGTTCATAATGGGACATTTGTAAGTCAAAAAGTCTGCCAATTAAATGTCTGTAAAGAAAAGAACAGATTAAATTTACATTGATAACACTTATATTAAGTTATATTAAGACTCATTTTGACCGGTTTTACGCTTCCTTCCGCTTTCTTTGTGTTGTAATTTTAAACTCTGGTGGATTTATGAGGACTATGGTTAACCGCTCCTCAGATCTCTGCAGGGTGAATCCAGACAGCTAGCTAAACTATCTGTCCGATCTGAGTTTTGTTTTGCATGACTAATACAACCTTAAAACAAGTTATTCCCGAAAGCTATTTGGCAGCAGCACCGTGGCTCTGTTCGGCGCTTAGATGATTGTGATTGGTTTAAAAAATGCCAATAAACTAGAGCATGTTTTACTCCCATACCGGAATGCTGTGTAGACTAGTCAGACCCTCCTTTGAAGTGCTGTGGAAGAAGGTCTGGCAAAGCGGCACTATATTAAGATTAGCATCAGCATTAGCATTGCTAGCAAAAGTTGGACCTGTATGATGCTGACCTGAAGCGAGGCTGGACCAGGAACCCGACAAAGAGACCCCTAAGACACCAGGTGTAGTGCATGGCAGTTTGTGGTAACTTGATAAATTACTTTTTTGTTTAGTTACATTGAATGCACCTCCAAAGAGCAATTGAAATGATATGAGCCTAAGTTAACCATCGGACAAGACAAAGAAAACAGAACTTGTTGGAACCAGCACAGTTTTGACATTTTTACTTAAAAAAAAAATACTCCCACGAATAATTGATAACCAAAACCCAAATTGTAATAATAATTTATATAATATGCTAACACTCTAATAACAGTTTATAATGTATTTAATATATTAAGGAATAGTTATGTCTGTTAAAATACTGTTATGGGTGGTATTAATGCAGTCTGCAGAGGAGTAGGAATGAGTTATACTAGTTTATAGACATTTAATCAAAAATGTAATATCCAGACTTACACTGTTTGTTTGCACTGTAGAATGATGACCTGCTGCACCCAGTTTTTCTGAATATATAGCCTAGGTGTGAAAATCAGATCAGTCATAAAATAAAATCAAATTCAATACTATCTCAACTGATAATGAAACTTAACTTCAACATAACAATTTGTGTTGTAATGGGCTGGGATTGCAATATTCTCCAATGTTGCAATCCTTACTCAGTATCACTCACTATATATATATATATATATATATATAGTCTTGTACTAAACTATATTCAGATACAGTAGGAATCGGAGAGGTTGCTTTACAAAATTCAGACTATGCAACAGTACATCAATTATATTACAAAGATTGCTTCTGTGCTGTCACAAAACCTCAGAAACAACATTCAGAAGTTCATCAGACCTTCTCAGTCCACATACAGAGGCAACAAACTTTACCTAACACCAGTCAACAGACGTCAGCAGAAAGTGTTTGCTTTCCACTCTCAGTGACCTCACACAGCTGATTTGATAAAAAACGAAAACAAAAGTTGACCAGTTTGTCTGAGCCGAGGTCACGACTGGAATGTTGATAAGAAAAGAGGGTTACAGCGAGCAGCATATTGGAATGTTGACAGAGTGTAGCACGCAGTGGGAACACTGTGGTTGTGTCTTGTATCAAGTCAGGTTGTGTTTGGCTGTTACATCTTGTTTGTTCTGTGCTCTGAGTGCTTGATTCTGGGGCTTTAAACCACACATACTGTAACTCTGTCCCTCTTTTTATCCTCCTGTCTCCTTGTTTACTGCTTCTGCTGATCTAATATTTTACATGTTTGCGCAATAATATGTGTGTGTGTTTACATTCCATCACTCTCAGTCAAACTAGTTGGAATATGACTGAGCAGAAAACTATTGATATTCATGGTATTTAGTGTTTAGCCACTCCCTGGTCGTACACAGTAGCAGCATTTGTATTACTCGGGTCAGGTAGGTTCTGTATAACACTACTGATTCTCATAGCCAGGCTAAAAATGAACACACCAATGGCATTTTACAGTGCTTAGAGCAAAAATCAAAACCTAAAATCTAGCTCACCTAGTAAGAGCGTTCGCCCCATGTTGGCTGAGTCCTGCAGCGGCCTATGTTCAACCTGTAGCCCTTTGCTGCGTGTCATCCCCCATCCCTCCCCTTTCCTGTCTGTCCACTATCACTATCTAATAAAGGGAAAAGCCCCAAAATATCTTTAAAAAAAATATGCCATTATTTTCTTCATGTCCTCAAAATGTTTTCAAACTAACAAAGTTACCTGTCAATTAAATGATTAGGCTGGCATTATTCTATAATAGTTTATAAATTACATTACGTTTACAAATTACATTCTAATCTAACAAATTTGTAACTTTTAGAACCTGCAGATGTGTCTAATATATTTCTATTTCATGCATCTTGTGGTGTTCTTTCAAATAACTATAGGTAATATAAATGACTATAGGAGTGGCTGTCATACACATCTGTCCATAGTCTTTACCTGTTTACCATCTTGGGACCATGTTGGATTGAAATGTCAAAATTTATTTCATAAATAAATCAAATCAAAATCATTGATCAGTTGACAGGGCTAACCAACCCTACGTTTTATAATTCACAATGAGCAATAATACAATATGATTAAATATGTGATGTAATATATTTTACAATTATAACTTCATTTTCTGAGGACTTTGAGATAAGCAAACCTTGAGTTCAGCTTTGAACAAATTATACATTATGTTTGTCAATTCATCTTGTTTTTTTTGCATTAAAAAGTAAAAATATCAAAGATGGCTTAAAATGCTTACATTTCATCCTTTCTTATTTAGTAATATTAATACTTTGGGGGCTTTTCTTGGCTCTTTGTTAGAGAAAGTACGACATTTTCAGACATAATTTTGGCCCCTGGTAACGCGTGATGCAAAAATTAACATTATCTATTCAAAATCTTTAATTTTTACATTTAACATATTGAATGATTGATTAAGTAAAAGTTTAGACATTAATAATTAAAACGTTTTTGAGTTGTCAATTGAAGCCATAATTATAATATGGTATACAGTACATGTGTGTTGGCGTTGCATGAAATACTGCAACTTTTTCCTAAAGCGTTAATGTGCTGCATAACTATTGCCTTTATCACACATTGTCTTGTTGAAATGGTAATTGAGAATCCAGTCAGAAAACTACACATGCAAAGTTTAAAAGATGAAACAGTACACATAAATGACCTAAAAGGAATTCATATATGATCTTATACAGTGCAACAGTATATTCACAAGGGAGCCAAGCTGGACTGCTTGTACAAGAAATAAAAACACTCACAGAGCCTTGGGGGAACACTGGCTTCAACTTCTTGGATCCTAAGTATAAAAGGAGAATGTTTAGTTTGATACCTCAGTGATGGCTTGAGCAGTCTGCTCTGATCAGTTTAACACAAATTTTCAATGTGTCTGCCAACCCCCTGTGTCTCCTCTCTACCCCCTTACCCAAAGAATGCTTAGCACTACACCGTAAATCAATGTCAACTCTGAACCAACTTTGTCCCGTCAGGAAGGTTTTTGCACTTGGCTGAGCTCATTATATTCCTAAAGTCACATATGATCTCTGACTTTGATCACTGCCTGTCGGACCAAAGTGAAATGTTTTTTTCTTTTTCTTTTTTTCTTTTTCATCTTTTGAGGCCCCTCTCGAGCGTTGTTGCCTTTGCATCGGCTTAGCTAAACTTACAAACATATTTTCAGGAATTTACTGTTGGAACATATTGTACTGACCACAGTCCCCATGGTACATATCCCTATAGATACCTACAGAGAAGAAGACACTTTCACACCATGTGTTTGTGATCTTAGAACATGGTACTGTGTGTGTGTGTACATACACGCATACATACTCACTCACTCACTCACTCACTCACTCACTACTAGTCAAAAGTTTGGGGTCACTTACAAATTTCCATACCACTCCATTATAGACAGAATACCAGCTGATCTGAGTGGGTGGCTGATCTTTAATGCAAAATCTACATTACCCATTATCAGCAACCATTCATCCAATTTTCCAAAGGCACATGCTGTTCACTAATCTGACATCATTTTAAAAAACTAACTGAGAAAACATTAGAGAACCCTTTTGCAATTACGTAAGCACATAATGTAATCTGAAAACTTCTGCTCTGGTTAAAAAAAAAGCTGGTATTCTATCTATAATGGAGTGCAATGGCAATTTCTAAGTGACCCCAAACTTTTGACCAGTAGTGTATATAGGAATTGTGCAAAAGTTTAAAGCAGATGTGAAAAAAGCTGTAAACTAAGAATGCTTTCAAAAATATAAATGATTGTTTTGTTTTTTTAATCAATTTACAAAATGCAAAGTGAGCAAAAGAAAACTCTAAATCACATCAATATTTATTGTTACTACCCTTTCCTTCAAACCAGCATCAAATCTTATAGGTACACTCGCAAAAAGTCAGACAACGTTGAGGATTGTAGACACAGTGGTCGGCCAAGGAAACTTAGTGCAGAGATGAAAAACACATCAAGCTTATTTCCCTTCGAAATCGGAAGATGTCCAGCAGTGACATCAGCTGAGAACTGGCAGAAACCAGTAGGACCCTGGTACACCCATCTACTGTCCGGAGAAGTCTGGCCAGAAGTAGTCTTCATGGAAGAGTTGCAGCCAAAAAGCCAGACCTCCGACTGTGTTTTTGTGCACAATTGAGTCGCTTGGCCTTGTTTCCATGTCTCACCTGCAATAAATGTAACCTTTTTAAAGGGTTGAGGGTTTAAAGATGATTTTCTAACACATTTTATCGCAAGTAAAGGGACAGTGCATGGGAGTCTTCTCTTCTGTCACCTCGTGATGACAACAAAACAGTAAAGCACACAAGAAATTTGTATTTGTTTTGCAGCAAGGTCACACAGGGTCATTCAAAGTGCAGGGTGATGTACAGTCAGGTCCATAAATATTGGGACATCAACACAATTCTACTCTTTTTGGCTCTATACACCACCACAATGGATTTGAAATGAAACAAACAAGATGTGCTTTATCTGCAGACTTTCAGCTTTAATATGAGGGTATTTACATCCAAATCAGATGAACGGTGTAGGAATTACAACAGTTTGTATATGTGCCTGCCACTTTTGAAGGGACCAAAAGTAATGGGACAGATTAATAATCATAAATCAAACTTTCACTTCTTAATACTTGGTTGCAAATCCTTTGCAGTCAATTACAGCCTGAAGTCTGGAACGCATAGACATCACCAGACGCTGGGTTTCATCCCTGGTGATGCTCTGCCAGGCCTCTACTGCAACGGTCTTCAGTTCCTGCTTGTTTTTGGGGCATTTTCCCTTCAGTTTTGTCTTCAGCAAGTGAAATGCATGCTCAATCGGATTCAGGTCAGGTGATTGACTTGGCCATTGCATAACATTCCACTTCTTTCCCTTAAAAACTCTTTGGTTGCTTTCGCAGTATGCTTTGGGTCATTGTCCATCTGCACTGTGAAGCGCCGTCCAATGAGTTCTGAAGCATTTGGCTGAATATGAGCGGATAATATTGCCCGAAACACTTCAGAATTCATCCTGCTGCTTTTGTCAGCAGTCACATCATCAATAAATACAAGAGAACCAGTTCCCTTGGCAGCCATACATGCCCACGCCATGACACTACCACCACCATGCTTCACTGATGAGGTGGTATGCTTTGGATCATGAGCAGTTCCTTTCCTTCTCCACACTCTTCTCTTTCCATCACTCTGGTACAAGTTGATCTTGGTCTCATCTGTCCAAAGGATGTTGTTCCAGAACTCTGAAGGCTTTTTTAGATGTTGTTTGGCAAACTCTAATCTGGCCTTCCGGTTTTTGAGGCTCACCAATGGTTTACATCTTGTGGTAAACCCTCTGTATTCACTCTGGTGAAGTCTTCTCTTGATTGTTGATTTTGATACCCACACACCTACCTCCTGGAGAGTGTTCTTGATCTGGCCAACTGTTGTGAAGGGTGTTTTCTTCACCAGGGAAAGAATTCTTCGGTCATCCACCACAGTGGTTTTCCGTGGTCTTCCGGGTCTCTTGGTGTTGCTGAGCTCACCGGTGCGTTCTTTCTTTTTAAGAATGTTCCAAACAGTTGATTTGGCCACACCTAATGTTTTAGCTATCTCTCCGATTGGTTTGTTTTGATTTTTCAGCCTAATGATGGCTTGCTTCACTGATAGCGACAGCTCTTTAGATCTCATATTTAGAGTTGACAGCAACAGATTCCAAATGCAAATAGCAGACTTGAAATTAACTCTGGACCTTTTATCTGCTCCTTGTAAATGGGATATTGAGGGAATAACACACACCTGGCCATGGAACAGCTGAGCAGCCAATTGTCCCATTACTTTTGGTCCCTTCAAAAGTGGCAGGCACATATACAAACTGTTGTAATTCCTACACCGTTCATCTGATTTGGATGTAAATACCCTCATATTAAATACCCCTCATATGAAAGTCTGCAGATAAAGCACATCTTGTTTGTTTCATTTCAAATCCATTGTGGTGGTGTATAGAGCCAAAAAGATTAGAATTGTGTTGATGTCCCAATATTTATGGACCTGACTGTATCTCTTCCTCCTGCTTTGAGTATGTCATCCAACAAAATCAGTTGTTTTTGTCTATCATCGATTATTTTAACATATTAATCTGATGATTGTTTTTCATCAATTTTGTTTTTAGATTAATCAATTTAGAAAAATGGAAACGGAAATGAAAATTGGTGCCCTAGTCGAGTCCAAAATGCAATGATGTACAATTTACAATGACATAAAAAAGATAAAAGTAGAAAATACTGCAAATTAGAAAAGAATGTACCTGCACAGTTTTGGTATTTTAAACAAGTGAATTATTACTTGATAATGAAAATTGCTTGATCTATTTTCTGTTGCTCAACAAATTAAGTCATTATTTTACCTCTAAAATCAATTGCACTCCCAGCCTTAATCACCACCAGCCTTACACTGCAGAAGTATGATTAATATAGTAATTTATAGTGATTTGGTGATTTACATGTCAAAAGACATCTTAATGTCAAGGTTAAAATGGAGCTAAACTGGTTGAAAAGGTATCATTTTTTTATATTTCTAGTTTACATACTGTATAACCCATGTTTCAACAAAAATTGATATGACTATATGTCAACATTTAAACCCAGCACAAAAATTAAGGATATTTGTGTTTGCTAGATTATTTCTTTGTGGTAACAATGCTTTTTGGCAATATATCTTATACCGATGGGAAGCCTGTTTAGTTCCTTTTCAAACTGTGCCACATTTGTAAGGGACTTGCAAGGAATTTGAGCAGCATAGCTGAATATGTGGGTTGCGCCCATGAAAAATTTGCCAGATTTTCTCCATCAATGCCAAACAGCTTTTATTTGCTTTTGCTATTGACTCTGGTTTTGAGCTTCTGGTACCCCCAGGTGCTGACAATCAGGTGCTTGATTCTGCAACCAGTGGCCATGCCATATCTCTGCAGTCTGACAGATGACAACGCTCGCCCCCATAGGGCGGGGTTTATCAGAGACTACCTCCAGAATGTGAGAGTGGAGAGGATGGAATGGCCTGCTAGCAGTCCTGACCTCAACCCCATTGAACACTTATGGGATAAGTTTGGGCGTGCTGTTGGTGCCAGAGTGACCAACACAACCAAATTAGCTGACTTGTGACAAATGCTGCTTGAAGAATGGGATGTCATCCCACAGCAGTGTGTGACCAGCATGAGGAGGAGGTGTCAAGCTGTTGTGGCTGTGTATGGTTCTTCTACACACTACTGAGGCTCCTGTTTGTGAAATGAATAAATTGTTAAATTGCCAATTTGTCTTTTTTTTTTTTTCTTCAAACTTCAATTATCCAATCCACCAAACACCCAATAAGTCAATGGTAGAATAAACTGTTTGCCATTGGCAGAGTAGATTTGGCAAATACTTCATGGGCGCACCCCACATACTCTGCTCTGCTGCTTATCCCACAAATGCATGTTCCTTACGAATGGGGCACCGTTTGAAAGGCAACTAAACAGGCTTTCCAACGATAAAAGATTTATTGCCGAAAAGAATCGTTGAACATAATATACTAATGGTTGTTACTATAACAGAGTTTACAGGTGAATATGTACTATGAATATATATACAGATGGCTATTACTATAGACAGAATGTGAGCATAATGTACAGATGGCTATTACTATAAACAAAATTTTTACATATATATATATATATATATATATATATATATATATATAAAGTTAGGCTAAAATGAGCAGCATTTCAATGTATATAGTACAAATAAAGTAAAGTTTGGACAGAAACTATCCAAATTAAAGTGCAGTGGAAAGTAATTGCATATTACAGTTAAAGTACGGTATTGCAAATGTATATGTAAACTTAAACTTAGATGTCAGGTCTATTCACCTAATATGCTTACTGAGCAGTTTTCACAATTGACAAATCTTTAAAGCAAAAAGTGAGATGTGAGCCTGTGATATTTTTAATCACAATGTTTAAGTTGTGTCTATGTGACTTATATTGCAACAAGACAGTTATATTTTAAACATTTAGATTCCTGCTCAGCTATAAGCATCCGCTGTATAATAAAACCATTTAAGCAGATTAGCAGATGGTTCCTGGCCAACAGGCCTGACTGTGTATTCTGCATTTATCCATCAACCCCTCATTGTGCAAATACAGGAAGAGGGACTGTAAGTAAGGCATCAGAATGCTCCTGAAACAACAACAAGTAGTAACGTCACGTTAAAGCCAGACTGCCAACTGACATAACCATTAACATTAATATTATGTTATGTATCTACTCTCCAACCACTGGAGGGAGACAGAGGCCAGATCATAGCTGTCTTAACAGCTGACACCGTTCAACAGCTTCCCTTAACCCCGTCATGCCCCGTCATGTTTTGTTCTTCCTTTTTCATCATCTCTGTGATATGCAGATTAAATGCTGTCCCTTCTTTCTTCTCCTCCTCAGAAGCACCCCACTGCGGTTGGTTCTCAGATGTCAGATCTCACCCCCCTTCCTGCCTTGTGAAGCATTAGTGGAGAATTTCCACAGGGGGAGACTTCACATCGTTAGGTTCGGAGAAGAAAGAAACAGTGAAGAGGTAGGAGCAGGGAGAGCAGCCTGTAGCTTGACCATTATCACAAAGTCGGTCTGAAAAATACAAAAACACTTTCCCCTCGCATTGGTGTCATTAGGAAAGGTTGTACGCTGAAGGTGGAAAACATCGAGATAATAACATCGAGGCCAACTCAATCAATTCCATGGTCGGTTTAATGGAAAAGTGTCAGGTTGTCCTATTACTTTGTACAGTCAGTGTGTAGGATGTGGCATAATAGATGGAGATTAAACAGTGGAAGGTTACATCACCAATCCACGTCTTATTAAATCCAAGAACTTTAAACACATTTGAATCTGTTGAAAGGTGCAAGTGCTCAGAGGGGATGTGTGCTCTTTTTTTGGGTGATAATACACAGCTTACAGAAAAGTAAATAGAGTAGAAAGTTAAAAACAATATTTTTTTCAATAGAAATCAGAAATGGTACAGGTACTTAAATGCTTTAAATGCAAAATGGCATACAACGTGTCTTGAGTGATTTGGAGAGTTTTTTCATTGGTGGCAAGCCAAACATTAATACTCTTGAATCTTTGTTACATAATTAAACCAACTAAAATAAGTGGGCTGCAGTTTTATCTTCTCGTACTTATAGTCGGTAGTGTGAAATCTCTGCATGACCTTGCACATATTTTCCTCTTATTCTCTCTAATGGGTGCTCACCTTCTGCTTTTTCACAAAGTGGAAATTGGAAATAAAATGTGGGATAGGAGACACATGAAATATACAGTGACAGAGAGTTATTTGCCCAGGAATCGTCCATGTCCTTGTTATTTTTTGGCAACAGGCAGAGCAGAACACTGAGCATGATGCTGTGGTGTTCTTTTAGTTTTTTTATCAATAGGGGGCAGTATGGTTACACAGTTTTAATATTCTTTGCACACAAGATCTCCGGAGTACAAAGAGAGGAACATATTGTGTAGTAAAATCATCTTAGAAGCAGAGCAGTGGTGCCTATGAATTTCTTGAAACTCAATCTCTTTCTGAGTTTGAGTTTCTATCTCTGATACTTGTGTCACCTTTTGCCTTTCTAGCTCATATTAAAACTATCTCAATACTGCAAAAACCTTTTCATTTTAGTGTAGATATTGATTTTATTTTGTGGCGGCTGTCTCTTCCTTGCTACTTGATTCTGTGATTGGAGTCTAGACATTGGAAGTTTTACTTTTAGATTCTGGTTGTAACCTTGTCCAAATACTCCCCAAATGCATCAAGCAAACTTCTTCCTTGGGTTACATTTAAGAGCAAAGAGTCAATAATTTATTCTGTAAATGAAAAATCACACACAAAAAAAAGAATTCTGTAAAAATATTTTATTTTCTGGTTCAGTTTATTGTCTGATAACAAATATCCTCCATCCCATGCGCACATTTTTATAATTCCAGTGGAAAACCAAACAAATATTTGGTGACAGTTCAATTTCTGATTGTCTAAACCACACTTGGAGCCTTTTGTAAGACATTTTCTGAATTTAAAAATAATTTCTAATCACCAGTCTCATGAAAGTGCTTGAAATGGAACAAGCAAATTTCTATTTAAATCACGTCTCTGTTATATAGCACCTTGGGTGAAGAATTGAATTAAAGCCTAATCAGTATTGAGTGTGAGTTTACTTCGGGCATTAAACAAATTAAGATTTATGGCATCAGATCGCTTGGCTGAAACCACCCACTGTATAATAATGATTATTGCACAGCTAATTGTCCACCATTGTGCATATCATTATGGTAATGACACCTGTGAGGGCATTCTTTACTGTTATCCTGAGTTCACTGGAGATTAGGGAGAAAATCATTTATAGCATTTCTATAATACATGCTGAACAATGAAATTGTGTGGTCAAAATGACCACACATCTACATTGTTGAGTTGCTGCATATTGTACTTTTCCTATTGTCGAATCAGCAATAGTTTCATGTTGAAATATCAAAGTATCTTCTGAACCAATTTCATGAAGATGATGGAGGAGTTGTATCTGCCGATTTTTCATGCCGCACTGTAACTCTCCAGCTGTTTCTCATCTGCTTGCATTACCTTGTCGTCTTTTATAAGGGGTCGACTGGACTCCTTCACAGCCCTAGAAATGTGAGACATGGTGTCTTGATTGGTTTCAGAGTTTGGGGGCAGTTTCTGGAGTATAATCTCTTTACTTTTTAGCTGTGGCAATGTTGGGCCGTCGGGCGGTTCACCACTTTGGTCTTGACTGAAATACACAAAAACTATCAATTGTATTGTGCAGTTATCCACGGTGCCCAGAAGCTGAATCTTATAGACTTTGGTGATCCTCTGTGACTTTTGGTGACTTTTCCTCTAGCACCACCATGAGCCTTACATTTAACTATTGCATGGATTGCCATGAAATTTGGTTCACACATATTATTGATCCCCACAGGATGAATTCTTCTAACTTTGGTTATCCTTACTTACTTTGCAAGGCAACTGGATTCCCGCAGTTCTTGTCAGTAATGTGTTTGTGTCTGAACTACCAGTTTACCAAACCAATCTGTCTGTTGAGGAGCTACAGTACTGGCAGCTACGGGCGTACGTGTTATAGGTGTGTGTGTGATGGCCGCAAACATTCAAAACAACAATGGTGGAAGCGATAGGCAGATGGTTTATCTAATCACCTGCCAGGTGTTTTCTTTTTTTAAGGGCCTGCCCTTTTCCAAACAGTTTGTCAAGTTTCTCAGCTTCTCAGATGGTTGTGCTTAACGAACCATTCGGCGCATTAAGTTAGATCCTTCTAATCATCCAGTCAAAATTTCATTTGTCCAGTACACTGGTTTAGACTAAATACCTGCACAAATGATGACATTCCCATCAGCCTCAGGTGAACTAGCCTACTTCTCAGATAAAACAATGCACAAACATCCTCCCACATGCATTTAAAAAAAAAAATAGATAAAATGGCATCGAAGGTCTTGTTGCTACAGTTTAATAACCATGACAACCTGTTGACCATGTCTTTACTGCTTGGAAAAAAAGTCACTTGGGGGTGGTTGCATTGAAGAGAGGGGCCATTGCGTAGGGGGAGGAGGAGGCACATACCAACCATCACCTTTCTGAGGAAGTAAAACACATAAAAGAGAAAGAATGAAAATTACAAGAGATTTCAGGCTTTTCTCCTTAGAGGCATAATGCAGTGAGAGACATATGAGCGGCTGGTTTGTTAGGCTCACTTTATAATTAGAATTTGGGTTGCCACCATCATTTCTCATCTCTGTGGAAAGGAGAGCACCAGTCCTCATCAAAACAACCTGCCTGGAAGGTGCTCATTAATGAAGTCACACACACACACACACACACACACACACACTCATGAGCCCTTTCTACTTTATTTACTCCAACAACTCTAATAATTGTTTTTCTTCCCATTTTTAAATGAGGACAGGTTTTTAACAGCTGTGCGATAACACGCCTGCCCAACCAATCTTAGCATGAAGACACACACACACACACACACACACACACACACACACACACACACACACACACACACTCACACTCACACTCACACACACACACACACACACACACACGCATGCGCTAGCAAGATGAAAGCTCAACATCTTAATGATCATGTTGAAGTCGGTTTTGAATGATCCTATTATCCATCTTATTCTCTTCATCATCTTCAAATCCTCTGTCAGTGTAAAGATGATATTCAAACATCAACAATCATGTTTTATTATTTTAATGTTTATTTTTCAGGTATAGAAACACAGCACGGTACTCTTAGAGGCCAGCTTCCTCCAGCTCCCGCAGCCTCTCCTCTCTTCACCTCATACCAGGCAGTGAGAATACTGTTGTTACCCTTTTTGTAAAACGTCGTTAACAGCATCATGCGGTTGAAACATATACTCTAGGCCCTAGGGGCTAAAATACCTTGTTGCTGTAATTGTGCAAAAAAAATTGTAGGGAAACTAAGGGAAAAGACTGAGAGGTTTCTTGTTATCATTGCGTACATAAGCAGGGTTGTTTTATAGCCATTTACTCAAACATTCTGTCAAAGAAATACAACATGTTGTCTGCATACAGTACATGCTATTAGACAAATAAATAATTTATATATAAAACTAAAGAGAAGTGTACCAAAGACAGAACCCTCTGAGATATGAAATGATTTCTCTTGGACACGGTTGCAAATATAAGAGTTAAGCTACTATTGAATGAGTGATGACATTTGTAAAGTTTAGAAATGACAATATTATAGGTCATAAAACCAAGCTGTAAGCCTATCCAGCACTGCATGAACGTCTGCTAGATTTGTTTTACCATAATGTAATTTTTCTTTTAACTAGTTATATAAGCACTGGATTATTGTATATTGTATTATTAGCTTCGGGCATTTTTCTTGCTGTTGTGTTTTTGTTGTGTCTCCCTCCTTCCCGTCTTTCCTCTCTTTGTTTTAGAGTGAAACATTTGATCGTAAGGAAGGATTGTGGAAAAGGTGCACTGTGCCTTCTTTAGTGTTCTTTTCTATATGTTGTCATCTGGACTAATGTTTTGCACAGTTGTTTAAAATAAAGAATAAAAAGATTTTCTTTTTAATGAGATTGTATTTTGCTTGTACTCTTTAGATCTTTATACAATGTAATAATAATATTATTGGAGCGGCCTCTTAGTGCAGTGTGTGGTGCATGATCCCATTGTTTTATAAGATTTTAAATCAACACATCTAGTGATGGTGGGAATATTTATCTATTTTATTGCTTATTAAAAATTTGTATTTTATTATTGTCAGATAGTCATCTTGCTGTGTGTGAAGAAAGTAAATACCAAGGCCATGACATATTCGATGACTGGACAGATGACAAAGACCTCTGTTGACAGTGCTGTAAAATTTCTTCTCAAGCTAACATGCTTATAAGGAAGTTTTCTATGTACTCTGACTCTATGAAGTGCTCACTGTTTAGAACCTATATCACACCGTTATATACTTCTCTATTGTGGTCTAACAATAAGAAAAAGAGTATGCAGAGGCTCAAGGTAGCATATAATGATGCAATGAGGCTGCTGATTCGTGTCCCAAGGTGGCATAGTGCCAGTCATTTGTTTGTATCCACTAGTGTGCCAACCTGTGAGGCACTCTCAAGATAATTGATGTTAAGTTTTATGTGTCACCTGGACAAGTCAGAAAACCACATAATTGAAGCCCTAGTCAGCCCTCTGAAAAGCTGCTATAGATACACTTCTAGGTTAAGCCGACGTTTGTGTAATAGCCTGTATATCCTATAGACTAATATGAAATTTTTATGTATTCTTGTATCTACTTTTTATATACTATTTATACTGTATGATGTGCTATATGGACCTGTGTCCATACCCATGCCTGTCAGTATGAATGCTAATAGAATATTGTACCTTGACATTTTGAATATTGCCTACCTAATTTTATGATCAAGCAGCTAATGTTAGGAGGAAAAGTCCTATTAGCATGTGAGAGAGCTACAACCTCGGTTTAGACTGTGGATTAAAAATAGATTTGTGTACAGTATGTTTTCATTGATTAATACACACACACACACACACAGACAGATTGATGTGATTTATTTGACAGCTGGAAGTACTTTGCAAGTCAAAGATACAAAATATACAGTATGATCAACAAATAAAAATGATTGTATAGGCTCAACTGCCCAACACTTGAAAACTAAATCTTGTTTCGTTATTTCCTCTAGTGGTGCAGATCAGTTATGGATATAAGATGTGAGACGTTAAATATAAGACGTGAAACTCTCATATTTAATCTTATGACATGCAGCCTCTCATAAATCCACACATGAAGCAAACAGCTTTTTAGGTCTGTGTGAATAAAGATCTATGATTATACATAATCACACGCGCTCAAATAGACATCTTTTTTTTAAAATACAAGCACATTAAAATTGTATTGATTTTGTTGAATCTAAATCATTATTTTACTGTGCCATCAGATGAGCTCCTATATCCAATTACTGAACAAATTTCCAGCTCAGTAGACCAGCTGATACCTCTAAACTAAGTCATAAAACATACATGGTCTAATGGTGGGAGTTTCCATTCCAAAAACATTGATCACCGTTAGAACATATGCCTTCATTATAAACATTTCTTTTTATAAAAGGGCTTTCCAGATTGTGCCAGACATACACAGACTGTCCTCCCCCCAAAAATGCCACCATAAGTATAGTAATAATTAGTCATTTGTTAAAGCACCAATTCTGACCCAAATTTATGTTGTTAGTTGTGGCGTCCTCTAATGGCTGTAGTAATTAGGATGAGAGCAAAGCAGGAAGTAAGGTGACACAAACGTAGCTACTACGTCAAGTTCTGTATCATGTGCGTAACCAGAAGTGAAGTAACGCAAGACGTACTGATTTTAACCCAAATCTCAACCTTTTTCTAAACTTAACTAAGTACTTTTTGTGCCTAAACCTAAACCAAACTGTCCGTTTTTTCAATGTTACTGGCATGTTTAGAACCGTGACTTTTAGATATACTGTAAGAACGGAAAACACTTCTGTGGGTCGCATTTCTTGCGACCGCTGGGGGGGCAAATTTATGAAACACTCCTATGAGTCCTGTTAGAGGGTGGGAAAACCCTATAAAATTTTAAAGTTTACAAACAATAAACAGCCTATAAGGTCGTATAGATTAGAGGACTTGTTGAACAAACTAAATGTCCAGACTTGAATGAGATATCCTGACATTTCTTTCCCTAATATTGGTCACGCTCCAAAAACAGTGTGTTCTATAACAGCCTCTTTTGTTAGACCATACCAGAGAATTCCGCCGAAATATTCACTCTGACATTCTGGTTTTGCTTTGTTGCTGTCAAGTGGGATCTGTGGTTGTAATCAGTCCTTCATTGACCAATCAGCATTCATTAGCAGAATGTTAGCATGTTATGGGCAAACACAACTCAACTTTATAATCCATGTTGGACTTGCAAAACCTACAATCAAATCTGAGATTTGTCAATGGCAATCAGCTGAAAGAGAAACTAGTTGTATCGCTTCATTTTGCATTGGACCTAACTAGGGATTGAACAGGCTCTCTGTAGACGGGCTCTGACCTTACCTTTCAAATTACACAGCCACAATTCATAGCGCAGGCTATTGCTTATCTTGTCTTTAAAGATGGTGGCCCTCAATCAGTGTTGTGATGGACTAAAGACAATAATACAATAAAATAAAGACCGCTTGTTGCCAGAGAGAGAGAGATAGTGTGAGCTAATAGGACATGTGTTTGATGTGGCCACATTTGTTGGAGAATTACCTCAATTGAATTACCTCAATTGGGGAGCACACACACACACACACACACACACACACACACACACACACAGACGTGTGTAAATCCAGGTAAACACAATGATCCCTCACTGATTTACAAAGCAGGAGTCGAAGGACAAGATAAACAGCTATACTGAAAAAGTAAAGCTTAGACTAAAGAAGGACTTTATACTATTTATATAGCACTCTTCACCAATAAGGCAATTCAAAGTTTCACATAAGTCAACAACTGAGAAATCCAGAAAACAAGGCCACCATGGTGCAGAGTATACAGGTCATCCCCACACAGCCTGTATCAAGGCTGTGCCATAATGTGTACATTAGAATTAAAAGACTCCAGCATTACTGTTTAATGGCGCTGAACCAAATTAAACATTTAAAAGGCTCCACCATCAAAGTGATGTAAAGGGAAATAAATATTAATGAATGAAGCAGCACTTGGTTCAAAGGGTTGGAAGCTGGAAACATTAAAAGGGAGCAAGGGTGTGCATAAAGAAGGATGCTCAGTGGGGAGACTGCAGTGCTAAAGGGGTTTAATTCCCCTGAGATTGCACACAACCAAATGCATGAATTCATGTTACTGTGAAGCTTGTTGGTTTGAACTACATCTGTTGCAGTGCAGCAAACTGCATACACTGTATATGTTCACAATCTGTTGCCGCATGAAGTCATTAATACATAGAAGTGTCTTACATTTCTTTTAAGTCAGCCTTTATGTTGCACAACTACTCCACATTTTCAAATAACATTACACATAACATACAGGCTTTCATCCATCTATACTTTTATTACATCCTGTATTTTACGGCCTGTCAATCCCATATGAGGCTGCATTTCAATGTAGCCTGAGATGGCATGACAATAAATAAATATATATTGACATAATTGCTATGTAACACAGACAGATTTTGTGTCTTATCATAATATCCTTCCACGAATCAGGTCTAACTCAGTACATGAGATCTTCTTGTAAACCCAATACTTGACTTTTATCAACTAGATTGTTAATATGCAATGTGATGTTTTACTTCGCAATATACCACCTTGTCAGATTAAAATAACAAGTAATTTATAGGATGTACATGTACATTATGTTGTCAGTGTGTATTTTTATGTGGCCCAGGGTGTACAGGTCAGTAAACAAGCTAAAAAAATAGCGAACACAATTCAAAAACAATGGGCAACACCGGTGTTACTGGTCATCTTGAAGAATCCCAAGTAAAAGGATGTAAACTTGACCAAATGAGTGGAAGAGTTGATGACTAATGATTCATTTTTCTTGACACAATGCAAAAAGTTACATTTCTGTTTCATGCAAGCAAAAATAGAGATATTCTCCTATGAGTCAGGAAAGAGTTTTTCAGTGACAGGGTGTCAGAAGTCTCGGTTTGACCTGAACAATGTTATCATTGTTGCCTGAGTTAGGTCATCTAAAATCAATTAATTCCTGTCAATCATTTCAATCACTTCTATAGTGGATTCATCTAAATGGAACAGCTTTGATCCAGTCCATTTAGCAGGAAGTTGACATTGCTTTTGTTGCGGGGTAGAGGCGGGAGGTGAGGACCCAAATGCAGAGAGGAGGAGGAGGCAGGCAGGCAGGTTTACAGGGATTTATTAGGAAACAGTCCAAAACTCAAAAACACTCAGCCAGAGGTCCATGGTAATCGTAACCGAAGGAAAAACTCAAAAACATCCACAGGGGAGTGAGGACAGGAGTAACTTCAAGGAGACACCAGGAGAAACCAGGAACACAGACAGGGCAGGGAGCAGGCAGGCGGACGGATGACAAAAAACTGGGAAACTCACAGGGAGACGGCAAAAGCTGACAGGACTCTCAGAGTGACGGCAAAAGCTGACAAACACACAGGGTGACAGCAAAACGATCTGACACAGGACAAAGGAAACACCGGGGTTAAATACATGAGGTGATGAGACAATGAGGAACAGGTGAGACATCAGGTGAATCACATTAGGGCGGGGTTGGACAATCAGACAAACAAAGTAAAGCTAAACGAGACAAGACAAAACCAGACAGGAAACAAGACTACCAAAATAAAACAGGAAGCTGAACAGACATACACCGGAGGACATAAGACAGGACCAGGGAGAGAGCTAAGACAAAAAATACGAGGAGGAAACAGAAAGGGGAAAAATAAACCCAACCAAAACCCCAAACCATAACAGCTTTATTATATCAGCAAACTGAATCTATGATTCAGCATGTCATTCAGAGCACACCCAATTACACACTATGAAGGAGTGAACATGTGTTTGATGTGTGACAAAAAGCATCACTGTGTGTTAACACAGGATCGACTAACAAAATTCATCACATTGATCCTTATATTTTGGCGTTGATACTGGCAATCACGTTTGCCAATGCATAATATGATGCATTTGATAATGCTTTTTCTGACTGCTGGTGCACACCCATTGACAGCCAAATGAAAGGATTGTTTTATAGTGAGCATTTAAAAAGAGCAAGTGTTTAAAGTAGAGCATATCAGGACAAATTAAGACGTTCATTATTAAACAGCTTGTGCGTTGTCAGTGGACATTCAGCTATGCTGCTCATCAAAACAGTATTTTATCTCATTTAAATTTGCAAATCCCTTTTGCTAAAAGTTTAATTCATCCATTGCCTCAAAGTTTCAGGCCCACATGAGTTAAATGCAAATTGACTCACAGTGACTTCCTGGTAACATTAACTCACAATGACCCCCTGCTGGATTTGTCCTCACGCTAACCCAATGTGAGGTGAATGGGAAAATAATCATCCCAGGTTGTATTCTGCAATGACCCACTTTTTGCCTTCCATTTTAGTGTGAGCTGAAACCCTCCTTTCTCTTTTCTGGTATACATACTGTGAAAAGATCTGTCTCTTTAGGTGTGGTTTCTACATCCATAAAATAATTTATTCTTATTGGAGTTGATCATAAGAACAATGACACTTTTTAGAATACATTTGATTTGTGTTCTTGGAAGTTAAGATTCTTTCCCTGAACCTGAACTCTGATATATAGGTCTGTCATAATAACATAACTGGGAAGCCCATAAAGTTTTGAGCTTTTGCTGATTAATCATTTTGAATGGACTTTTTCATTGAGAATTGTTCTGCATTTATCTCAAAAGAAACAGGCACACTGACCAGATGCTCCCAAAAAGATATTTATTAATGAACAGTTACAATGTTTTTGACATTGAAACATGAAACGTCGTAATATGTCATAATTGTACTTAAAAGGCCTACATTTGTTTTTGGCTTTTTGCCCATGCACCTGATATCATGTTGGGATGTGCATAGACTACCCTAAATTATATATACATTGATTTATTCAATGAAATGAGCCCCATTTGTACAGGACTGTCTCTGCCAGGTTTGAGCTTCATATTAATCGATCAAACCGGAGATGCCAAATTAATTGGGGAAAGTGTCTCTATTGGCGTTGCCGTTTTTCCATTAATCCTACCTGCTTGACTCGCCCGCGGTGACCAGTCTTCCTTTTTCCATTGCAGATTAGTACCGCCTCATGCGTGAGGCGACCGTGGCTGGTTGTCATAGCAGGAAACTGCCGTGACCTAACGCGACACATACCCAGAACGTCAAAGGGGTGTTGCTTTTGATTCTCAGCAGGTGGCTGTTTGCCAGAAGACAAAATATTTTCAAAAGAAGCTGGAGGCAGCAAAAAAAGGAACATCCCCTATCCTCTATCCTCTATTGCTAGCAATGATGACGCAGTGAATAGTGACGATTCTCTCCAACCAATCAGTCTGCAGGTTTTCATGTCACTTTTTTATATTGCTTCGAACCTTGACTGAGGTACTACTAAAAAAAGTACCTGTTAGCAGGTACCAGGGACTTTTTCTCGTAATGGAAAACCAAAAAAGGCAAGTAGAGTCGACTAATTCCCACTGTACATTACCTGCCCAACACCAAACTAGCTGGTGAACATAGTGGAGCATTTAGCAGCTAAAGAGCCACATTTCTATTCAGAAGCTAGTAGAGATACGGAGCCCTGGAGTTGACGTGGAAGGAAAAAAAACATGTACTGGGGACAAACACTAAACTCAAGATCTTGAGTTTGAAAGACAAGATATTTTTGTTTTGTTTGTTTTTCTTTTTTTTTTTCCTTGCTGGAAGTCGAGATCTCAAGTTTGAAAGTTGAGATCTCGACTTCCATGGAGGAAAATTTAAAAAAAAAATTATAAAAATATTAAAATAAAAAAAACATATACTGGGACAAACACGTTTGCGAGACCTTGACTTTGTTTTGCAAGATCTCGAGTTTGACATGGGGGGGGGGATGTAGAAAAAAGAACTTAAGATCTTAAGAAATACACAACGTCAAGATCACGCAAAAGTGTTTATCCCCAGTACGTTTTATTTTCTCCATGTCACCTACGGGGCTTCAGTGGAGTGCAGAGTCAGTTAACATTTTTCTGATAATTTTGGTATAAATATTTTGCAACTTGGCAGATATATTCATTCAAATCGTTATATCGTTAATGCCTAGATTGAAGTGACATTACTTCTGACATTTCTTAAAACGTATTTGCTGCTGCAAATTAGATTTATATAAACACAGTGTGTAGGAGACAGGATTGGAATTATGTAATGTTATAGTAGTTTTGAAATTGTGGCATGTATGATCTATTCTGTTGTAGGAAAACATGTGGGGTAAAAGGTCACACTGTAATATGTAATGTAACATTAGAAGCAAGAAATGGGACATTGCAGGAGCCCAATGTAGTGTAACCTCCAGAGACAAAAAACATGCCCACCAGTGAACGTAATTTCAACATCATTTGGTAGAATCCATTATTCAACAACACTGGCTAAACTTCATTTCATGTCAGTGGAAATGTCCTCTGTCCTGTACTTGTTTGATGATTTATTCACATTGCATTGGGTCTGTTAGCTATCCACACATCTGCAATCCTCTGGGCACTTTTTTTTGGGGGGGTGGAGACCAGAGGTGGAGAAGTGTGTGGGTGTCGTCATGACCTTGTGAACAGGCATTTGCTTTTGCTGTTAGAGCCACAAGTGTTGTCAGTGGAATTCAGGTTGAGGTTAAAAGCTGTTTCATCTGCCATATCTAAATATTTAATGACCACGGGGGCATGATTAAAGCCCCGGCAGTTTCTTTGCAGGCTTCTTGTGATCTAATAGATCTGTCGATGAAGCTGACGAGGACCTTTTTTTTTTTTCTTCTTCTTTTTCTTTTTTTTTTTTACAGTGTACTGTATTTGAGATTTTGAACATGTTGCACAAGATACAAATAGCTTGCAATAATGAGACTTGTGATGTGGGGCTTTAAGAGAAGTCATTACAGTGCAGATTACCAATATTACATTTTGCGTGATAAAATAAATTAGGTTTTGTGATTACAGGCACATTTCCCATGTTGGCTGGTTGGCATAATCATCCTCAAGATCAGCGTTCTCTCTCCATCTCATTTTTATTCTCTCGCTGTGCTTCTGTTTTCCTCACCAAGCTGGCTGTTGTCAGTGATTAGGATTTGTAAAATCTCTGCCAACTTTCCAGCAAGTGAGCTCCAACAAGTTTCCGATGTGACTGTTTTTTAAATAGTCCATGATTTAAACTACTCCCTCCCTCTATCACCGTGGCCCCTGGGAAGAAGCCGTAGAGATGCTGTGTTATTCTAAAAAGCAACCAGGGAGTATTTGTGGAATTCTTTGCTGCCATTTAATCAGGCTTTATTATATATTATGACATAATTTCTAAAAGAAACACCATCATCCTAATATGAGAATAACATCTTTAGAAGAGGTTGCATAGCATGCATTATGTCAATGCATTCATGTTTTTGTATTGCCTGAATTAGAATTTAATACAATTTACACACTTTCAATCATATTTGACTGAAATGTTTCTGAGCAAGAATGTGTTATTGTAATTCATGAGTGTTTGCCATCACTGCAATTTTTCCAATTATTTGATTGAACAATTGAAAACAGGAAAAGACGGAGAAATGACTCGCCTGGGATGAATGCTATGAATGATATTGTGTTTGAAACCATTACCTGCCACCACTAGCACCATCATTAAAGTCAACATAAGAGAATAATAAAGAGCATGGGAAGGTCTCCCACTTCTCAGAATATTAATGAACAGATGAGCACATCTGAATGAATAATGTGAGAAAGAGAAATGTGCAATGCTCATGTTAAATGTGATGTGCTGCACTGCTTCATTCACTTTGGTACAATGTGAGCTTTTCCTGGTTTGAATCTATGCTCCTGGTGAAGGAGTGAATGCTCTCCTCACTCTCTGATTACTATGAAGTTGCCTTGAGCAAGACACTGAAGGCCTCCTCGGTAGGGGAAAAAAGTTGCTCCTTGGCTGATAGTCCAAAATTAATGAAGCTTGACGAAAGAAATGTCCTTGGAGCATCATAAATGTGAATTTAAAGGGGGCGAAAATGTCCAAAATGTATAAGGGCAGCTTTTACTAATGTACCCTGATTTATTGAAGTCATAAGCTGTCAGTCAAGCAGTGCAGCAAGTTCTACAGTATGATCTCATCTTATTAAAATTCTGAATTTTTCCCATAAAGCATATTTAGAATAGCTGTGCTTAGTGTAAAATTAAATAAATAAAAATGTGGTACAATGCTTTATTGCTTTGCAGAGTAGTGCAGGGTACTAGTTACTTTGCAATAAATAATAAGCAATAAAAAAATTACGGAAAGACGGATTAGTGTTCATATTTCACAGCTGTAGATAATGCCTGCATGCCTGTTTGTTCTCGTTTTCCGTGCCCCACGCATCCTCCTCCTTGTCTCTCTCTCCTCTCTCATGATACTCGTGTGTCTCATACACCCCAGTTGGTCTCCCAAGCCTGAAAGCCATGGCAGGTTCTTCCTTCACAAAGCCATTCGTTTCTCACTTTTCGCACAGTTTGTTTCATAATCAATACAATTATATTCACACCTCAGTTGATGATGTTGTCCTTGTTTGTCAGATGTTATAGAAGCAGTAGTTGGATGAGTTGGATGTTTATGGTGACAGTCCATGGTAATAATCCATCTTGGTGTCCAGCAGTGTGAGAGGTGTTGTTTAGTCTGATGGGCCTTTGAGAGGCAGGGTATCCTGTGAGGTGAGAAGTAGTCTGGGTGGAAAACCAGGGATTTGTAGTTTTCAACCATCTCTACATCTGTACCTGTAGGTTCAGCGACAGTGTTCCCACCTACCCCATCAGCCCTGCAGAATATACTGTGTACCGGCCTATTCTATTCACTCTTTGCCAGATTGCCTACGGTGCTTTCAGCCATCTGTTCTGCCTGCTTAACTTTGCCTACATGATCCTTTGCCAGCCCATCTGACATGTGCCCCTCAGCCTGACCAATTTTGGATGAGTTTCTCTGTTTTCATCCGGCTGCCTGGTTTTGATTTTTGAACATTTTTTGGACCACAAGTAAACGTGAACTTTTACACATCCTGTCTGCCTCTGAGTCGTGCATCTGGGTTCAAAACATCTGTATTAAACCTCTTGGTGCGAGTGTTATGTCTGATGTCGGATGTCAGAGGTGCAAAGGGTGAACAGGAAAGAAAACAGGACTGTCCTCATAGGATCTCTGGTGTCTGATGTATACATCTGCAGCCTGACATACTGTGGCAGTCAGGTAGTCTGTGAATTAACTATAAAATGGCTGCATTTAGCTATGTTTCGTGGCTTAATATCATCACACTTTAATTCAGTGATGTTAACCATTATGTTGGTAAATTCATTAAGTGATCCAGTTCAAAATTTGTCAGAGTGAATTTAGATTCTTTCGATGGTTGCATGCTCTTCAACGTGTCATGCAGAATCAGAGCTAACATTCTGGGCTCTGCATGATGGTTGCACCCTGTTTGAAGTTTACCAACAAACAGAGCTTCCTAATTCAGTTCAAACATTTTTGATTCAGTCTGGATTTTCTCCCAGATTCAAATCTTTGCCTGTAGGGCAGAAAATAGCATTTGTGCTACAACCTGGTACAATGCATCTCTCCTTGTTCTTATACAAGGTTAATGTTACCTTGTGCATTATCCCTGTTTAAACAAAAAAATAAAAAATAAAATGTATTCATACCCTCATATTTTAGAGTAAACTAAAAATAGATGAGGTATTGCTTCATTGACACAGTTAAGGCTCCCACATGTGTCATCAACGTTCATGCTTCTGTTACATCAGCTCACTTGTGACTGTCACCCCCTCGGAGCATTGGAGCTTCTAAAACCGTTCTTTTCCCCCTAAACCAATAAATATATATACAACACAATATAGTCCCATATGTGAAATAAATGTGGAGCTCGATGTGATTGCCTGAGGAGCACAGCTAAAAAAATATGCTAATCTAGTACAAACACTGCATGAAAGTAATTTCTTTCTAAATGAAAATAATTGAGAGTCACAAGCATGTGCACACCCATGCACACGCTAGATTTACTCAGAAAGTAAGAAAATATACATGCACACATATACAGTAAACAAGTACACAACAAATTATTCAATTCCCTCCCTCCCTGTTGTTGTTTTTTCTTCATAATTCTCTTTCTCTATCAGCCACACCGATACTGTGCTATGTAAGTATAAGCAGTGTCTAGCGGGAACTTCTGCTCTCTGTGCCCTTTGGAAAACTCATGCAAAGCTTAATCAGCCTCCCTTTGAGTTTTAAAGTTTCCCAGGATCTAATATCTACAATTTATTTTATCCATTCAACAGCCGGCCTGGGATAAAGTTACAGGAGGAACCACCCTGCTGATTTACTTTTGCCATTACTTTTGAATTAATCATAGCCTTTGTACAAATGAATCCATATCAGCTTAAGGGGGACGGAATTTTGTAACCGAACCTACAATGTAACCACTGCTTTGGAAGCAATAAATAACAGGAAAAAAAATAGGTTGTCATTACAGTACCACACAGGCACACACCCCCTTAAATTATTAAAGAGTGGCTCTGTAAAAAGGACTTCCTCTGGATTTTATTTTACTGATCCAAAATAAGAGAGGAAAAAAGTGACCTTGGTAGGGGTTAAAGACTGCAGTACTACAAGTGGAGTTTATGTGTATCTAGGATGTTTAAATCTATGGGAGAAAATATACTTTCCAGTGACATTACTTAGAGACAAACTTGCTTTTACATTATCTCATGCTCTGCAAAAAAAAAGCAAGGGGACAACTGTCTTCCTCCATTAATTGATGTAATCAATTTGAGTCTCATAAAGCAGCCACGTAAAAAGATTTCCGAGCCATAACATCTCAGAGCAGTGCAAATGATAAATTACACCCACCTGACACAATTGATCTTTTATGAGCTTCAAATGTATTGGTGAAAACAATTTCAAAACCTTTGAAAAGTAAAAAAAAATATCTCCCTTAGACCAGGCAGAGGTGATGTTGAAAAAGACATGGAAAAAGGCCTATTAATTTCAAATAGTGACTCAAATAAATTTGCCTTTTTATTTTGGTGGTTGTATGTTTATTATGATATTTCATACTTTTCATGTTGTTAGTGGTAAAATATGACTTAATGTTTCAGTATAAAGCAGCCACGTAAAAAGATTTCCGAGCCATAACATCTCAGAGCAGTGCAAATGATAAATTACACCCACCTGACACAATTGATCTTTTATGAGCTTCATATGTATTGGTGAAATCAATTTCAAAACCTTTGAAAAGTAAAAAAAATTATCTCCCTTAGACCAGGCAGAGGTGATGTTGAAAAAGCCTGAATTTCCAATCCAATCCACTTTATTTCTATAGCACATTTTACAAACACAAAGTTACCAAAGTGCTGCACAAAAATAAAAAAACAATTAAGTAAAAGTACAGTATTTGCCTATTTGAACATGTTTAATGTGGTATTAGTTTGTTTATTCAATCTACTGAGATATGAGTAGGGTTTAATTAAGCCTACAAAAGTGTTTGTTTTCATATAGGCTACTGTTTATTTAGGCTTGTCATATACTGAAACATACAATTGCTGTTTAAAAAATGGAACATTATAACTTTCAAATGTTTCTAATATATTGAAAAAATAATTTTTTCTGTATAACGTTGAAAAAGCACCCTGCTGACCCTGCTGGCTAAGTTTAACAGATAAGAAATGGAGCAGGAAGATATCTCAAATGCACATCATCATGTGATAGAGCCCACTCCAGTGGCTGTCATATAAATCTAACGCACCTCAACAGTAACGCGGTATATTTAACCTGTCAGCGCATGTTGCTTCACAACTCATAGCTAATGTCTAGCTAGCTAATAATGTCTAGCTAGCTAATAATGTCTAGCTAGCAAATAATGTCTAGCTAGCTAATAATGTCTAGCTAGCTAATAATGTCTAGCTAGCAAATAATGTCTAGCTAGCTAATAATGTCTAGCTAGCAAATAATGTCTAGCTAGCTAATAATGTCTAGCTAGCTAATAATGTCTAGCTAGCTGATAACGAGGTTATTGGGTGTTTATCTTATTTCCTCAAACATGCACTTCAAGTCGAAGTTTGTCGGTTTGTTTTTGTTTTTCCAAAGACGGATTTATTCTTCAATGAGTGGACATCATCATTTCACCAAGTAAGTGTTTGCTGGTTTTGCTAATAGATGTATGAGTTGCTTTTTTGGCTCAACTGGTGGTTGTGTGCTTGGTAATATCAGAAAGGAATGAGCTTCTGCTAAGCTAATTACTTCCGTCAAGGAGGTCATGTTTTCGGCTCTGTTTGTCCGTTTATTGTTGTGGGTTTTTTTCTTTTTAGCGTGCTTGTCTGTTTGTCAGCACGATTATGGAAAAACTACATGCCCAATTTTCATGAAACTTGGTGGAAGGATCTAGAACGAGCCATGGAAGAACCCATGTGGCACACGTCTGTTGGTTTTCCTGCTAAGACATTTCAATTTCTGACATGGAAAAAGGCCTATTAATTTCAAATAGTGACTCAAATAAATTTGCCTTTTTTATTTTGGTGGTTGTATGTTTATTATGATATTTCATACTTTTCATGTTGTTAGTGGTAAAATATGACTTAATGTTTCAGTATTTTGAGTGTTATGAGCAGGTTTGGAGTAACTTTTTTTTATTCTTGATGGTTGTTTCTTATTGGATCTACAAGTCTGTATCAAAGGGTGAACTTTTAAATTGGCATTGGGGGGGTAAACCTAACCTGTTATCTTGCACACATACCAACTATCTGGCTGTAGTATTGGCTTCATTGGAATCTCAGCCTAGCTTTGTCATATTCACATTTTCTTCACAGATTTCATTTTTAGCTAAGCATTGCGGTAATGTCAACTCATAAGCAACTGGTTATGCTATCTTTACTGTTCATATCATATGAAAGTACATACGTATTCCTGCTGAGCTTCTGCTGCTTTATGGTTTACACTCAGCTACACTCCAACCTTGACTTTTTATATTTATGTCCTAATGATCATCTGCTGCTTATTAATGTTACAACATTTTATAATTTGAAACTGTCTGCTCCGAGTCATTAAAAATGACTTGCTTAGTGATTTAATATGCTTAACTTGATATCATCTGCTGCATAGGCCCAACTGATTTAATCTGGCCAGACATTGTACGTTTTTATTAATCTTGTACATTGTGTTATCTGACTCTACCTGCTTTAATGAGCCTTCTGCACAGACTGAACCTGCAACCATTATGATCACACACTGTATAACACGACTCACTTTACTGGATATTTCCCCACAATGATTGGAGGTGCGTTAGTTTGAAAATGGCAACATGGCAGTTGGTGTTTGGCCCACATAGTATGGTCTACATAATAACTGGCATTGGGTTCTGTTGTGGGGGGGGAGGAGGAGTGTATCCTTGTCACTGGGTCGCTGAGGTTGGTTGAAAATGTGAGGAGAGATGAGGTCAGACCCTTGATCCCCAAAATCAACTCTTTTTGTGGTCTGCTTTTAGAATAGGACAATAATGAATATGAAATGTCTGATAACCGCATATCTTAAAAACATTACCATATAGCCTATGGTCACATCAATTTTGACAGTCTTCTTAACATGAAAGCCAAGACAGTGTTCAGCTGTTCCAAATCTTGCGTTTAAAAAAAAAAAGTATATCTGTTTTCTACACAATTAAACGAAAAGGTTTCCGTCCCCCAAGTTTAGAGCTCATTTCACCAAATTAGAGAACAAATTACATTAGTAATGAAAAGTAACTGAGCATCTTGTAATTAAAACCAAGACAAATGGGCTTGTCAGCTTCACTTTTATTCAGCATTTGGCCATATTTATGTTTTTTTAATTCCTCCATTTATCAAATCCAACTTAGTTGATTAAATGAATGTTTAATTGCTGAATTAAGAAATGACTGGCTCTTTCAGCATGTTGACTTTCTACCTGACTCCTGTGTGTCTTTAGTTTGTTTGTTAGTTTTGTGGCACTCTCCTGTCTTGTTCATATATAACAGACTTGCTGGCACAGCACTTTGCTGACCTAATTTCTGTCTTTCTTCACAATTTATCTGTGTAAATGACTAACTGACTGCCTGTGTAACTGATTGGTGTGATCAAATCAAGTGTGTGTGTGTGTGTGTGCCAGATGTGGCGGCTAGCGTTAAGAAAAAAGTACTGCTTAGTTTTGATGATGTATATTCTAATTCATCCCTCTACGACCTGCATATCATGAAGCAATTCAGGAACAATTGATTATAATAATACTCTAACCGTTTAAATGTGATTGATAACCAGTTGTGTGAGTGTGGCAGTTGTATATTTATGACTGTGAGTTTAATGGCCTGAAAATACCGTTGTATTTCTCTCTCTGTGGACCTGTATTGTTGAGCTGTGTGTGTTTTCCTCTTGAGCAGCTTGAGAGAAAAACAAACTGCATCAACAGTTCTCTTCCCTTAACATTGTGTTAAATTCCCTGCACTCTGATTACGCCGTGCTGGTTTGACTGGCCATTGCTCTCGCAAAACAATGGGCCCTAATAGGCTTTGCTAAATGGCCAGAACCCAGTCAGTCTGTCATAAAACAAACGAGTGGTAGTGAGAGCAAGAAAATGAACAAGTCTAGGTTAGAGTGAGGTAAAGAAGAGCTAGAGAGAGAGAGCGCAATTGAGTTATTTCCTGGACTAAGTGGCTTTAATGGCTGTTGAAAACAGTTAGAGTCTGACCTGGCGTGGAACGCGTGTGTGCATGTGTGTCCAGTACCCAGCGGTCAAAATAATAAACCGTTCCTCTGTCAGTCTCTACTGTTCCAGTCACAACTGGGCTATAACAACTTGATAATTGCTCTAGGGCTACCCTGTCGATGGTAAACAGGCTTTATATCTGTGTTGTTGTTGTTGTTGTTATTATGAGGAGGACACACCCAATTGGACATTCATTGTAACACTGATTCAGTGTGACAAGCAAAAACACGCACTACCTTCAAGTGCACAGCATTACAAAACCAGTTGTGTCTGCCCTGGATTACAATTAACTTTCAGCAGAACGAATGTGATTTGGAAGTGTAATATTGAACATGGTGTACAGAGCTGATTTTACACTTTACTTGCTACCTTCCACTTCGTTCAGCACATTCTGTTTTTTTCATCACATTTTGTCTTGTTCTTCTGGGGAGACTCGGGCTCCCTTATGAAATAAATATCACTTTACAGTATTTATAACATCGTTTTAATCTGGTAGCATCATCAACTTTTTCATTTCCTCTTGAAAACGTAATGCCAAAAGGCTAATTCACACTGGGGAATCAAACGTTTTATTTAATTTAAAGCTGAAATTAACATTTTCACACATGTAAGGCCGTTAGCTTTCAGTGATTTTGATTATTTAGCATGATTTTCCTCTCATAGCGTACAGTTGACCTAAGGCTGTATAGCACCTACATGTAATATGCCTTTTTAGTCCTGCATTTTAGATGCTGATAACATGTCTCTAGGCAATCTAGTGACACAAAGGTGGTTGATTGCTCCATGTTGAAAAAGAAATCACCTAAAGCTAAGCATTATTATCTATGATTGAGGACGCATTTTGTAAAAGTGTAATTGATTTGTCAACGGAACCAGTTAATACGCTTGGGATTTGTGGATGTATTTTTCCCAGCAATCTTTATTGGGTTTTTGTTTATTCATTTAGAACAAAACACTTACATTCTGACACTTCTGCATACAATAAAAAGGTATCTGTTCTTGGTCATACTCTTGATACAGTGACATTACGGTGTCATTTAACAGGGTTAACGTCCTAAACATCTGTTACTGTATTGGTTTGCATCTAGGGTTTTGGCCAAAAGTGTTGTCTCCTCCCAGTCCTCTACAGTGATACCTAAAGTATCTTAAGATGATTCTTCCATGCTGGTAAATGAGACATATGAGAGAGTTTAACCTTACCTTAACCAGGTCTTTATTGCTGTAACCATGACGACCAAGGTTCCCTAACCTTCCCTAATCATAACCAAGCTTAAACGGCAACATTGTCAGATCATAAAAATACGTTTTTTGGAGGCAATATTGTTTGGTCGACAGCGGCGTTACATCAGAAAACGCTAGAGATCCTCACCCCTGGTTTCACACTGGCCTCATCACTGCTGAGAGTTACATGTGCATGATGTTTTTTTTTTTTCTTTGTGTGTCTCCGTTTGACTGAATGACGTGGGCTGATTTATTCATGCAAAAACACAGCTGAGCGTTTACTTACAGTGTGTGTGTGTGTGTGTGTGTGTGTTCACAAGAGGTGGGTAAACATATGCACGCCTGTTTTATTTAGGATTTGACATTAATTGTGATGCTGATTTGGTTTGACAGCAGTAGAGACACACACACACACACACACACACACACACACACACACAAACATGTACCAACAGCTGCATGGACATGTTACTTACAAGCCATTTGTGTCTGCCCTAGAAAACTATTAACCTTGAGCACAACGAATGGAATTTGGAAGCGGAGTACTGAACGACGCATGCTGAGTAGGGAGTTCCTGCTGTTGCTCATTAGTGACATGCAATACAGTACAGATGGAACCGTGCCATATGTTAACATGAAGGCTTGTGCTGTTCAAGAAAATTGTCTGTGCTTCTATACTTATCCACTGTTTATGTATGAGTCACACACTGATGGATGGCCTCCATCAGTGTGTTTTTGTTACTTTTGAATCTATATAGCCTAGTACAATGGCTATACCTGCATTTTGTTATTTGCATTTTAAAACAAAATAGATTTTCTGACTTGTGTGTCTGGTACTGTGTCGATCTTTAAATGATTCAACAGATTACGAATAATTTAAACTGGAAAGCGGGCTGTGATGGCGTTATCAAATTAAAGAGAGGTTGTGTGTCCTGGATGAATAGATGAGACGTACTCTGTGAGATAAGAGGGCGGGGTGGTTTCTTCATTTTTTTTGCAATCTTTAAGCCAGTACCCAAGAGATACCTGAAGAAAAGGACACAAAGGCAGAAGGACAAAGTGGAGACAGGAGAGAATGTCGTGATTGGGGATAAAAGGGAGGAAGATCTGACTGACTGACTGACAAGGAGAGAACAGTTGAACTGGTCTAAACAGGGTGCTCTGAATTTTGGGTGACAAATGAATGAGCTTTTCTTTTTAATTGTGTTTAAATAAATGTAAATACAGAATGCATTAAGGTTGCTTCGATTGATCTCCTTGCCTGTCAAGTAGGCCTGCATGGTATTGTAAAAAATCTGACATTGCGATATTTGTTTTCTTTCGATTATATATTGCAATATGCAAAAAAAGTCATTTTTTAAAAGATGACATAAATGGTTCGTTGTGATTATGTTGCATTAATCAGGTGATTTAGTTCGTATTTGCAGCAAACCTAAAACACTGACTACTGTAGCTTCACTGACTACCTATCAAACTATGTGCATCATTGTGTCAGCGGCAGCTGCTGCCTACGGTACTTTTCTACACACGGAGAGCCTCACTTCCCATAACGAAAGGCCTGTCCACCTGTGAGCTGGCTGGAGCTCTATAGGTAGGATTGGAGATGAGAAAACTTAGCTCATTCACGTCGATGCTAACGTCTTGTAAGTTCAGTTTGCCACTCACCGACACACTGCAGTTCTTCTTCTACTTATTTTTAATTGCGACTTGCAACCAGAGAAGAAGCTGCATTTAAAAAAACAAGACGCCTTCAAAATAAAAGCAATGCAGTTGTATTCCATGCATGATGTACACTTATTTACATTTGATTGCTAACTTCCCATCGCACAATGCCTAGGCCAGTCTAGACGTTACTAGAACTGCTGCATTATTGCTAGTTGTGTCAAATAAAAATTCTTTTCTTGGTTGGCTAAAGTCAATCATGTAAGCATATGTTAAGCAAAACCCTGACACTGGAAATAACAGTGATTCTTTCGGTTTTCAGTAATAAGCAGTAATTACTGAGCTATGGTAAATTATATTTCTTAAAAAGGCAATCGCTAAATTAAAATTACTATCATGCTTGCCATGAGGGGAAATACACATGCCAACCACATTTATTTAAAACTGTCTCTGAATCAGGTGTTTGAATTTAGATGGTTTATTGTTATGGATTTTTAGGTTGTATCGGTTTATCAGTGAGGGGAGGTTTTAAAGCTTTTGTGCCTGTGAAATAATGGTTGGCAAAGTAATGTTCTGAGAGATCTACATCATTACTTGTCTGTCTTTACAGTTGACTTGTTAATCTTGAGAGAGAGGTCTACTGAAGAGCAGACTACAATTTTGAACATTGAATGATACTTTATACTCTGGCCAATCAATCTCTTGTGTGCTATAACCTGAAGCCTAGGGTTTAATCTGCACTTGCTGTTGCCACGTGCACTGCCAAATTAACCATGACTGAAATCTTAAACATTACAGGTCACCTTTAACGGATAATAAAACATTAGCTTTGGGTTGAGTTGGGGTTGAAAAGTTTTATGAGCATGTAGGTCTTTGTTGTCTGGCTGATGAAGCCTGAATAAATTGCTAGCACTTTGAGATTTGCTTAAATATAAAGTGCGTTAAAATTGTTATTAATAAACAGAGTAGGGGCCGATGATTAACTGTATTTATTTTAATACAGTAGAATTTCTATAAGTAATTTGAAAAACCATTTATAGACAATTGTTTGGTTAATGCCTGACTGATATTGGGGGATAATTCTGAAATTGTGTTAAAAGACAGCACAATGTGATGTATCACTCTGGGCAAACTGTGCTGATGTCTACCATGACCATCAGTCAAGATTTTATTAATTGACCCTTCCATCCATCTGGTATTTCATAACATCCACATGTTGCACCGACCCCATACTCATTTTCTAATGAAGTACCCTGGGGCCAAACCACAAGACCTGCCTTCTGTTGCATTATGGTCTCAGAAGGAGTCAATTTGACATTTTCGCAGCACTTTCATAGCTTTAAACATGTCTGAAACTCTTCCATATGAATATCTGTGTGCTCATGATTCAATTTTGAATTACATTTTATTCATAGTACCAATTCAGAACGAGTTAAATCAAGTCACTTTACAGATAGAGTAGGTCTAGAACACAGTTTATAAAATACAAGGACCCAACAATTCTAGAAATTCCCAAAGGAAGGCGAGGAAAAACTCTTTTAGGAAGAAACCTCGGACAGACCCAGGCTCTTGGTAGGT